>PNRQ01000009.1:0-343799 GCA_003439915.1 Trichoderma atrobrunneum
GGACTCGTTCACTTCGTATCAATGTCCATGTAAGATGCTTGGCTTATATACATACACACACTCACCATCATACACACACACACATCACACACACACACACACACACACACACACATATATATATATATATATATATATATATATATATATATATGACGGAGCGCATTGCACAATGCCGTTTCCATTGGTATCCATTAAATGCTACATGTACCAAAATTACCGCAAACAGTCACTTGACAGACGCCGGAATCGCCGCCAGGGCTTGACATAACTCGCCCAAACATGGATCCAGATTCGGAACAGCCCGTGCAAAGCATACCTGAAGCTTCATGGGAATGTTTGAAATTATTTTGCTGTTGTATCTCGAAAGCACCAAATGCCGCCGCCAAGTTGTTCGAAGATGCAGCAGGGCGATTTCGGACTTGGACCCAGAACTGGAGAGTGTTCTGCCCGAGTGGCAGCCTGGATACGCAACTGCGTGCAAGGACACGTGGTCAAATTCGCCTAAGAATTAAGAATTGTGTAAACGTCTTGAAAAAGAGCTTATCTCTAGGTATGCAGCTTATTATAATATACTCTCCTACGTTAGGCTTAACTGACCTGACCATGTGTGTATAGCACTCGGATTACTATCTTCGGGTCAAATCGGGCTCCTTGATCGCCCTTTTGTCACCATTAATGGGTCTTTAAAACGGTTGGATAGGATCATTTTCTTCTTCTTTCAAAGGACACAAGATGGATTCACCGAGAGAACCAGCCCACTGTCTCATCGATTGGTGCTTGCGATAGTAATACGTGACAGACTAGAAATGGATCTGCAAGTAGAAGAGCTCATTGGAAATCTACTACCGATCTCTGAGACTGGCATGTCGTGATTTCTTGTCCAATACATGTATCTAAGCAGGTGTTTACCGCAGAATTAGAAACATGAAAAGCTTGACAAAAATAGGAAGTGATTACTCTGTATAATATACTCGCAGTCATCTGATCTAGAAACCTTACTTAAGATAGCAAAGACAAGATTGCTTTTGATAGCCATCTGGTAAAAATGACAAAGGATGCAAGTACTTCTATACAAGTTACTACTGCAAAGCTCCCAGATGCGATTGAGGGGCGACCTCAATTATGATGTTGTGAGAACATCTACATGTACCTAATGGAGGATATTACCCACCTTGACCATTTCCACATTACCAAGACTTTATTAGCTAGTATGAATTTGACAGGGTCCAGCTACCGTCAATGGCTAACACAAGTAGCCATCAGGCCCTTGTTTTTTCTCATTGGCGCTTATTGTTAAGCTTGGGTTTAGATTTATGCTTTGGTGGCGAACCATGCACATCAACGCACTTACGCCCAAGAGGCAAACCGCCGAGATTCTGAGAGCAGTTCAGATTTAGGTTGGCGGATAGGTTAAGCTGCATAGGTAGCTGGGAAATGTTTTTATTACACAATTGGTACAAGGTATAAAATGGCTTCAACCTGAACTTCAGGTTTACAATTGGCTCTTTAACTATTCTGAACGAGCGTGTAGAAGTGTATACGTGATGTGACCTTCTCTCCACGATAAACACTAATATTGCTATGAAGCCCTCAAGCTAGAGGGCACTGAGTATGCTATCCAGCGGATCTAGTATGGCCTGTGCGAAGTCTGCATCTGTTATGTTCTGGTCTCTCGATACAGAAAGGCACCATTCTACTATTCCCTGGTACGTTGCACCCATCCTCCGTCCAATATCAGGAGTTATCTTCATCAGCTCTCCCCCCCACTCGGCCGGGTTCGTTCTATGCAGGTGATGCGCAGCTTGCTTCAAAGGCTTCCAAACACCAATCTCCAGAAGCACAACCCCCAAGCTGTAAATATCATAAGATTGAATATACCTCGGACTCTTTGCTCCTTGCAGCCTGTCTGGATGCTGGAAAACATCATTGTTCCACATAGATTGAAGCGTTGAAGAAGCCTTGTGTCCGGTAAATGCCCCTTGCTGGTATGTTGCTGCTTCTTCCCCGCGGATCAGATCAAAACCCATGAGATACACGTCGTCATTATCATCACGGGATAACACTTCCCCTTGGTGTGCACTCTGTGAACGGACAATCACAACGCTTGAAGAAGTGATATTTTTATGAAGGAATCTCGCGGTGTGGAGAAAAAAGACGGCTTCCGCGATTTTGTAGCTGATTCTGAAGCAGTAGTTAAGAGAATATGATATGGCGGGGAAAGGATCCAGTTCGATTGACTTTGCCAATGTCATCATCGAGAAGATGTAGTCTGGCGACACATGTGCAAACAGAAAACGATGGAGTCTTGGATCGTAGAAGTAATATTTTACCCCCAGAAGAGAAATATCGGTGGTCGCTGGATTGAGGCAGCTTAATGCAGCAGACAGCTCGCCCATTTCAGTCTGCATAGCTTCAAATTCCGGTGTTCCTACAAGAACGTCGTCGGGGACCTTTCTGCTTGAAAAGATGAGCTGTTCATCGTTATGCTGTAGAGGTAGAGTAGACACATCTCCTGCGGCTTCAATCTCATAGAGGAGATCACCCGGAGCCTCAAGCAACAGCTGACCAGCTCGAATCTCCTTGGCAGCCGTGTTAAGTGCCAGGAAGCTTTGGAGCCTACCATTGGATTCGACTACTGGAGGCACCCCCTGGGCCTGCTCGGGGTCGGTCTGAATGAGTGGTATCACTTCCTTGGGAAGACCTAGATAGCGCACTCCGAATCTTTCCGTCCAATGGAAAATTTCCCTTTCCATTTCTTCTATGTCAGATCGTCTAGACACCCACAAGGCCATGTTGGCCGTACTTCCTAGAAAGCCGTTCCTCTCCATCTTTCGAAGGCTCCGCTGCGCCTTAACTGCAAGGTTGTCGAGATAGCTGGAAGTTCGGTCCAACAATTGTTGATCATATTCAGCCAAGCCATCATCTCCGTTATGTAATTTTCGCGAGTGGAAGTATTCCTGGACATTTGCTAACACTCTCAAATCCCATTCTAAACGAGCCCTCAAGGACTTTGCATTGCTCGAAAAGGCGCTGCAGGCCTCTAGGAATTTAACAATAGCGCCTCCTGCAGAAAGGGTTTGGTTGAAGATGTCCATGGCAGCTCTCTGCTTCCTAGAAGCTGTTGTTCAATGTTTGATCCGGTGACTGATGATAAGGATTGGTATACGGCCTTTCCTTCAAAACGAAATGATGCCGGTGAGATTAGAACACGCTTCTTTGTCGTTTGACAGAAAAAGTCTTGTTCTTCCTGGGACGCGGGGTTACAAGCCTCAGGGCAAGGAGCGCGTCTGTTGGACGTATCTCAAATAATAAAAGTATTGTTTTCCTTGATTTGAGGACGTACAGGCTGCTACTATCCGCGTTGTAAATTAATGACTCAAATTTCGCCGACAATCTAGCCACTCAGCAGCAAGTTCGGAAGATAATACACTGCCACGTCAATCAAGCATTGCATGGGTATTAATAGTGCATACCCGATGGGCGTGATGAGAGCGTGCTCGCCAATAGATTTGACTAGAGTGTCGGGTAAATGTTTCAAGTATATAAACTGTGTAACTAGGATCCTCCCGTAGTTTTCTTAGCCGCCTTGTTGCTTGGCTCTTGGGGCCCTCACCGGTGTGTAGGGGTGGAAGTTGCCTCTTTCAAATAGTTTGCTAGAGCTCACAGCTGTATCATTATGGAAACCATTCAACTAGATCACAGATATAATCTCAGAATATGGCAGTGACGCATATGGAGTAGCAAGTCGGTCAAAGAGCGATTGCTTAATGAAACCTCGATAGTTGGGTAGGTAGTTACTAAACTCAATGTGAGAATGGCAGACGAGTTGATGGGGTAGTTATAGATGACCTAGACCACTTTATAATGCTGCCAGTGCTTGCTACGGAGAAGATCACTATCCCTTGGGAATCACGTAGGAAATCTGGTTACCTCTTTTGTAAGTCTCCGCCATCCTCTCGTGGCCCTTCAGCTCATTCCCTTTGCGACTAACCACTTCAACTTTGTCAAAAACGATCTCCAGTTTCTCTTCCTCTTGCTTTTTGCTTTACACACCAATCTTCGAGAACTTTCGCCCTTATAGTATAGAAGATAGGAGCAATACTTCGATCTCTTGAAGAAGATCTATACCTTTTCAGCTTGGTAGGCATCGTTGTAGTCCTTCTGTGCGGATTCAAACTAGAAAGTGCCAATGACGCTGAAGTTATGCTTTCGACCTTACCTTCACCCCTAATGCTTTCAGGAGAGGCAACCTTGGATTAAACATCTACATCCCCTTTCAATTCATCATCTTTAGTAGCTTTGAATTGGTATCATGCTAGTGATTGAGATGTTTCTCTCTAGGCGTGGGCTCTTTTTCGGGATTGAGCCTAGCCAACCTTTGGATACTAGTGATACTCTTCCCGAGCCGCTGTTGCATTGCAGCAGTGGTTTGGTCGTGTGTTTATCACGGACCTATCATTGGCTCTTGATCTCTTTGCCTAGGCACTCTGCACTTTGTCGCACAGGCGCGTAAATATCCCACCGCCAAAAGGATAACAAAACGACGACGACTTCCAATATCAGGCATTCCCCCGCCCAAGCCAGCTGAATCACTCTTGTGATTGAGTCTCTGCTCTACCCAAAACCCTGAATCACCCAAAACGGTGTATTGTCCAGCCATTAACGCTTTTCACCATGCCCAAACTATCAAAGCTCTCTTCTGGTCTCCGGACATCTCTCACCGATACTACCTCAGAATTAAGGGGACATTCTCAATCAGATCTTGATTCGGCGCGAGAAGAGGAAGTAGTCTCAAATTCAGAGGCAGACATTCTCTCTGTTTCGCAAGAGACGAACGAAGCCATGGGCGCTCTTCAACCGGACCCCGAACAACTAGCCATTGCTAATCTTATGCGTGAATCGGTCAAATCATTCGCGAAGTTTGATTCTGAGTTAGCCAGACTCTATCTCGAGGGATTGGACGACGAAGGCCTCTCTGAGTTGCTACAGCCAGACCTTCCAACCAACGACCGGTTTAGGCTCAATGCCGTAGAGCTGTTAACACAAAGCACTCGAAAGTGCATAGAGGCCATGATCACGACTCTCGCTTCACAGCTGAGCTGCTGCAACGGGAATCATTTCATGCGGCTAAAATTGACAGGATTTGTGCGTCAGTTTGATCATGAAATGAGACCTTTCTTTGATCTGTACCTGTCAAGTGGACATGATGGGGCACGATCTTACTGGGTCGAGAGTAAATGCACGTTTACGAGGTTCGTATGTTGCTGCGTCTGTAATAGCGTTTTGGCTGACAGATTGAATAGGAGACTTACGCAGAGAGAAAAGATGGGCTGTGATTTTATCAAGAATTCTATACTTGCTAAGAAGAAATCGAGTCTTTTTCTCAGAGAGCCCGGAGAGCAACAAGATCTCGAGGCGTGGGAAGATGCACATGAGAGCTTGCGCGCCATACAGCTTGGTATTTGTGACGAAACCAATTCCCCAGCCACGCCGATAGTGTCACTGGCCAGCCTATTGAACCAAGACGAGTCTATCTATCATATTCGACGTCTATCGAACGCCGAGAGGTTCTCAATAGAGGATAGGTGCTGCCTTTGCCTAAACTTGGCTCTGTCGCTGCTTCATATGTCTGGTCGCCTTTGGAATAGGGCGATATGGCACTCCGACAACCCCAACACGGAAAACGGGATATTCTTTCTCAGGGATCCCAGGACCCAGGAGATTGTAGAAAAGACACAACCATATATGTCATGGCGCCTCCAAGAAGAGTCTATCATTCAAAAGCCTACCAAAGAACTACGTTATGATACCCAGCTTTTGAGCTTCGCTAAGCTGCTGATTGAGATACGCACGTGGGAAAAGCTTCATTTTACGCCCGAGCCCGAGTCTGAAGAAGAACTTCAGTCCCGCCTCATGAGTTATATCGAAGTCAACTTCAATTCGGAGCGGGAATTGGAATTCATTTCCGCTCTGAAAGCCTGCCTGAATCACGCTGAGTTCATCGGAGCCCTTGCCAAAGATGAACCAGAACGAGCCCAGGCTTATGTTTTCGAAACAATAGTAAAACCATTACATCGGTATCTTGGCTGTCCCGAGTTGCCTAATACTAACTGGATACCAATGCCCTCGTCCAATGAAGCTGCACTAGTTGACTCAAATCAGTCAGAAAATACCCTGTCTATGTACGACTCACGTTATGAAGAACAGCCTGGAAGAAGAAGGTCAGTCTTTTAGTTGATAACCTCCCAATAGTAAAGAAGGAATTTTATCGAGTTACTGACTTTAATCAGCCCATATGAGAAGATGTTCTGGACAAAGATGGAGGAATTCCTTGGGAAATACATCAGACCTCTAGCACTCTCAGATGACTTTAAGCGATGGCCTAAAGAGAAAGTCCGGATAGCAGTTATTGATAGCGGCGTTAAAAGGGAAGACGCAGAGATCGTGGTAGCAGAGGCTACTCAACGCATTCGAGGCTATCGAAACTTCACCTCTTCGGATCTAGACGACTGTGAAGATCGAATCGGACACGGGACTATGGTCGCCCGCCTCTTGTTGACTGTAGCACCGGAAGCCGAGCTCTATATTGCAAAGGTCTTGGACCAGAAGACAATGTCGAAAAATCAGCTGCACCGCATTACTGAGGTACGAGCCCGCACCTTTGCTTTATGTCAAAGTCTCCTATTTTTAGTGAGCCTCTAAGTGGTTATATAAGCCCAAGACAAACGGCATGACCCTTTGTCGGTGGGATAATCTTGACAATTCACTGAGAGGCAGTTTTCAAGTCCTCTTTCGAAAAGTTGCTAACTAAGAAGCAGGCCATTAAATGGGCGGTACTGGAGTGGGACGTCGATATCATCTCACTATCTCCAGCACTCTCTGAGGAGCACTATGATATCAATGAAGAGCTCACCCAGGCAGTTTCACCTTCGTCTCGGAAAGCGAAGGCCAAGCTCGTCTTTGCCGCTGCTGGGAAACAGGGGCCTAACGAACCACGAACATGGCCGGCCAACATAAGCGGAGTCATCGCCGTCCATGCTACATATTGGAGCGGCGAGGGGGCGAAGTTCAACCCGAACCCCAGGAGCAGATTGAATCTTTCGACTCTTGGCCACAATATCGAGATGCCATGTTCGGATCCTGCCAACCCCGATGAACGTAAAAACGTCTACATATCTGGCTCATCATTCGCAACACCAATTGCAGCCGGGATTGCTGCAAATGTTCTTGAATTCGCGAGGCACAGTTTAGAACTGACTGACAGGAGTAAAGATCTGATTTACTCACATCACGGTATGACGAAAATTCTGAAAGCGATGTCTTGTCGTAGGAGGGGATATGACTTTGTGCATCCATTGGCTTTCTGGGAAGCAGTGTTTCGCGGCGGTACTTGGAAGGGGCAAATGCTACCGCGCAAAAACCCCCAGAACATCTGTAAAGTCTTGAACTCTATACTTCTTGACCAATCACTGGCTATCTCACCCAAGCTCTCATTGACTCAAAGTGTCAGGAGGTTCCTAACTAAGCGTATGCCTGAAATGAATATGGAGTTTGTCGCTCTAGAAATAACGGATGACGAAGACGAAACAGAGAGTTCATCGACAAACCCGCCGAACTGGTGTGTATGGTCCAGGGCCTCCACAGTGGAAGAACTTGAACACCTTGAGGTCAAAAACACCGCTGAGCTTCCCTTTGAGATTCCCAGGAGTTCAAAATATGGAAGACCAACTATCGTGCCTGTTTGGACAAAATCCCAAACTACCGGGCGTCAATTCCTTATGAAGAAAATTTACCTTCAGTCAGAGTTCGGAAAAGGTGCAGATGAGAGAAGGAAACAACTGTGCCTTCAAGAAGCTATGATACTCTGGCATGCTCGTCATCAACATGTCATTGAGGTTGCCATGGCATTTACATTCGAAGGTGACGATACTGATCCCTTGGAAGAGCCATATTTTGGAATCGTCATGGAGCTTGCCGAACAGGGTGATATTAGTGGGCATCTCGCATGCCAAAGACCGGCTGCTGAAAGGGCAAAGATCGCGACGTGGTTTCGATGTCTTGCGAATGCTACTGCCTATATTCATAGCATTGGGATTAGGCACCGAGACATCAAGCCAGAAAATATTCTGTTAAAAAGAGATGGAACTGTAAAGCTTGCCGATTTTGGTATATCTAAAATGCGTCTTGGGAGGACATCGTCAACAACCACACCGGAGGGCCCCAGAGCTAACACAATAAGATATGCTGCACCTGAGGTTGGTGAGGGAAGCACTCGCGGTCGTCAAGCTGATATCTTCGCTTTGGGAGCTGTCTTTCTCGAGATGCTAATCGCTCATTCGTTTGAGAATCTCCGTCCGCAGTTGTCAGAAAAAATCAAGTCAAGTAAACTTGGTGCACGTTTGGGTTATAACGTCCCAAGTCCAGCCTACGCTCCTTCTTTAGGCAAAGTACACGATTGGATCAATGAAATACAAGCAGATCTGAGATGCGGTGAAGAACATTGGCATCGCACTATTCTCAGCCTTTGCCTCAAAATGACGAGCGAAATTAGAGAGGCTCGTCCATCAGCTGAGGAAGTGTATTCCATTATATTGGGATCAGAATCATTGAAAGAAGGAGCAGCCTCAAGTTGCAACTGTGATGTGGCTAGTGTCCAGACAGAGAGTCAAAAGTTGACCAAGGCTTGCCAGAGACCGGATGGGTATGATGAGGTGGTGTCCCTTCTCAAAAATGAAAACAACTTGCACACCAAAGGGGCGATACAACAGGCAGCATCACATGGCCACTTGAGCGTTGTGCAGCAATTTCTTGCTCGAGGAGCGGATGTCAATCAGGTTGATTACTGTAACCAGACGGCGCTCCACTGCGCAGCTGGGTATGGACATGCTGATATCACCAAGCTCCTCCTTGAGCACGGTGCTAAGATTGACATCACGGATGAAGAGGAACAGCTGCCGCTTCACTGTGCATCTGGCCAGGGACAACTCGTGGTGGTCGAGATGCTTTTGGCGCATGATATAACTGGTGCTACTATGTTGGGTACAGATTGTTATGGACAGATGCCGCTTCACTGTGCGGCTAAACGAGGCTTCACGAACGTCGTACGTTTTCTGATTGATAGAATGAACAACAACGCGATCATCAAAACAGATGCCCGACAACGGACGGCTCTTCATCTAGCGGCTGCATATGGATCCGAAGCGGTGGTACGCCTTCTTTTAGACAATGTCACTGATAAAGGCTTTGTCGACTCTCTTGATAAGACCCATATGACTGCACTTCACTGGGCCACTATTGGAAGGCAGCGCAATGGCGGTTATGTCAAAGTTATGGAAGTGTTACTGGAAAGAGGCGCCGATGTGAACATTAAGGGTGGTGCAGGTGATACGACGGCAATTAATTATGCACGTGATAATCAAGATGAGGAAAGAATTGCTGTTTTGTTGCGCACCGATAAAATAGCACGATGAGAGCCAGGTACGCAACTGGTTGTAGATTCAGGACCTGGCATCAATTAGATGGCAGATACACTGTTCTAGGAGATCAAGCATTTTGGCAAGTATGCCGATATTGATGCAAGAAAGAGACAGAAAGCTTTTGGAATTTATGGTAGCTACATGGTATGAGTTAGGTACGAGGTAGGTAGGTTAATTTCAATGTTACTAAAGTCTACATGATACTGTTCAATACTCAAGTCCGCAAGGAAGCTCTTCTGAGCCCATGTATTCGGTGAATATTTTGAATGCTCTTCTGAATCCATGTATTCTCCGAATATTAAAAGGTTGAAGTCCCGAGATTCATCATCTGCATGACGTATCGGAATAATCGATAAAAAAAGCCCTATCGCCTTCGCTTTGCTAGAAAGATGAAAAAGGAGAGGCCCTTTGGTACCTGGAGAATATAATTGGCTATACGCGATCCTCTTATGCCTGTTGTCTCTGCTTCAAGTATGAAGATTGCTAGCTCGTCGGCTTGAACAATGTACGAGTATGCTGCACCTTGAGTAAGGCCAAGTATTGCATACTAGTACTAAGTATCTGCGGCTGAGTAATGCTGTCTGTCACAAGGAGACTGAAACCTTTCCATCAATCTCTGGTTTCCTAACTGACGGCTTTTCCGGCCGGTCTGAGGGCCGTTTCTGGAGAATACTTGAAACACGCTCTCCTTCTCCTAGTACCCGCATTTGGGGGGCGCTGCCCCAGTCTGGCGCCAACAGACTGGGTAAAGAAAGAAAAAAGGGATCCATGGCGGGAAAAAGTAAAAAAAGGAAATTCTAGAAGCTGACGACGATTGATTGACTCGTGATGATGAAGAGCTGCACTGTGGCTGTGTTGCATGTGCATTTGATTACATCTAAATTGGCACATATGCTGGTTGATGTTGCTGCAGAACAAATGACCTGCACTGCCTGAAGTGTACATGTACGCAGATATATTTGGTGAAGACACGTAAGATTTTACGAGTTACCTAACCGTACGATACTAATTCTAATTCAACAGCTTCCTGTTAAACACCCGACTCTATTTATGACAAGCTTACCGGCCCGGCACGGGTCTGCGGCAGCCTCACAGACACGTACGAGTATTGACATGTACGGGGTTGCACTCATTAAATCTTGCCGCCACACCTGAAGCACGCACTTGGCATCTGCCCTTTGCGCCGGGCAGCGAAATTGCGCTGGGCAGTACAGTAGAGGAGTAGAACAGTACGATACGTATGTGCTAGGGAATGAGTTACAGGTAGGTATGCACAGTATTTTCATTTGCAGATCAAACCGAGATCGCCAAGACGCGACGGACTGAAGATTGAAGGGCAATGGGCAAGAAAAAAGGAGAGCCCCAGCCTTGATAGTGCCAGTGCCAGTCAGTGCCCATCAAATGCCATGAGGAGGCAAGGACTGGAGCGACAAGAGGGGAAGGTGGAGGAGGATGGGGGGATGATCGCTGACGATCTGCAATACGAGGGTTTGTGACAGTCTTTGGATGATTGATCTATTGATGCTTTGCATCTTGAATTACGGAATAGTGATTCAAGCATTGAAAACAAAGAAGGCCATCCTTTGTCCACCTGTTGAATCAGTACATGTACTAGGGATCATATGAACATGATTTGATGCGAACAAAAACTATAAAAACCTAAACACTCCAATTGGCACGCTCGTCCGTCATTGGTTTCAAAAGAAGCTCCGTATGGACGAATCGAAATCCCTGATCGGTGGCTCCCAGACGTCATGTTTCATCCCATCCTCGCCTCGTATTCTTGTCCGCGATTCGTATCAGAGCAAAGCAAAAAGACGCGCAACACACACTGGACCCTCCGTCCATCCATTCCATGTTCCGTTTGCCACTCCAGTTCCAGCATCTTTTTATAGTGCCTGGCCTGATCCATCCAATCCATTAGTGCCCTGGGGCTTCTTAGCGGGCCCCATGTTGCCCTGAGGGTGGTAGTCAAGTAGTGTAGGGCAGCTGGAGCCCCAGAGCGGCCTAGAAAGCCCCAACAGCCCCTGAACGAGCGACTCTCCGCACTGAACCCGGCCCGCCAATTGGTAGCCCGTGGCGCAAGGGGCGGTACGACGCCAGAGACTGGATGGAACCTGGAACCGGCGACCCCTGGCCAAGTTTCGCGCCTAAACGGGCGGCATCACGCTTTTGGAGGTCACTGCCAGATGATTGAATGCAAAAGTGCACGCTTTTCCCGCCACCTCAACAAAGTTCCAGTCTTTTTTCGTCTGGTGTGCTTGAATCCTTTGTTTTCTTTCAAAAAGCTTCTCATTCCCTGCTCCCCAGCTTTTCTGTCGTTTCCATCTGATATCAAGTTGCTATCATATCGCGCTGTTCTTTTTTGGACTATACATCACTCGTTTTTTGTCTCTTTGGGCTGGCCCTGCTCCAAACATTGAACATTGGAAGTCTCTCGTTTTTCTCGCCTCGACTTACAGATTTGATCCCCCATTCGGCGATTTCGAAAATATCCATCTAGTATTGGAAACCTCCACATTCGAACGCGCTCCGTTCTCGCAACTACTGCAACTAGATCCAGGACTAGGACCAGGACCAGGACCAGGACCTAGCGACTTTTACCATCTATCTTCGGAATAGGTGCTGCCATTTAGCCAGGGGCCGGTCCAATCCATCCCGCTGCTGTTGGTACAAGTGATTCGTATAAGCAGCGCATCCAAAGCTCACGTGTTGCATTCGATTCTCGACTCATTTTGCCTACCTGGCTATTATTTTACTCATTCGCCGTTGCTGTCTCTTGTGACTGAGCATTGCGAATATCCTCATTTTTTGGACGCATTAGGTAGACAGACACGCCATCATGAACTTTACGCGCAAAATCGACCGCGCCATGCAGTGGGCTGGCGAAAAGATGGGCGCCGAGGCAAAGGCCACTCACACCGACGAGTTCAAAGAGCTCGAGTCCGAGATGGACATTCGACACGAAGGTTTGTCTTGCCCTCGTTTCCAGCGACTCAATTGGCCTCCCTAACCACCTCACAGGCATGGAGCGTCTCCTCAAATCCATGAACATCTACACCAGGTGGCTCTCGCGCCATTGCGACGCCCTCGAGGACAGAAACCGCAGCATGCCGCTTGCTCACCTCGGCCGGACCATGTCTGCTCACGCGGCAGAGCTGCCGGATACCGAGTACAGTCGCCGTCTCGCCTCCATGGGCAATGCCAACGAGCAGCTTGCCGAGCTTCAAACCACATATCTGGACTGTGCCAATGCTACCTGGCAGACGCACATTGAGCAGAACCTGAGCATGATGAAGGAATATCAGGTAAGAGATTCTAGTTACAAGTCATGCTTTGGGTCAATTACTTACATCACCTCTCCCACAGGCCGCTCGCAAGAAGCTTGAAAGCCGCCGACTCGCCTACGATGCCACCATGGGCAAGATACAAAAGGCCAAGAAGGACGACGTTCGCCTTGAAGAAGAGCTGCGCGTCAACAAGACCAAGTTCGACGACAGCACCGAAGACGTTTTCCAGCGCATGTCGGACATCCGAGAGGCAGAGCAAGACACAATCGGTGCCCTGACGTCGTTTCTCGATGCCGAGCTGGAATATCACGAACGAGCTGCCAACGAGCTGCGCCGCATCCGAAAGGCATGGGCGAATGGCGGTTCCGAGCCCAGCTATTCGCCTACACAGAGAGGAGGACCTGATCTGGACCGCCTCTACACCAACATGCCAGTCCGGTCTCAGTCTGTCCGACACAGCGTCATCAACGAGGCATACGAGGGCGCTCCCCCACAGCCTGTTGCCAGACTCACTCGCACCATGACATCGCGAGAACCCCCTCCTCCTCCGCCTCCCCCGGCGTCAAGCAGACCCCCGATGCTGAGATCGGCCACCTTTGATTCTAGACAACCGCCCGTGATTCGCGCCAGAGCTGCATCGACTTCATTTTCTAGACAGCCGACGCCCAGCGTTGCTGAAAGCAGAAGCGAAGACATCTTTGACGACAACTCCATCTACAGCGGGAATAACACTCCTAGCTGGGGAGAGCGCAGCGTCAGCCCGGCCACGAGCTACGGCAGCTTCAATGTGAATCAGATGCCGATAGAGTCCAAGAAAGCACCGCCTCCTCCTGTTAACCGGGCCAAGAAGCCTCCGCCTCCCCCTATCCCCAGAAAGATGTCCACCCCTGGATATTGAGGGCGGACTCAGCCATCATAAGCGATGCTTTTTCTTTTTTTGTATTCATTGGATAACTGGCGTTGGTGTTTTTGCTCGAAGCAACCTTGTAACGAAATGAAATGATGGGAGTGAGGATTTTATTATTTTCTTGGCTTGATACGGGCTAGGTTTCATTGGTAGCGTCATTGTTTGGAGATGCCCTCAAATTGGTTAGGAAAGTAGGATGAAAAAAGAAAACCTAGACTGGGGTGGTGATGCATTGCGTTTTGGTGTATATATACGCATTCGCAGCCAAGGAGCGATGCACAGGCCAAGGTGTTGTTTGAGCATACAGAAATTGACAGCAATAAGAGTCGATTGCCCTGAATTTGTGTAAATTGCTATCTTGAGATTTGTGTAAAGACTGCGGGTGGTGAATGCAGTTGAAGCTCTACATAGCTGAGCTTACAGTATGAATAGACTCAATACATACTGTATTGCACGTGCTGTGGCCTGCCTAAGCTTTATCTCTAATCTGTAGCTTCGTGATAGCAACTGAACCTTTTGCTATTCACAATTCACAGGCCACATCCCCGTTTGGGCATCACTCGTCCGTCCAAATAGGAGGTTCCTTTTTCTCTTTTCTTTTTTGATACTATTGCGCATACTGTATCCGCCTCTTCACCAACATGGCGACCGAAGACGAGAGATACCGGCAGTCGAGCCAGTTCCGCCTCTGGTCCTTTTCGCCAACCAGCCTGCGAGAGCTTCGCGTCAAGACAAACGACCTCGCCAAGCAGCAAATCTCGCCCCGATTCGCCGCAGATGCCCAGCCCGAGTTCCTGACGCCCGCTGAGGAAACAATGCTCGTGCAATTCTTCACCACGGAGCTGATCCGCGCCGCCCAGTTCTGCGAGCTCCCGACCGAGATTCGATCCACGGCCGCCGTCTTCTTTCGCAGATTCTACATTACAAACTCCGTCATGACGTATCCTCCCACAGAGCTGCTCAAGACGTCGCTGTTTTTCGGGTGCAAGGCGGAGGGTTACTACATTAGGCTGGCCAAGCTGGCTGAGATGTTTCCCAACACGACGAGCGAGCAGATTCTGGCGGGCGAGTTCTTGCTCTGCCAGGGCATTCGATTCGCGTTTGACGTGCGGCATCCGTTTAGGGCGCTGGAGGGAGCCATTTTGGAGCTGAGGAAGCGTCTGCCAGAGGAAGAGGGCAGGGTGGCTAAAGCCCACGCGATGGCTCGAGATATTCTCAAGTTCAGCCCCCTGCTTACCGACGCCTACTTCCACTACACGCCGAGTCAAATCATGATGGCAGCTCTTTTGATGGTGGACAAGGAGCTGGTTGACCTGCTCATTCCCGTGGCTCCGCCTGGAGACGATGGCCAGCATGAGGCGTCACATGCGGAAATGCGAGAAAAGATTTTCAAGACGATTGAGAGCTGCCGCTCCATGCTGGAAAAGGAACCTCCACAGAGAATGAAGGACCACTGGGAAACGGTAAGTGCTGATCTGGCTAACCTTCTTTCGTCACCATCGCAGCAATCTAACAAGTATCATAGCCCGAACTCGTCAAGTCTATGAAGCCCCTTCGAAAGAAGCTGCAAAAGTGCAGAGATACCGACAGAGCAGATCTAGTAGCTCTCCAGCGAGCAAGACGCGAACAAGCCACAACAAAGGTCAAGAAGCCGACACCACAGAGTGATGGAGCAGTCTTTGGGGATGCTGTTGAAGCAAGAGACCCGAAGCGGAGAAAGTTGGAGGCTGCCAATGATCTGTTTGGTCCGGCGCTATGAGCAGCATGAGACTGGATATCTACGATATGCAATATTTACGACACTGCCAGAGCACCCTTTGCATCAAAGCGAGGTTGCTCCCGGATCCCAACACGCTGTTTGAAACCGAAAAGGGAAAGGAAAATGGTGGAGAGCTACCCAGGCCATAATCACGCTTGGCAATGATGGGTAGCATCTCTCCCCCGAAAATGTGATTTATGCAACTCTAATGAGGATGGTGCCCTTGTTAGTGCGCAACGTTCCACTTTGTCGGAGGGTTGAGATGCACCCCAGATGCGTTGTCAAGGCTGGAGCCGCACGACGGAAAGCTGGCAGTCTTGACACGGAAAATGGAATCCTGGCGTACCATCCGTGACGCCGTGTTAGCATGCAGCTCAGCATGCAGCTTGAGTTATCAGATGGGCAACGACCCGGCCAACTTTGAGCATCATCAATGCGAGCCAACCCGGATCTGGTCTCAGCACCGCAAGACTGTCTGCCATGGCGTGTCTTGATGCTGGCATCGTGGTGTAATGATCGTATAAGTAATCAACAGCTCTTTGGAATTCGGGCCTTTCTCTCATAAGCTTGAATCTAAACCGAGCTTGATATCTTGGGAGCCTAGGTTGCGTCATGAATCATCAATCCCGCTTGCCCGAGCTATTAGAAGAATGAGGTTGAGGAGGGCAAGGGGAGTGTTGAAGAGGGTAGAGAGTAATATTCCGACACATTCGGAGGATTAACGGCACACACCACACAACGTGTCTGTACGAGCGGCAATTCGCTCTTGGCAGATTTCTCACTTCATCGGATCATAATTGTTGGGCATACGGCCATATTGATGGAGCGATTCTATACGAGGCGGGCGCTCGGCGGACAAAGCGGCACAGCCTGGATTGCTAATTGACCGCTTTTGTGGATGGAGGAACAGTGAACTGCAAGTAGAGAGGCTTACAAAGAGACGGTCAGTTATAGAAACTCTCAATCCAGGGCGTCGGTGCCAGCCGTGATCCCCGGAAATGTGGCGTCTGGTGGTGCATGGAAAGGTGGTTTTCCACTTGGCTCTCTAGCTGCTAATGGTAAGCTTGACCGAGGAATCCGTGGGGAAAAAGAAGGCTAGAAGTCGTGGCAGGTATCGAATAGATTGTTCGGCAGGCAAGTTTGTCCGCCAGTGGGAGTTGAGCTCGGCATCCGTGGTTGTGAGAAGAGAGTACATGTATGTTTTGAGTCTTGAAGGTTTTCGTACGATGATACATGTCAGATGCTGTAAGCGGCTTTGGCTGTTTGACAAAGTCTTTGACAACATGTTGCAGGCCGGACCAAGAATAGATCTTCGCCGGCCAGCATTTTCAAGCCATCACCGAGGTTCTTCAGACTAGGGGAGTCTCGGCAATTCGCGCTTGGAGAAGGGCAATGTTTTTCCATGGACGAGTGGGGATGTTTTGCCGAAACAAGAAGGTGAAGAAGAAGGGTTTTCTGGATGGGGGAAATGCAGGGCTGGTCGTTTTGCTTTGAATAATATTTTGGAGTTGTTTTGAATGAAATGTTTGTACGAGTTGCTGTATTTGAAAGCGACTTATACGAGGGACTCTGTTTCTTGATTTGATAGGAGTTGCAGGGAGTATGGGAAGGATACGGAGTAGTATTGAGGCCTAGAACGGGTAAACAATTGTCGAAAGGTTGCATTCCGTTAATATATTCTGCTGGAAAGTCTTGGGGGGCAAGGGGGCAATAAACAGTGATGGATTATACTCGTATGCTTGTTCTATGCTTGTTTGGACGCTTAATTCAACGCTAGACAGGGCTAGCTTTTAGCTTGAGAGGTGCAAAGAGTCGTGGCATCTCGTCGAGCTTCCCGTCTGGCGGATCGGTGCGGCGGAATCGTCGCATCCGAAGACTGTGCCAGCGTATGGTTCCATTTTCCATTTTCGATGCTTGGACACCTTGTCGGATGATGCGAGATGGAGGGGGTCGGATATCTGGGCGGATAGAGTGAGCGATGTCGTTGCCCATCAGGGGACACGAACTATGATGAAAGGCCTACGTGGGGAAGAGAGCGCGGAGGTGGAGATGGTTTTGGGGCGGACAGTTCCGCTTGTTTTTCCTTTAGTGGTAGTTTCTTGAGTCTTTGGATCTGGGTTGACGATGTAACTCTGGGATAGGTGGCGTGGTGTTTTTGGGTTACTTTCACTGACCGAGAGAGGAGGTTGTACATGTCCTCGCTCATAACATTGAGGTAAGCATACCGTGACAATGTGATTTCCAACACGCCAGAACAAAAGCCCAAAATCAATGCGTAGTCTCTAAGAAAATTCCCCAAAGAGGTGCTTGTCAGCACCACATGGTGCCATCCATCTAGGCCCTTCGAATAGACTCCGCTTTGGTGCACTGCTCTCCACGGGCCCAAATAGGCAAGTTGTTTGAAACGGCAGCTGTGAAAGACTTGATGGACTCTTGGCAACACCGCCCCCGAAGATGTGATTCGCCTCACTGAGACGGGTTATGAGGGTCGCTTATGGGCGTTGTTGAGGATACACGTGATGGCTATGAAGAGGAGGGAGCATGATTTTGGCGCCGTCTTACTGGATTTGTATGTGCTGGGGGCTTGTTTAGGCAAGAGTAGATTTCCTTGCTTGTGAGAGTGACGGGAATTAGTTGCTTGGCTTTTATTCTATGTTGCTATGATTTGATTTGAGGGGAAAATAGAGAGACGATGACGATGACTACATGTACATGTAAAGAGTTGACGTGGAGAAGAGAGAGTCTAAGAATTGGCAGTGTTGAAAGCTTGACGTTTACTCCGCCTGATGGCCTCTGGAGATCGTCACGGGCTACCCGGTTACGGTATGGTTCGGCCGGCCTCCAGAACGGCAGCGGGAGCCGGAGTGCTGAGATAGGGCCGATTGAACTGCTTGGCCTGTCCTGGTAAACTCGTGCTTTGTACCTGGATACGGTTCGAGGCCTGGATGTCAGGCTCTCCTGCTTGTAAATGGCCAGAGCTGAGCAGGACTACTAGGACTAATGCAACTAAGCTTATTGGGAATGTTAAGTAAGGTGTGATTCTGTCTTGCTAGCTTGCTGCCTAAGGGGGGAAAGGCATGGAGTGATGGGGATGGATGAATCGGGAATGAAGTGATGGATGTTCGTGTTCCATTGAGTGGGTTCAGTTGACAAGTTCCGGAAACTGGTTGAGAGAGACAGAGACAAGACTCTTGGATCTGGGTGAATATAAGGAGACGACGATCCCTCTTTGCAACCAGACTTTCTTCCCCAGCTCTCTCTTTAGTGTTTGACAACTCAATCCCTCTTCCATCAACATGTTGCTGATCTCCGTTCTCACCACCGTTGCGGCCGTTGGCGGCGTCAATGCCGCCTCGTCGTTTGCTTCCTCGCAAGACGGCCGCTACCAGTTCACTGCCGCCCAGGCTCCTGTCCTGGGTGCCGGCAACCCTGGCATCCAAGACTGGCAGTTGTTCATCAAGGAGAAGTCCGGACGCAAGCAGACCGTCAAGGGTTTTGGTGCTGCCATCACCGATGCCACCGTCGCCGCCTTCAACAAGCTCAACGCAAACTCTCGCACGCAGCTGTTCAACGATCTGATGACCCCTTCGGGCCTCAACTTCAACCTGCTGCGTCACACCGTCGCCAGCTCGGATCTCTCTGCTGATCCCGCTTACACCTACGACGACGCCGGCGGCAATGTCGACACTGGCCTCAACAACTTCGGCCTGGGTGATCGTGGAAATGCCATGATCAGCATGCTGGCCAACTTCCGCCGCCTGCAGCCCCAGCTGACCATTGTCGGCTCGCCTTGGTCTGCACCGGGATGGATGAAGGTCAAGGGCAAGCTGATTGGCGGCGGCACCGGCAACAACAAGCTCAACCACGCCTACGAGAACGCCTACGCACAGTACTTTGTCAAGTACCTCCAGGCGTACGAGGCTGGTGGTGCGCACATTGACGCCATCACCCTGCAGAACGAGCCCCTGAACAACAAGGACGACATGCCCACCATGCAGATCGAGGCGGCTGAGTCTGGTGCTTTGATCCGCGACAAGGTTGGCCCTGCCCTGCGCAATGCCGGCCTCAACACCCAGATCTGGGCTTGGGACCACAACCAGGGTGAGTCTTATTGATATGCTGACTTATTGTTCTGACCTTGACTAACACGCGTTGCTCATAGACGTCTACTCTTACCCCCAGACTGTCATGAACACGGCCAGCCAGTACGTCCAGGCTGCTGCTTGGCACTGCTATGCCGGTAACGCCCCTGAGAACTGGACTCCTCTGACTCAGTTCCACAACGAGTTCCCCGGCAAGGAGCAGTACATGACCGAGTGCTGGACCTCTGTTCTCTCCGGCGGCACCGACTGGGTCCACAGCTCCAGCTTCGCCCTGTTCCCTCTCCAGAACTGGGCCAACGGCATCATCGCCTGGACTCTGGGCACCTTCACCGGCGGCGGCCCTGCGCTGTCCGGCGGCGGTAACTGCCACAGCTGCACCGGCCTTGTTACTGTTAGCGCTGATGGTAGTGGTTATAAGAAGGAGATTGACTACTACATGCTGGGCCAGTTCTCGCGCTACATCCCCAAGGGCGCTGTTGTTGTTGATGGTACTGGTAGCTGGTTGTTTGACCCTAACACTGGTGTTGAGTCTGTTGCTACTGTTAACCCTGATGGCACCCGCACGGTCGTCATTCAGAACAGGTACAACAATGATATCTGGGTTCGTTTGGCTACGGAGTCGGAGAGCCAGACTTGGAACGCTCGTGTCCCTGCCCGGGCTGTGACCACCTGGATCTTGCCCAAGGCTTAAGCGTCAGGAGAAAATAGTATGTGATGAAATGATGAATGTGAAATGAAGATGGGATGGGAGTGGTGGAAGCATTGTATATATCTACCTGGCTTCGTCTGTATATAGACAACTTGAGTGCATGTAACTGTCTAAATGAATATACATGTATAAATGGTACTCTTTGAAAAGTCGAACAGTGAAAGTAGCTACTTGTACATGATTGAACGCGTATATCTTAAATACCAATTGAGTAGAGGCTGCAGTCCCTATAGGGACGGATTAACAGGCATCACACTTAGCCCTTAGAAAGTATCACCCTGACCGGTGCTGTGGCTGTATGGCCCACAACTTGAGGGGTATGACCGGTGTCCTTAGTTTACGGAGTAAATTGGAAGCCATTGCGAATGTAAAGATTGTTCGATTTTAGTGTCTGAGGGCTTTAGGGCTTATTGGAAAGCCCTCTCTTCAACTAATTTAGCGGTCTCCTTTTCAATCAATTCCTACGCCTAGTCCATCTCATTTTCAAAGTCTGGATTGATCTCGTCAATCCACTCGAATCCTCTATCTTCCAGCGATTCCAACGACCTCTGACGCGACTTTGAACTGGTCGTACCGGGCTCGTAGGTATCAACAAGTTCAAGGACCCCTGGACCGGCTTCTCTGGTGGAAACTAGAGGCATGGCGACGGCGTCTTCTAACGAATTCCTAGTTAAAATAGCTGGTGCCGTCACCGGCGTCTGCGGCTGCTGCCTATCCTGCCTTGCCTCTTGATTTTCCAACTGAATAACTACTTCAAATTGACTAGGTTGTCGTGTTGTATCTTTGGAAGTTTTTTAAGATTAAGACTGCCTTTAGGACGCCCTTTACCCCGGATAACAAGAATAAGGTACCAAGGTTATATTTTCTTCATCAATTGTATTTGATCAAAGCCAGAATTGATGTATGTCATAGAGCTGGATCTGCTCTTTCTCCTGGATTCTTTTCATTACCATATGTCTGCAAGGAAACTCAGGAGACAGAGCCGATCCAGCTCTATGACATACATCAATTCTAGCTTTGATCGAATAGAATTGATGAAGAAATACAACCCCAGCACCTTATGAACCACTTGTCATCCAGGGTAAAGGGCGTCCTCAAGGCAGTCTTAATCTTAAGAAACCTTCGAAAGATACTACACGACAACTAATCAATTTAGAGTAGTTATTCAGTTGGAAAATCTCTCTATATCATGTAACTCTATATGCATCTTAGTATTTGCGTTTTGTGTAAATCGCTCTCGAAATTTTGCATTAGACAGGCCCACTCCGGGTAGCCATACATGTACAGTATCTTTATTCGTTGTCGAGTATTCTATCTACCTCTCATCACGAATCACTTATATCATACACATATCTAAGCCTTTGGGAAGAACCGATTTTCCGGTCTCGGCAAACCAAAGTGCTCACGCAGAGTGCTTCCCGTGTACTCCGTCCTGAAGATACCACGACGCTGCAACTCCGGCACTAGCTTCTCAACAACATCATCCAGTCCCTGTGGCAAAAAGGGGAAGCAAACGGTGAAACCATCGGAAGCTTCCTCCTTCAGCCACTTCTCCCACTCGTCTGCGATGCTCTCCACTGTGCCTACAAAGCCAAAGCCGGCGTATCCTCCGAAACGCTGCGCAAGCTGCCTCACAGTCAGACCTTCTTCCTTTGCGAGCCTCAAGACGCCCTCTCGGCTCGTCTTACTGGCGTTGGTCTCTGGTAAATCGGTGGGCAGAGGGCCGTCTGGGTCAAATTTCGAGGCATCTGCGCCGAGAGCGATCGACAAGCTTGCGATGGAGCTCTCGTAGTTGACGAGGCTGTCGAGCTTGAGTCGCTTCTCCTTGGCCTCCTGAATGGTGTCGCCAACAATCACAAGGGCTGCTGGGAGGATATTGATGTGCTCCTTCTTTCTGCCCGCGGCGACGGCTCGTCCCTTGATATCGGCATACAGTGCCTTGGCGCTGTCAATATTTCCCGGCGAACAAAAGACTACTTCGGCTGTTTCTCCAGCCAGCTGTCGTCCTGGATCTGATTGTCCGGCTTGCACAATGACGGGCCAGCCCTGGACAGGTCGGGCAATGTTCAAGGGTCCCTTGACCTTGAGCTCGTCTCCCTCGTGGTTGAGCGTGTGCATCTTCTCGGGGTCCAGGAAGATGCCCGTCTCCTGGTTCCGGATAAAGGCGTCATCCGCAAAGCTATCCCACAGTCCCGTCACGACATCGTAAAACTCTCTGGCGCGCTTATACCGATCTGAGTGGTCCATGTGCTCGTCTCTGCCAAAGTTCTTTGCGCTATCTGGATTGGCCGTCGTGACAATGTTCCACGCCGCACGACCACCGCTGAGATGGTCCAAAGAAGCAAAGCGCCGGGCAATGTGGTAGGGCTCATCGTATGTTGTAGATGCAGTAGCGGCCAGGCCAATCTTCTCTGTTACCTGGGACAGAGCTGAGAGTAGTGTAAAGGGCTCGAATGATGTGACAGTCTGACTGCGCCTGAGGGCTTCTATGGGCATGTTGAGAACCGCCAGGTGGTCGGCCATGAAGAAGGCATCGAACTTGGCAGCCTCGAGCTTCTGGATAAAGGACTTGAGATGGGTCAAGTTGAAGTTGGCATCGGCATATGATCCGGGGTAACGCCAGGCTCCAGTATGAAGACTGACGGGCCGCATGAATGCGGTAAGATGGAGTTGTTTGGGATTCGACATTGTGAATTACTTGGTTATGAGCAGATGTAACGATTTATTTTACGGCTACTATCTCAAGAGCTTCCTAGTTTCTATACTGGTGACTACGGCTATATATGAAAAATATGAGGGACATGTGGGCATTATCGATGATATGGTAGGATTCATGTGTAAGCAAAGTGAGTGTGCTTGGCGCTTGGAATCACGACATCGACGAGATGCGGGGGTGCGGATCAACCGGCTTATCAGCATTTTCCGGGTCTGGTATAAGCAAAAAGGTTGTATTATCGAGCAAGCGAATGCGAGCAGCCGGGTATGAGAATGTTATCAAAATGATTCATATTCCTCTGCTGCCACGGATGTGGAAGGTGGAAGCAGACGGAGACTTTTTGGACTCTGCTAGACATTGATGCCTTGCATTGCACGAGGAACTCTATGGGGTTTTAAGGTTAATCATTTCTCAAACATCGTCTCACATATAGATGAAGGTATCTCGATAAATGAAAGAATGACATGTGCTATCATCTTCGCTCGTCAGTGTCAAATCGCCGTCGTTGAGTGGGGAGTTGAGCGGAGATAATTTTGGATTGATAAGCAGCAAAGGTTACGACGACCGGCGATGGCACGAGTTTGGAGATCTTGGCTCCGATAGGTTTGCATCCTGTAAGCAAAGGATATGCTACATGTGGAAACTACTCTGTATCTGCATAATATGGTGTGACTGTAATAGCCCGATCAGAGTCCATCTATGCAGGATTTGGCTTCTCTTGCAGATAGCTTCGGGAGGATCCGAGTGGGAGCGGCAAAATCGCACTTTCAGACCCCGATATCTCGGCATAGATCACTTAGCGCATAGTAAGCAGCTCGATTGTGTCAAAGGATTCTTGGGGATTTCCTGATTAAGTAACGTCTTGCTTGGCATCATAACGATCAACTGCTGTTTCGCAAGAATGTTTCATTGTTTTCTTTTTGTAACTAGTAAAGCAGCGCCAATTGCTAGAATGAGTCTCCTATATCAGAGCCTAGATGACATCTCAAATCTCTTTGCCACAGCCTCAGGTGTTGACTGGTGCATGCTCCGGGTATCTGGTGCCAGCGGTCTCAAAGCCCGTGACAAGGTTGGTCAGAGTATCTATTTCCACCTTGGTAAACTCAACAACCCTTGCATTCTCTTCCACTCGTGGGACCGTCGAAGAACCGGGAATAGGAATCACAAGAGGCAGCTCTGGGTTGTTGGCCAGGTTCCTCACCCAGTTAATGGCCACCTGCGCAGGAGTGCACGACTTTTGGTTGGCGAACTGCTCGACTTGCTGAACCAGCTTGAGGTTGTGCTCGAGCTGCTCCTGTTGGAAGCGCGGGAACGAAGCAACTGCTCCAAGCTTCTTGACGTCCTCGACGTTTTTAT
Source organism: Trichoderma atrobrunneum (assembly GCA_003439915.1). Taxonomy (NCBI): domain Eukaryota; kingdom Fungi; phylum Ascomycota; class Sordariomycetes; order Hypocreales; family Hypocreaceae; genus Trichoderma; species Trichoderma atrobrunneum. Next base: position 24,320 of record PNRQ01000009.1, read on the forward strand.
ACTGGCCGGTGAGCATCTACATTATTTCGTCAGCTTATAGCTAGAGCATGATGACTTTTAATACTACTTACACCCTTTCCGATTGGCGAATATGCAATGATGGGAATATCATGCTTTTTGCAAGCAGCGGCAATTCCATTGTTCAAGACGTCCGGTGAAAACATGCTGAGCTCGATTTCAGCGGCCGCAATCTTGGCTACAGCGGCAGCTTCGTTAATGGTGTCGACGCCACACTCGGAGAGTGCAATAGCACCAATCTTGCCGGTCTCGATATACTCCTTCTGGATCACTCCAAAAGTAACAGAGAGAGGGTACTCCGGGTCTCGTCTAGCGCAGTTGAAGGCATCGACTTTCTTGACGCCGCCAATCTGCTTTAGAATGTTATCGAGCGACCGGCGAATACCTTCGGGCGATCCATCAGGCTTGCGGGCCTCGAAATTAATACCACCCTTCATCACCAAGACGACCTTTTCAGCATCTTCGGGGTACTTTGTGAAGTAGGCCTTGATGATGGTCATGGAGTTGTACTCGGGAGTTCCATAGAACTCGCCGCCATTCCACATGGTGAGGCCGTTGTCGACGGCGGCTTTCATGACGGCGATTGCATCTTCCAAAGGAGGAGGATCCTGGCGCCATGTCAGGCCTTGGGTGTCTGGTTAGCCATTGGAGATAATAAAAGAGGCGGCCATTTGATGTGTGTGTATAGGTGCTCACCCATGAGGCCAAAGCCAATAGGACCAATCTCTTTGCCGAGGTATTGAACCATTGTGTTGGAGTATGCGATGATCTGAGAGAAGCCGATTGTTGTTGATGTTGCTGTTGTGAGTACTGAATTGCAGTGATTCAAGACAGATTTTGCAACGGAATCCCCACGACTCTTATATCTTTGATCGACCTCCTGTCTGCTGTTAGTGTAGTTCCTCCACGGAGACGACTGCCGGAGTTTACTTTTATCGGTACGCCAGCTAACCCCGAGGCCCGTGAGTTGAGATGAGTCGATGATGCTTCGAGAGATGGTTACGCAAGGGAGAATAATTATGCTAGTTAGTATACGACAGCCTGGCTGCTCCCTTTCCCACAGCGAAATCTGCTATCGCCTCGTTAACCCCGCCCGCGTTTCCCCACCATCCACGACATTATCCTCGACATAGGCTGCGACTATAAAGTACTTGTGCGTACTTTTTCAAGCCCTATTCTCGGAGCTGGAATGCGAAACTCCGGTAGACGCCATGGAAGGTTTCACATGGCGGGCTCTGCTGGTTGATTTGCTCGGCATTTGCCTCCTAATCGTTGATTACTCGACGCAGTCCGGAACGCTAACCTTGTTGGGATCTTGACTAATTCTGACAATTCCGTTTCTTAAATCCCGTTCAATGGATACAGGTTCTGAGATATAGAAGAGACAAGTGTCTGTCTTTTAACTAGACACGGGACGCTTTGAAGCTCTCAAGCGCCGTTGTGCATCGGATTGCCGTTTGTACATTACGGACTACATTATCATGCATGTGTATTTGTTTGGGCGAACAATAGCCAATCAGCTAAACAAGCTGCTTACTCGTGGAGCCAAGCTCCCTTCCCCTTTCGTCTACTATGCTTTGTCGAAGACGCTCCTCAGTCCATCTATAATGCAACTGGTCTACTACGTCTCTTTCAACCTTTCAAACAGGGGTATTCTAGGTAATAGATACGCACTCACAAAGGAAGATGAATGCCACTAGAAGCGGCACGAGTAATCTCAAAGCCCATGCACATCTACCCTGCAGCTCTATGAGTTGTAGTAAAAACCTTGCGGTTGTGGGTTCAATACCAAAAGTCTTTAGTGTGCTGGTAAAAGTAACCAATTTACGCTCTTTGAATGGCTGCTGCACACGACTTTGCAGGATACATGAACGTGACGCGTAGATAAATGCTTCCATTGGTCAAGTTCGTCTCAACCTTGAGAGTCCATATCCCACAACTATAGCAAATCACATGCCGTCTCCCTCAATCCATCAAAGAAATTTTTAGAGTTCCTTTAAGCAATATCCCATCAATTATTTAAACATCATTTTACCTCTTTCCCTCTTGTTCAGTCATCGGCCAATCGTCGTTCAGATTCTTTGACAATGTTACCTCCGCAATATCTGCTAAGGACAAAGCATTTGCTGAGACCCTCAGGTTGAACAAGACGTTTTGTTTGTACCATTCACTGACTGTTCATTTATAAAACTGTGTGATATTATGTGATCCAAGGGCACCTGATTAGATTGCGGTAACCAGTTTGCTCACCCATGAAGTAGCCATCGACAACTATAAATGCATGTATCAGCCCCTCTTTCTACAATTCCATCTTATTGCGAGCTCTCCAATCCAGCTCCAAAGCACATTCAACGATTTGGTGAATTCTTGTGTTAGACCATCGTTTACTCTATATATCGCCAGTTGGTGAGCTACATCACTTTTGGTATTATTATTCCAAGCCGTATATATGCTATATAGTATCTTCCAGTTCGCGCATTGACCACGACGAGAAGCATTACGCCAGGCAATGGATATCGAAAGCGTCAAAAATTTTGACTTCTTCATCATATGCGATACAAAAAATGAACAAGAAAAGGTCCTGAAAACGCTACAGGTCATGAAAAACCTAAAGTGGTTTGAAGGATACGAAATTCAGGAGGAGAAAGAAAATGGATTGATATGACCTTTACCAAGTTGGATGATACGGAGACACGACTTAAGGAGTACACATCGCTTCATGGTTTTCTTATCAACCGTGGATTCATAAAGAACTCTTTGGGACAATATGTCAAGTCGCTAGAATGAGATGAGCCAGAGTGGAATGCCCGAACGATAACAACAACCGTGATGGGTTTGGTATTGATGCTCATGATGATGTTTCGTCATTAGATCGCGGGAACGCTTTAGTTTAGAGCAAACAGCCCTTCTTCTAACTACATATATGTGGAACACAAATGCAATGGTGCACCTTTTCATATCCACGCTTCAAGGACGAAGCACTCGCTGAGACACCCAGTTTCAACAAGACATTTTCTTTTTGTTGTTCAACAAGTATTCCTCGACAAACACGCATGATTTCACCTATTGATTCTAGACCAATTAAACTTTGGTCTACTTCTCCTGTGTGCGATTAACAAAGTTCATGTCGTGGCGCAAACAAAGAAGCTTCCAGTTCTGTCTCATTAGCCATTCTTTTTTTGTATTATATTTCAAGCTTTGGTTAGTTTTCTTTGATGCAGATGCGAATGCCAAGGCCAATGAGCCGCTGGGGATCAAAGGAGCTCCCAGTCGTTCATCTGATGTTCTTTCACAAACCTGGGCGGCTGCAGCCGATTGAGTCCTGTTCACTTGTGAAGTGGACATCCAATAAGTATAAAACCCAGTCTCTTTCTCTCTACAATTGCTTCGTTTTCCAATTTCTTCAATCCAATACCAAAGTACGAAAAAAACAATTCGTAAGTGCATTTATCGCTAGAGCGTTTTTGTATGAGTTACTGCCCTCTAGAAGACGTTCTGACTTAAAGAAGCATAACGCTAGGCAATGGATATCGAAAGCGCCAAGAACTTTGACTGCTTCATCATATGCGATACAAATCGTAAACAAAAAAAGCTCCTGAAAAAGCTACAGCAATTTAAAGGAACGAATGTCGGGGGGAGGGGAACGAATCAATTAATATGGCTGTTATTGAGTCAAAAAATACTTGGCTAGAGTTGGAAGATGGGAAGAGGATACCGAAACAGTACCTCGATGTTCACGAATTTCTTACCCAGCGTGGATTTATGATGAAGGTTTCGGATTCGGGTACACCAGGATATGCCAAGTCGACTCATCTCCTGACTCCCTTACCCTTCAGCCGCTGGAACGTCCGAATCTTTTTCGTTACAGAAGACGAACGAAAAGCATTCTTGGAGGACGAACGAAAAGCAGTCGTGGAGGACAGCCTAGACTTTGCAGGATACTCAATTTTAGCAGTGGGAACTGAATGGGTTGAAATGTTTTATTATTTGGGAGACGAGCCAAAGGCACCACCGGAACAGTACCTAAATCTTTACAAATCTCTTGTCAAGCGGGGATTTAAGAAGCGCCCTTCGGATTGGAACGTATTGGAATTTGAAAGACCAAAGAAACGGGGACCCCGGGGACTCCTGATCACACTAACGCTTGAAGTTGGAGCAATTATCAAGGATATCAAGGAGGATATCAAGGCTATCGAGGATATCTAGATAAAGATCACAAATACAATACTACCCCCATTCATATCAATGTTTCGCATATTTATGCTGATGTAAGATGCAGCAACACGCTGTCGCCCTCGTTGAGCTGCGCAGAAACTTGATCGCCAACGACACCCAAGCTCTGATTGTTCCAGATATCCTGCACGTTGAACTGTCCAGAGAGTCCTAAATCTTGCCACGTTGCGGTTACGGTCTGAACTCCGCTGGTTTGCGTCCCGAAGCCGCCCTGGCCGTTATCCGGACCAAGATTGACAAGGACGACTACTGCTTCGCCAGATGGAGATGGGCCTGCAATCCACGCCTGGAGCTGTGTCGCGTCTTGGCCTCCTGAGCCGGGGTTGCGAGGCTGCATGGGATATTGAGCTGTGAAAGCCGCGACTTGCAGTGCTTGGGCATTGGTAAGAAGATTTGTTCCGAGATCATCTAACTGAGTCATATCATTGCCGGTAATGAGGTTAGCACCAGCTCCAATCCAGTGCGTCATGACGGTGGTACGCTGTCCATCGCTAAGTCCAGAAATGCTCTCTGGGCTGCCCACTGCCAAATTATCCATATCTGGGTAAATGTTCAACTCATCAAAGAACTGTAGACCAGCAATAATCCACTGGCGATAGTTGTCAATGGCGCGTTGCACAGTACCCCAGCTTACTAGGGTACTTGATCCAGAGTTGTTGAGATCCTGGTCAGTTCGCATAGAGTCGGCGTTGCTGTTCCAAATGTCAAAGTATGTTTGAGTGCGGTCCAGCTTCCAGGAGATGTCCAAGCGCATCTGTCTGCCGCTGTTCTTAATGGCGTTGTGCCATGCAATTACAGAGCCGCTCTGGTCGGCAGGAAGGCTCTGGCCGTTGTCGGGAGAGCCTGGCGTGACAAAATCGAGCTTGACAAAGTCAACACCCCTTTGAGGTATTATTAGTATATGCTCGTGATGATTGCTTCTGCTTCATACGGAATGAACGTACCATGACGCGAATTGGTCAACTACAGAGTTGTGCCAGTCTTGTGTCTCCGGTCTCGTATAGTCGAAGATACAGCGAAGTAAACCCTCATTTCCAGTGCACACTTCACCGATGGTAGTTTCGGTTCCAAGGATTGTCTTATTCGCGTCACTAATGAAGGCGCCCGGAACGACGTAGACTCCCATTTTGAGGCCTTGGCTGTGCAGGGAACTAGCCAAGGAGGGAATGTCGAAAATAGAGTCATCATAGATCAGTCGACCATTGTCGTCGCCGTGGTCACCCACTGACCAGCCAGAGTCCAAGCTACAGGTGTCATATTGGCCTTTAAAGGAACCCGACGCCAACACACTGCATTGAGTTAAAACATGTGATTGGTCGAACTGAAAGTCAGGAGCCGTGTTGGGATTTGCCTGGAGCGCAAAAGAATTCCAGCCTCTCGCTGGGCCCTGGAAGCCATTTGGAGTCTGGGCAAAGCTGATAACTTTGAGTGGCGTTGCAGCGGAAGCAGTCGGGGCTGCTGTGACGCCGGCGATGCCGAGTCCAAGATAGACGAGCTCAAGACGAGGCATGACTGATCTGATGATAGAGGAATGAAGAGGAACCTGTGGCTATCATGACGGGATACAGCAAGTCTATATATATGCCGATGCCCACATCCATACTCGCATACGTCTTCCCGGCGGGTTAATGACAGTGGAAAGTCTTTCGGGATATTGCCAAGGCGTTCATCTCCTCCTGATGATCATATGAGAAGCTACAAGCATCGAACTTGTTGCCGCTCAACCGCCAGTTGCTTCAATTGCGCGGTCCACGTAATATTGCCCAGCTTTTGTAAGCCCTGTCTCAACACGAATTCAGGCCGTCTCCCCGCAAGTAACCCCCGAGAGTGTTTCCGGTCCAATCCAGACAGACGGATCGACACAGTTCTTCCAGTTGCGGCAATGCCAATATCCTGGTAACGGGGCGGCTCTTCCACCTCGTGGGCGTCTTTGACGGACGCTTTGCAAATCGTGGCTAGTCGCGAACGCAGCCCATGCAAATGCGGAGTACCCCATATTACAGAAACGGAGAAATGTGATGGTATAAAGGGAATTCCATCGTATTAATCCATTTGCGCGGATTCTTTTTCCGGTCACAGCTTCATCAAGATGACGACATTGCTGGGGCATTTTCTCTTTTGGTTCGCAGCTTGGCGGAAGAATTAGTTTCAGCTTCCTGTAACGCTATAGCGGCATTTTCCACTACTTCATGAGGATCCAGCTTTGCGAAACTTGGCACCTTGGCCGACGTATAATTTCTTCTCTCTCGGCACTTAGACTATCTTTTTCTGAAGTACGGACATGTATTCATCCGACAAATTGTGTGAAAAAAAAATACCTTGATTCTATGTCTTTGTAATACCCTAGCAACCGCATCACGTAACCGTGACTGTCTGTTTCTGTTTCGCTTTTGTTTGGATTCGATCTCTTTCGACTTCAATTGTTCCTTAGCTTCCCCACATAAACATCCCACGATTTGACCGGACTTGTTTAACGAAGCATTAAGCTGAGGCCTATTCTTTTCCATTTATATAAGATTCTAACATAGGTTTTGAATCGTGGGTGTTTGCCATCATCTCGCTGGTGATAATTTCGCGAATCTGCCTCCCGACGACAAACAATCATGACCAAACAACCACAGTCGACACTACCGCCGCAGAAGCTGAATCTCTCTGAGCTACTCTTTGACAAAACGCTATTAAGTATTGCGACGGCGCCGGCTATGATGAGGCATATCAAAAGCATGCTCTTGCAGTTAGACACCAAAACGCAAAAACGCGTGCGTTAACTGATCATGCAAAAAACGATCTACACAAGCGAACTCATCACGGGATTTAGCCTTAAGCCACTATTAAGTTACCATGGCAAGCAACGAGGTCAACGTTTAGGCAGTCTTTCCGATTCTGAGCGCCATGTACAACAAAGTCCTCAAATCGTATCTCGCAAACGTCGACACAAAGAGACTTGCTAATGCAACTACAGACACCTCCCAGGAGTATTTCATGAAATACTCGCATGTTAGATACAGGTACCGATAGAGTCCAATAGTACCACAACAAGTAGAGTAAGCTATGGATTACGCAAAGTATCTATCGCAAGGAAGAGGCAGCAACTCAGCGTAGAGTCTAGCTGAAGAAGGAATGGTGTTGTATGAGCTTAATTGACCTCACAGAACTCCGAATGGTAGCAAATAGTGTGACAGGCGCCTCCCACCATATGTATAATTGTTTTATATGCTTTTTAATTAATCATTTACTGATGAGTGGCGGAACTGTGCCAATGGTTGCTTTCTATATCTGAATTGTGATCGAGTTTAATGCTGTGAGTCTGGAATACCCTAGAAGCATAAATGGAGATGAAGTTCTTGGATCTTGCTAACGACCTATGATGATGCGTCATATCAAAGTAGCTAAAGGCTTATAAAGAGCTACCACGGGTAGAGAAACATCTTACTCATTGCTTTTTGTGATCATTTCGTCCGACTTCCCTGAACGAACTGAACGTAATGGAAAGAAGCTTCTTGCAAATCGAAGTAATATGAAGAGTGTTGTGTTAAGGGGACTTTCCCGTCTTTGCAGAATAATAGCTGGAAATATGAGAATTAAAGTTCTCAGCTGGATGGTTTATATTTCTGTATTTAATCGCTCTGATCAAGTGCACACAGGCGTTTGCCACTTGTAAGCAGGGAGCATTGCCTGGATACCCTCCTCCCCCGAAAGATGCACTTAGGCCTGAAAAAGAGAAGAGCGAAAATAAAGGGAACAGTCAGTTCTTTATCATTGTTTAGCCCCTGATGATCTACGGCTATAGCCGGGATTTAGTTTGTCGGAAATATATTCACGTCGATCATCCGTTCTCGGGATGTCGGGCTAACTCAAGCGGACTCATTTCGGATCGCATCGCCTCACTTGAGATACATTCACCATTGGTAAGCGGAAGTTTTTCTTGAAGGCAGCTCGGTCCTTTGACATGCAGTGACTGAGTCTGGCGTCTTGGCAGTTTCATGACCAATGTAACAATTAATCAAGATTATTACGCACGGCCGAATAAGATCAATGAGCAGATGCAAGAGGATCAAAGGAAACTTAAACATATCGTGCTATGGCTTAAGTATAGAGTGACGACTGGATATCTCTACGATGGCCCCACGACTTTTCTTTCGTCTGATCTTTAGTCGCCGCTTGGGTAATCGATTGAGAGAAATTCCTTGAACACGATGTTGCATTTGTGCGGGTCGTGCATGAAGAGCGAGTTTAGAGCGAGTTAAGAGCGAACTGACCCACGCAAAGATTCGGTGGCTTATTGCCTTATACGGGATATAATTACGAGGCTTGGATACCTGTGTAGCCTTCCAAGTTTTTAATTCCGATTCCCATGACCAACCACTTCTAAGCGTAAATACATTTGGGTTTATTATGGCGGACTAGTCATAGGGAAGTACGAGAATTTATCTGCACTATTACAAGTTACCTAGGTTTTACGAGCGAGAACATGAGGTAAGAAGATTACCAATAATGCTTATGATTCATAAACTTCTGTTGTGGCCCTTATCTAGCAATGGTGCCTGTTATTCTATCATTTGATAGTGGTTTTCAGCGAAAACTCATTACCATAATCACATTATTTTTGACATAAAATAATGACTCTTGGCTTCTGAGTAGCTGTTGAAACTGGTAAAATAAGAAAATATTCGACGCTTTGAGGTTGAGATTGGAGATTGGAAACCATTTACTGTATTTTCCCTTGAGCTCAGCAATTTATCGTATCCAATCCCTTTGTATCCCCATATCTCCGTAATAACATCCCCCTGTAAACATCAGATGAAGTCTTTTACTCAAAGCCTTCTTATGACCGTTGTTCTCGGGCTCGAAAGGGTTCTTACGCGATGATTAATGATGACTGATGCTAAGTGATACGGACGGCTCCAAGCATGGTTACCTTGTGGATGGAGGTGACTGGGACTGTGTGTAACCCTTCGGATATACGGGAACTTTGATTATTGGTTCAGAACAGCCTTTCGAAACGAGCATGCCCTTTTTGACAGCGATGCTTGTGAACCGGGTGAAGCGAGAGTTACATGAAATGTTACGAACATCTTGTATGGTAGACATTATGTATATAAGCTCTTCCGTATAACTTCAAGAATTCTTAATTGCAGCTCATGCGTTCATTCATATTACACCTTGTCCATATCATCACGCCTCTATAATCTAGTCCACAGAACATTTCTCGGTTGCAAATATGATTAGCAAAACAGCAAGTCTTTACCAACTGCTGGCAAGAAGAAGAAAATTACTCTAACATACGGAACAATCAGGTTATTCATCACGAAACGCCGGTATTGGTAGTTGGCGGAGGCCCTGCTGGTTTGATTGTGGCCCTCCAACTCGCCCGTCATGATATAAACTGCATGCTAGTTGAGCGCAACCTGGATACCACGAAATGGCCGAAAATGGATCTCACCAACTGCCGTACCATGGAACTATTTCGCCGAATTGGAATATCTGAAGGATTGCGAGAGATTGGTGAGCTTTGCCAACTATCAACCCACAGCGTTGTAAATCCTTAACGATCTCAGGTGTCCCACCACAATACTCGTTTGATGTGCTTTTAAGCACCGGTTATTCAGAAGGCGAAGAAGAGATAGCCAGATGGGTAAGTTGAGAGTCAAGAATTTGAGGGATACAAGGGACGAGGGTTGAACTAATTTGGTCCCATCGTGTAGAAGCTTGATTCTGTCGATGCTTGGTGGCAGCGCATTAAATCTCAGAATGATGGGTCACTTCCCCGAGAGCCCTACCAGCGCTGTTCTCAAGCTGTCCTAGAGGCATGGCTCAAGCCCCGAATTCAAGCTGAGAAACTCATTGATGGCCATTTTGGTCTCAAGTTTGAGTCTCTCACAGAGACGGACGAGGGAGTGGAATCTCAACTCACAGATGTTGTCACTGGCGAACAACACATCATCCGGAGCAAATACGTTGTGGGGTGTGATGGAGCTGGTAGTCGTGTCCGCAAGTCGATTGGGATCAATCTCCTCGGTGGGCCTGTGTAAGTTACGGAAATCTTTCATCCTTTGTGTCTAGTTCGTCTTACTAATAGTCTTTAAACAAATACAGCCCTGCCGCAATGATGTTAATCCATTTCAAATCACGGGATCTCTCAAGGTTGCAGAAGCAGGGCCAATTTTGGCACATTTCGTTCGCGTCTGGCGCTTTCATCATTGCTCAAGATGAGGTCGACACTTGGACTCTACATACCAAGATTCCAATCGACACTGATTGGGAGAAAATGGATCCTGAAGAGACCATCTATAATGCATTTGGAGGCCCATTAGCGCCATTCCCCATCAAGATTGACGAAATTCTAGTCAAAAGCACCTGGCGACCAAACATTTGCATCGCAGAGAGCTACACATCTCCAGGCGGACGCGTCTTCCTTGCAGGTGATTCGGCGCATCAGAATATTCCTACGGGAGGTTATGGAATGAACACTGCCGTTGGTGATAGCTTCGATATCGGCTGGAAACTTGCGGCTACTTTGAAACAGTACGGCGGTAAAGATCTCTTAAAGTCGTATGAACTGGAACGGCTGCCCATTGCGGTACGGAACATTAACCAATCAGGCACCTTTTGGAAAGTTTGGGCTACTATCTGGTCTCGTGTTGCCGAAATAAGAACTGATACTCTTCTATCTAAACCCGAAGAATTAAACGCTATCAAAGCCAATACAGCAGAGTTCTTTACAACCAATGATGCTGAGAATAAAAGTCACGGCATCGAGCTTGGCTATCGATACAACGCATCACCGGTTGTCGTTCCAGATGCAGAGGTTACGGAGCCTGAATGGAACATTTTGCATTACATCCCATCGACCTGGCCAGGAGCCAGAGCGCCACACGTTTTCCTCTCTGATGGGGAGACAAGCGTGTTTGACTTGTTTGGGCAGGACTACACAATTGTCGACTTTTCCGAAGAGGGCAAATGGGCGCAATCATTTACCGAGGCTGCGAAACGCCTGGGAATTCCCATCAAGGCAGTTCATTTGCCGCAAGAGAAGCATGTGCAGAAGATCTGGGAGCGGACTGCAGTCCTGATCCGGCCTGACGATCATGTCGCATGGAGATTGCCTCTAGATGAAGCGACATTTGACGGAGATGTGGATGGCATCTTGAAGATTGCGGTAGGCCAGGCATCAAACACAGAGGCTGGAGTTCTAAACAAGGAGCGAGTGTTGGCTGAGGTTCGGGAGAAGGGTTTTGCGGGTACAATTGGAAATGTCAACCAAGACAAGGTGGCGATGAAGGCTGCGTTTCAGGTTTAAGAGGAGGAGGAGGAATAGCTTTACTGCGGTGACATAGAATGTGTATAATATACTAAGATGCTAAAATACGAAGATATTCCTTATGGAGAGTATGCGTGTATTAATAGACTGTGGCAATGCAAGGCTATAAACTTGGGCTCCGCAATGTAGAGAGGATTGAGTTGTCAAACCATAAAATATGGCGACAATCTCAGAGAATGAATCAAGATACTAGATTATACTATATGCATGAAACACTCCTGCATACCTAGTATTAATTTTCTGATGCGGAACTTTTGCGACGCGGAGAAATTTGGAGTAAGTGAGTCACTCGGTAAAGTTCAATATTGGCATATACGAGAAGCATCTCTGCTGCAGTAACTACCGAGCAAAATTCGTAACCATCATCATCACCAGCGCCCTAGTAAATAGTAACGATTCTTATTCTCATTCATCATGTCTAGCGACTCCAACTTCGCCACAATAGTCACCCCATCTCAGCTTACCATCTCCTTCAAACATCTCTTCTCTAACATTCCCTCACCAGATCCAACCATTCTCTTACATTCCTCTCTTCGATCTGTCGGCTTCATCCCTGGGTTTTCTCCTTCAGTCATCCAGTCTCTTCTCTCCGCCCTCGGTCCGTCTGGTACCATCGTTGTTCCAACTCATACAGGCGACAACTCGGATCCTGCTGCGTGGCAGGCACCCCCAGTGCCAGAATCATGGTGGCAGCCAATTAGAGACTCTATACCGGCCTACAATCCAGCCACAACTATCACCAGAGTCGTTGGTGTAGTTCCCGAGGCGCTGCGAACATGGCCTGGCGCCCTACGTTCAGCTCACCCACAGACATCCTTTGCGGCATTGGGCCCTCAAGCAGAGCGCATTACAGAGGGACATGCACCAAGCTGTCGCTTAGGTGAATCAAGTCCACTGGCCAAACTTGAAGCCGTGGATGCTTGGATTTTGCTTCTCGGGGTTGGTTGGGACAAATGCACAGCTTTCCATCTCGCTGAATATCGTATCAAGAATCCTCGATTTGAGAATAATTCATTTGCCATAAACATAGACGGTCAACGACAGTGGATTACGGTGCAAGACGTGGCTATTACTGATGAAGACTTTGAGCGACTCGGGGCTGATTTTGAGAGAGATTGCAGAGTCATACGAGGAACTGTTGGAGCAGCTGACTGCCGGTTGTTTTCTTTGCAAGAGGCAGTCGAGTATGCAACAATATGGATGGATAAGAATAGAAGGAAACAAGATTGATGATGCAGAAATGCCGGTTTATTCATGCAGTCACAGAGATTTGGTGGAAAGAGCTGGGGAAGAAATGATATTATTTTGGTTGGATGATGTATACCTTGATGCTTCATGATACAAGGCTGACTTAGTTTGTATCTGATATTAAACCAGAGACCTAAGAAATGCCTGTTTCTCACAAAATGGAGCACCTTGAGATGGTGTGCGGCTTCGTCTGACAGATAGCCAACTCTGTGTATATATACTCGCCTGCTTTTCTCCCCTTCTCGAGGGATCCTTCTTCAAACATTCCCCATTCTTTATAACGCCATACCAATTCGTAAAGTATCACTGCCACCAACGCCCTTGAACTCCGAAATGTACTGTGATCGTGATCGACTCCCGCAAAAAGGTCATGCCATGGACCCAGCTTTTCCCACCTCTCGACCGTACCGGCTCTCCTCTAACCAGACTGGAACAGGGTATCTTCGTCACGCAGGTACTCGCCGCAGTCGGCTTGTCTGAAGCAAACAACTCCAGTGGGGTCGAGTCTCCTGCTCTCGGCGGTGCTGCGAGCGCTGACTCCGAATCCCAGAGGAACATCGTCCATAGTGTAGACAACCAGGCCCTGGTGCTCGGGGCAGTCTTCTGAGTAACGACCGACGTGCGCCTTGACAACGTTTCCGCCGTAGAGGAATGGCATGACTCCGTTGGGTCGAATCCAGAGTTTGTGTCGCGCGTGCTCGGCGAGAATGGGGAGGGCAGTGATGTGGATTCGGAATTTGCCAGACTTTGTGAATTTGCCTATTCATAAGATGTTACGTTAGTTTGCGCCCATGCAAGGGTTAAAGAAAGAACAGCGCATACCCAAGCAGGTTCCTAGAGAGAGGAGATTGTCACGAGAGATTGAAGTTGCCAGATTGGCCATGGAGAGGCGGACAAGATAGACTCGGTTCTGCGACAGGCGAAAGACGTTTCGATCGCCATCCTCTTGAGGCGCAATGATGTTCTTGAGCGATGCGCCGGTGTATTCAGCGAGCTTCTTGAAGACGGCCTGCGTCTCTTCTTCGGTGAGAGGACGCATTGTGGATTTATTTGTGTTGTTGATATACGGGAGACGAGGATTGGTAAAGTTCGATTAATGGTAGAGATTTGAAGATTGGATCCAGGAACAAAATGTTTGGCCCAGAAGTTTTTCAGAGCGATAAGAAATTTCCGATAAGAGGTACACAATTGGCTGTGGGGTTAGTCAACGTTAGATACAGAGGTACCACTTCACCTATGATTTGCGCTGTGGGAACCTCAACTCTAAACTGTACCGGCGCTATGCTCTATGAGGTAATTGGACGAGAAGATGTTAGAGGCAATGAAGAGTCGAGTTGGATTTTGCATTCAATAAATATTTTGAGTACTACCTTACCTATATACTCAATGGAAGAATGAAATCAATTGTCTCGATTGAATTAAAATGCAAAATATACATAATTAGATGTACTTTATATGCATCTTCCAAGTGAGCTTCAAATTATCCTCTCTGCGGCATAAATACAGCCCAATGACCAGCGCTTGTAAGTGCCATTTACCTGTGTCCACCACAGTTTGGCTTTACGCCCAGTTTAGATGTATAATACTGCACAGGATGCTTTAAAACAATTCTCTTTTTAAATCTCTATAAATCTCGAATCTTATCGGATCTAATTCTAAAGCTACTCAGCGCAAACAAACTGTAATCATGATAAATATTCTCAACACTCTTTAGTACATCCACCCGCAACCATATCCACATAAATCATCAATGCTGAGAGGCAAAAGCAGCCGCATACAAATCCATATCGGCAACAAATCCGTTAGTTCGTGTCGGCTCCCATCCAAGCAACTGTTTGGCGCGCGACGAAGATCCTCGCAGAGTTGTGCTCATGGCTTCAGCAAACAAATTATCGCCAGACCCAACCAGCTTGCATTCTCCCTTGTAACCCCAAGCAGATGCCATGGCGTTGAAGATCTCAGACATGGACTCCTGGCTAGTGAGCAGATCAAACACCGGGTACACAGAGCCGCTGTTGATCAGGGACAGATTCTCAATCGCCTTTTGGAAGCCAGTAGCCACATCGTCAACATGAATGAGCGCCGGCCTGGCATCAGCTTGCAGAGGAACGTTGACGGGTTCCGAGGAGCCACTTCGAGCTGCTTGAAGGAGTGGGAGGATAAAAGAGGTCCAAATAGTATTTTCATAGCCGTAGATCAATGCTGGTCTCAGGACAGCAACGTCCAAGACATCGGAAGATGCCAAGATGGAATTCTCAAGGCCAACTCTCCACGCGACAAGAGCTCTTGGAGGAGTGACACCGCCAGGGCCAGCAATGTTGAGATCATTAACTGCCTTATCATTAGATCCATGGACCCAAGTACCTGAGCAATAGATGAATCCAAGCTTAGGGCCCTTGATGCCGGAAGCGGCATAGCTGTTCAGTCGCTCTTGGCTGATCTCCTTGGCATGGCTGAGGAACTTGGCCGACTCTTGATTGGCACCGGCAATGTCAACGATAACGTCAATGTGGTAGTCGCGGACAGCCTTCATATAGGCTTCAGGCTCGTTTACTGGATCAGCACAAATGATGGGCGTGACTTCTGCGAGAGCCAATGTTTTGGCCTTGGCCTCAGATCGAGCAATGCCGTATACCTGGTGCTGGCCGCTTCGAACTAAAGTCTCAGCTAGTCGCTTGCCGACATAACCAGTAGCGCCAAGGATGAGGACTTTGGTCATTTTGATCGGATGTTTCTTTTAAAGGTAGTATATAAGTGGGATGTGATTGAAGAGATCGTGTTGGGGCGTAAGTCGATGTATTTTGCTGTTGTTTGCTTCTTTCGGATGAGAGTGATTGAGACCATCTTGAAGAGTTGGAATAACGACGATATATATATATTTCTGTATGTCTTTGTCTTTTACAAGTAGTTTATGATGACATTTCTGAAATCGCCTCTCCGTAACGACCTTGGCGCTTTTCGGAGACAAGACTTGAAGCCGCCGAAGCTCGACAATCCCAGATTACCCAATTCAGTAATTCATTGTCCGCTTCTCTCCGGGACCTCTCAGCTATTCAGTGGTTAGTAGTGAGAGAAGCTCCGGAGACCAGCGTTGCCGTTCCAGGATTAGGCCGTCCGCCAACGCCGAAATGTCGGACACACACATACAAACGGATATTGGCTGCACGCCTGGCTCTTTAATTCCGGTATATGCACTGGTCCGACAATTCCAAAGCCGTAGTCGTACGAATTTATGGCGAGATATAAGACCGAACAGTTTCAGCTTCTGCACAACCCAACTCCAGGTTGCAGCTACAGCTCACAACAAACTACCCTGCATCTAGTCGTGAAGAACTTTTGCCACTTATAGCTACTTCAATGACGATGTTTGAGCACAACTAGCTCAATAGTGAGATGTCGCGATAGGGCGTTTGACAAATTAATTCGTTCAGACAAATTAATTCACCAAGTCACGGAAAATGAGGTTTGCACCTTCACAGATAAGTCGGCTTGAATACCTATTCTTTAACGGTATGAACTTTGGCTATGCCCAAAATATCCCCTTTTAAGAAAACCACTCATTTATTGACCTGCACAACTGATAGTAGGGAGAATAAGAGGACAATTAAGGTTGCTTGCAACTCCAACGAAATGGCAATTGTCCCGAGGAATGAGAAGAAACTCCCAAACAAGCAACTCAAGCGCAGGCAGCCGCACGTGACACCGTGATTAATGTCTGAGTCATACTCGCGTCGTCTAAAAAACCGGTCGCTTGCATTGCCTCGCGGATCCCGTGCGCCTATTGGGGACCTCGCTTGTCTCGTTTGTTAGTAAAGCTCTATCTTCGCTTAATGACGTTGTTGAGTTGTAGAGTAAGGGCGTGAATAATGCGCCCTCTGACAACTCTGTGATCTAGAACATTGAGAGCTCTGAAGAGAAAAAGTATTTAAACTGTTTCTCTATCAATTGTTTTCTTCAATATCTCTTCAACTTTTTATAATCAGATTTACCTTGTGTCTGAAACGCCGTCTCAAAGTCTCAAAGTCTTCCCACTAGAATTGTTACATCATCTCCACTTTCACAGCTCAACTCAACACCATGTCTCTCTCTGATCGAGCCGCAGAGTCTGAAAAGAGAGGTCAGGATTTGGTGATATGGAAGGTTTTGCTGGATCTATGGGATCAAGACACCAATCCCTCTGGAATTGTCAGCCTGGGCGTTGCCGAAAACAGGTTGATGCATGACACTCTTTCAAAGCACATCCACGACAATCTGACGCTGTCCAACCATGCATTTACTTATGGCGATGGCGCAGGAGGGTCCAACCATATAAAGAAGGCCATGTCTCGATTTCTCACCAAGCACCTCAAGCCTGTAACGCCAATTGTTCCCGCTCACATCTCTATCACAAATGGATGCAGCTCTGTGATTGAGCATCTTTCATGGGCATTTGCCAATCCCGGCGATGGCTTTCTGCTAGGACAGCCTTATTATGGCACCTTTATCGAGGATCTGTCTGCACGAACAGGCGCAAAGGTTGTCCGAGTGCCTTTTCATGATGTCGATCCTTTGAGCGACAACGCAGTCGCCAAATATGAAGAGGCGCTGAAGCAAGCAGAGGCCAGTGGAACGAAAGTGGCTGGCTTAGTTCTCTGCAACCCCCATAACCCTCTTGGGCGCTGCTATAGCCGAGATACTATCATCGGGCTTTTGAAGCTCTGCGAGAAATACCAGATCCACTTCATCAGCGATGAAATTTATGCCTTGTCCGTTTGGGACAACACAGTCGATACCGACGTTCCAGTTCAGCCGTTTACATCTTGCCTCAGCATCGATCCCGCCGGTATTATCGATCCTTCTCGCGTCCATGTCATCTGGGGCATGTCAAAGGACTTCGGAGCCAACGGCATTCGAGTGGGCGCCCTCATCTCACAGGCCAACCCGTCATTGCACGCTGCACTGATTCCCGTCAACCTCTATAGCTCCGTATCATCCGTCTCGGATCATGTCACGGCTAACATTCTTGAGGATGACGCTTGGGTTGAGGCGTACATTGCTGAGAACAGGAGAAGGCTTGCGGAGCAGTACAGGGCAGTGACCTCGTGGGCCAAGGAGAACAACATCGCCTATCGGCCCGGTGTTAACGCTGCTTTCTTCCTGTGGGTGAACCTGGGAAGTAAATATAAATCACTACACCCCAACGCTGAGACGGACGACTTGAACAAGACAATAGCCACCGCGCTGCTGAAGCACAAGATATTTTTGGCGTCTGGGACAGCGTTCGGCTCAGAGCAACCCGGCTGGTTCCGAATCGTGTTTTCGCATCCAGAATACTATCTGCAAGAAGGCTTGAAGAGAGTAAGCAAGGCGCTGGCTGAGCTTTGATTGGTTCCAAGGGTGAACATGGGTTTCAGGAAACTTTTAAGCAGCGAAAGGATTTAATGAATAATGGTTTTGAATGTCACATTGCGTGAGACTTCTCTTGAACCTATTTCTCAATTGATACGTGACTATCTGTGAAATCACCGATTTCGGCATCCTGGATTTGGCTGTTGGTTATGCTGCTTCTGCCCCATGGTCGGCCGACTCTGGTTATTTTAGCTTGAGCTCGGTGACATTTGGTAACCCTTCTCTCAAGAAATGTAAGTCTTGATAAAGAGCAGGCTGTTTTGGTATAGTGGATTTACAAGCCGTGAACTTCTGTGAGGGGAAAGTGGGGATGTCAAATCAAGACCCGTAACTCGCGCCCTCTGTAAGCTTCTAAGGTGTGGGAAATAGAGCCAAGGGCGGCAGTTAAGGTGTGGCTTACGGTAGATGAGGCCCAGTGATAGGAAGTTGAGTATATAGGTATGCTGGTATTCACAGATTCTTGGCTGAGCTGCAGGAACAATGTATGGAACATGTCAAAAAAGTTTCTACAGATAGTCAAACTGGCGACTGGAGTGTGATGATGAGTTGGGCAATTTCCTCGAGCCGATCTCATTAGCAATCGGATTGTAACCCCGACCACCCGAGCTTTATCTGCCCTAGCTCAGACAGGAAGGCCAAGATAAGAATGCATATGGATGATCCAGACGTCATGAACAATGGCTCTTCTTGACTCGCGGCTTCCATGGGCTCTAGCCTTCATGGGGACTATATTTCTCCTCCATTTGAAGAACCAGAGTGCGCATTTTCTAATCTCGGAAACATCCTTGCTTCAATTCCCCCGCAGAGCCAACATGTTTCGAGCGCCGTTTCTCGGTTGCCCCTTGCAAAAATTGATAGGCATCTTTAGTCACGCCTCCACCGTTATCCCATTACACGTCTGGGCTAATAGTGTCTATCTAGTGATCGGGGAGTTGACCAACAGCAACTCGGCATTGAGTGTAAAGGATGTGGTGTGTTGCACGGAAGAGAAGGATGAAGGGAGGGGTTGGCAAAGATCAGAGTATATAAGGCTGGCTTGATCCTCTTCCCGAGAGAATTGACGAGGATTCCCTTTGACAAGTCCGATCTCTGGTCTTCAGCAATCCTTGAACTTTGAGGCAAAATGACCCAACTCCGCCTGAGATCGGTAGTTAAGGCACTCACGCTTTCTCTATCTATATTGCCTCATAGCTCAGCGTCTCCAACGCCGCCATGCAGTACACCGCCCGGTGTTCACATTCCCAAGCAGGGTGCCGTAGCTTCTCAGAGCACGGTATGCAGTGAGATCGGTATTCAACTGTTAAAAGACGGAGGAAATGCTGTCGACGCTCTTGTGGGCACAGTCTTTTGTGTCGGTGTCATTGGAATGTATCACAGTGGCATTGGTGGTGGTGGCTTCTTGCTGCTGAGGACGAGTGATGGCAAATACGAGTTTGTCGATCTGCGCGAGACAGCCCCGGCTGCAGCAACTCAAGATATGTACAACGACGACGAGAATCTGAGTATTTACAGTGGTCTTGCAAGGTAATTTCGCAATAAAGCGGTGTGTTCTTGAAGATTAATATGACTGACTGACTGACATCTCTATAGCGGTGTTCCTGGTGAGCTTCGAGGGACAGAATATATCCATAACAAATACGGCGCTCTGCCATGGGCTCATGTTATCAAGCCCTCAATCGACGTTGCCAGAAACGGATTTAAAGTGACGGAGGACTTGATCAGCACTATCAAGTCGACATCTCCTAACAACTTTCTCACAGAGGACCCAGCATGGGCCATCGACTTTGCTCCCAAGGGACGCCTTGTCCGGCTGGGCGAGACTATGACTCGAAAGCGCTATGCTGATACCCTCGAGTCAATAGCTCATCACGGTGCTGATTCCTTTTACAATGGTCCCCTCGCAAATGCTACTATTCGCGCCTTGAAAGCGGCGGGCGGAATTATGACGCTGGAAGATCTGAAGAACTACACCGTTGCGATCAGAGAACCCTTGCAAATCAACTACCGCGGTTACAAACTCACGAGCACAAGTGCTCCATCAAGTGGTGCCGTCGTACTCAGCGCTCTCAACACTGTCAGTGGGTATGAGGATTTTGCCCATCCTGACCAGGTGAATCTGACGACGCATCGACTGGATGAAGCTATCCGATTTGCATACGGCCAGCGCACCGAGCTTGGAGACCCATCTTTTGTGGAAGGACTTGATAAGTACTCAAAAGAAATGATTTCTTCTGCAACTGGAGCCGAGATTCGCTCCAAAATCTCAGACTTCAGGACTCAAAACGTCTCGTACTATGACCCCAAAGGTTTGGAGTCTCTTGAAACTCCTGGAACTTCACATATCGTTGCTGCGGATGCCAGTGGAATGGCTGTCTCGATGACCACAACGATCAACTTGCTCTTTGGATCAACGCTGATAGTCCCAGAAACGGGAGTCATCATGAACAACGAAATGAACGACTTTAGTATTCCGGGAGTTAGCAACAGTTTTGGCTACATTCCTAGCCCGGCCAACTATATCCGCCCAGGAAAACGGCCTTTGTCTTCCATTTCTCCCATCATAGCGGAGACGGCAGACGGGAAGCTTTATCTCGCTCTCGGTGCTGCGGGTGGCAGCCGCATTATCACGGCCAACATTCAGAACACGATTCACGTTCTGGATTCCAATATGACCACTGCTGAAGCATTGGCAAGCCCACGTTTGCATGATCAGCTCGTTCCAGACCAGACCAGCTTTGAGTATGCATACGACAATCGCACGGTGGCTTTTATGAAGTCGCTTGGTCACAATGTTACTTGGGTTGCACCCGGGCAGAGTGCCGCACAAGCTGTAAGACTGCTGCCGAACGGTACATTTGAGGCAGCCGGAGAACCTAGACAAGTGACGTCTGGTGGATTTGCAATTTAAATGCAAGTTAATGAGATATGTTATTTGATGGGTTGAGTGAGTGGTGCGGCATGGTCCTAGGACAATGAGAGGCCTAGCAAGACGACATTTATCTTCCCGAATACATAATAATAAAGATATTAAATATATATCCTTTTAAAAAAGACCATTTTCTTGACCCTAGAAATAGCTCATCAATAATTTCTAATGTTTTAGCGCTGGTTGCTGTTGGCGATGTATGATAGTGGCATTACCTTCTCCTCATCATTAAGAGAAACGCCTGATATCAATCGACTTCTTTAATATTTGCTAGAACTGCACTTCAAATTTGTTGTATGTAATATTTTTTTAATTGGTATAGTGTAGACAACGCGGTATGTAAGTCGTCTCCTATGCTCATCTTTCGAGCACTCTAGCCAACCTTCAACGCATGTCAAAAGATATCATTTAGTTCGCTCGCTTTTTAATGTCTTTCTCCCACGAGGTGAGCAAATCCATGATCGAAACAGAGTTGGTCCAGCTCGGTGATGGCCTTGGGGCCTCCTTGAGACCCTGTGCGATGCAATCCTCCACACGCTTCACCTGGTGTCCGAAGGCATCCATCTGGGCTGAAACAACAATCTCTTCTGTCGCTCCACCATAAGTCTTAATCTCAATAATGTTGTCGCCCGCCAGTGGAAGCCAGGGGTTTGTCTTGAATCGCAGAACACCTTTGTCGCCCTGAATAGAAAAGGAAAAATCGTTGCCAAAGCTATCAGTTGACTGAATTGTGGCCAAGACGCCATTGTCGAACCGAACATTGAGAGAAGCATCACGGGCATGCAGACTGCCCTCGTTGGACAAGTTGCCCAGGCCAGTAAGCTGTCTCTTCTCAAACGCCTCGGGTCCAAATGCCGTCTCCATGATAAATTGCACAAGGGAAACGGGGTAGCATCCCAGGTTGTAAATGGTACCCATGCCCAGAGGATTGGCCTTCTTCCAGATGTTGGCGGCGTAGTAGCCTGACATGCCCTTGATCGTGCCGAGAACACCAGACCGCACAATGGAGGCAATTTTCTCCATCAAAGGGTGAGAGAGATACATGAGTCCCTCGAGGAAGAAAACATTCGCCTCCTTGACAGCTGCAATCATAGCATGCGAGTCTTCCATGGTTGTTGCGAGAGATTTCTCCGAGAGAATGGCCTTACCCCTCTTCGCGGCAGCAATCACAGCTGAAGAGTGCATATGGCTAGGCAGGCCGACATAGACGACATCGACCTCGGCATCGTCAATCAGAGCTTCTAGGTCCTGGTATTTGGTGGCAATGTTGTACTTTGCAGCAAAAGCGTCGAGACGGGCCTCATTGCGCCCAAAGACGGCCGTGATGCGTGAACCAGGGCTGGCGAGGATGGACTTGACCACCGTGTCGGAGATGAAGCTGGTACCAAGAATTCCCCAGCGCAACATGTTGAACTTTGACTTCTTCTTGATTCTTGTTATTGGATAAGAAAGGAGTGAATTGGGGGGAGAAGACGTCGAATAAGGTGAAATGAATGTACAATTTTTAACGGCCAAGAACAGTAGCAAGCCGCGGCTTGATGCCAATTTTCAAGCTTAAAAGCGGACGCACTAATGAGATTGATGGAGATTTTTCTCTTGCGGAGCACGGCGGGCGCCGGATTCGCCGATGGGAGCCGATAGACTATTGCGGAGTCTTGGGGTTAAATTGGTTGTAATAATAATGAGATTTGAGTGAAGCGTGAATATTATTGGTGCCCAACAATTGACTCCATTCGTGTTGGATTGCGAGTGTGGGGGAATGAGGAGAGCGTTTTCACAGAATCCGTGGGAGGCGATGCGCTATGCTGGGATCGGAGGAACATCTAATATCTATCTATCTATGGATGCTCTTTCGACGAGAAAAGCTTTGCACTCTGACATTACATATACATGTGGATGGGATAAAGTATGCTTGAAAGGGCAAGAGAAGGACAAACACTGAGAAGAGGTGAAGAAAATATATCACCAATTACATCGATATGTGTTGCCCGACCTCTTGCCAACGTGGGATACCCAGCTGCCTTTTGCGTTTTAAGCTTTCTGTTCATCTTTAAACGAGACTCAACAATGTAATTGGAGAATCGCGAGAAATATGCCGTTCTATTCGCTGGGATTGGAATGTTTACCAACAAGAAGAATAATTGGTGAGGCCCGCATAATATCGTAACCTCAATGTCACGCAGCGGCGAAAGATTTTCTTCTATGATGGCCCAAAGTCCTTTTCCTAATTTGGAGCTTTGGCAATATTCCGGAATGGAATCAATCCGATGTCGACATCTGTTTTGAGACGCCAACCTTCTTTGCTTGTTGTAATAGACTTGGGTTGTCTGGATCCAGTACGTGACGAAATCGGATTTGGTCTTTCTTAGTCTTCCAGGCAAGCGGAGGTCAGAAAAAGCAAGACCGCAAAATGAACAAGTGCATACATTTAACAATATAGGCACTTAATTAGTAGATTAGACTGGCGTAGTATAGAAATATTACTAAGCAGTAGATAAATATAAATATAATAGCAATCACTAAAGACAAATAGATATAGTAGCAGTTACTAAATAAATATAAATATAGCAGCAGTTACTAAAGAAATATAAATATAATAGTAGTTACTAGAGAAATATAGATATAGTACTCCGTAGCAGATGCTTAGAGTTAGGATTTGTAGGCGTATTATTTAAGGCGCGTGTGTTTATAATCTTCTCAGTCTCCGTTTTTCTGTCCCTCGCTTGCCAGGTTGGGAAATGCCTGTAGCACAGTATTAATTTATACAACAAGTTCTAGGATATTAAGACGGCTTGACTAACCATTGAGCGTGTAGAATAGCGCCAAGCGGGCCCGATGGTTTTGCCATGGTAGCGAAGTCGTAGCAGTGGGTGTGCCAGCCTCTCCGGCCAGTATCCTCCCTGAACGCAGTAGGACTAATTGCAGACTCCGGCCAAGTCTTTTCTTGTAACTTCAAAAGAAAACCTTCCACATCTTCTCTTATTTCGGCTGTCATGGGAGAAATTTTAAAAAACATTTCTACCCAAGATATACCGTCGTTCAGAATATCTTCAGATACCCCGAGATCCTAAGCCATTTGACTAAAAACGTTTGGCGTAGAAACTGTCTCAGAGCGGACAATGTCGTTACTATCCTCCACACCTGTAGGATTATAAAAAGTTGGAGTTGCCACGTCTTCGTCCAATAGTTGTCGGTCGGTCGGTATCAGCGGTAATGTTACCGTGTTCATCGTTAATTGACGGTTCGACAACAAGGTCCAGTCGAGCACTTCGACGTTGGCGGTGGTACAGTTTCGCCGTCGTCTTTATGCTCTTCGTCGCCCTCAATATGGCTCGGATCATTCAATACATCATCTGGCGGTGTAACACCTTGGGCAATCGATTGCTGCTTTCGTGGGCTGGTTTGCCCGGTTCTGCCATCGTCTCGGGTGTCGATCAATCGCTGATTGATAGGGTTCAGTCTCTCGCTGCGACGTCGCTTTCGGGGTGGAGAGAAAACAATCCCACTGTCATCTTCTATATCACTTTCTGGAATCACCCCCCTTGGTGGAAGAGCCTTTGGATGCATCAAACCTCCTCTAGTTGCCCATGTAACTAGAGAAATCTTATAAGTAGATTACTTTTATGTGTGCGTCGCATGGCTATTGCGTGATGATTCATATCTGTCCTATGTGATGATCCAAAAATGCAGCACAATGTTACGATTGCTCCCCATAAGATAACGATCTCCTCCTCAGCGTTTCAAAACACATCGCCCTCAAGTCTACATACCAACTTCCTATTAACCACATAGTAACCAGGTCTATTGTTTTTTCTTGAGCTCTCCATTCGACTCTTCCCATTTTCTCGCCAGCGTAATCAACTTCATCCCAGCTGCCGCACTCGCCCCGTCTTCCAACTGCTTTGTCCAGAAGCTCTCGTTGCCCGCAATTAGCAGCGATTTCCTGCGCTCTCGCTCTCTCGGACCAATGTGCTCTCCGTCACGCTTATGCTCCTCAATCTCCTCCAAGATAGACAGTCTTCTTGCGTACTGCTCGCTTCTCTCTCTGCGTAGCTCTTTGGAGCCAAAACGCTGAAAGATGACTCGAGCCACTGCCGTCAAAGCGAGGAGAATGTGTTCACTAATGAAAATGGTCAACGGCAGAGTCGACCAACCCCCGCTCAAAACTCCATCAGTGCTGAACAAATGAACAATCGATGCAGAAGTGATACTCCCTAGCCACACGAGAATTTCCAGAGACACGATCCAAGGCCCAATACCATCTGCCCGGACTGGTGCAGGTCTCTGGTGCTCAATGCTAATCTTTGCAAAATCGGACCGAAGCTCGACCCAATTGTTGATTAGAAAGCCCAGTGGAATAAGCGGCCAAGCAGAAGAAAACAGGGCCAGGTATCCGAACTGAAGAACCAGCTCGGCAATGTCATCTTGGACATTATAGTGCTCTAATGTGGCCTCGTTGCGGCGCTTTTCCAAGAACTCGGCCTCGTCCTGATCGTCAGTGACCATGGAGATGAGAATCGTATCCTTTGTATAAGCGCGGCGGTATTCTCGATACCAACCGCTCATCTTGTGCTTGATCAAGGGCAAGATGTTTTCCTCGAAAAAGCTCGACAATTGTCCGGTAACAGTCAACGTAATGACCTCGTGACGCAGACGGTCAGAGTCCAGACGGAAAGGTATTTCGGTGAGATGGTGGCCGATACTGGGCGCGAACCGAACAATGTGGCCCTCAAGCCAAGGGAATATTTGGTCGCCAAAGGGCACATAGACAAAGGCAGTGAGCAGGATGGGCAAATAGTTTGTGATGATGCTGAGAACGAAAATCTTTTGTGTGAGAGACATTTCGTGGTTATCCGCCGTTCGGTGGTTCTCATAATTTGTTAGCCACTTGGCCACTGTTTCAAGGTATGAACTGATGTAGGGAATTAGAACAGCCAGTAGAACCGTGGGCAGATAATCCTGTGTTCTCGCATCAGTAATTTGCCC
Organism: Trichoderma atrobrunneum; assembly: GCA_003439915.1. Taxonomy (NCBI): domain Eukaryota; kingdom Fungi; phylum Ascomycota; class Sordariomycetes; order Hypocreales; family Hypocreaceae; genus Trichoderma; species Trichoderma atrobrunneum. The sequence continues at coordinate 50,440 of PNRQ01000009.1, forward strand.
TCTACTATATATCTGACCGGAAAGGCGACTCACAAGGTAGAAGTTATTCGGACCATCATATGAATCGGATATCAGAATCTCGACGGCAAATACTGCACTAATCAGAAGGCCGAGCGCTATAGTAGCGATGGCCATGAAAGGCACCTGGAGAAGCTGCCGTGAAATCTGCTTCCACTTGGGACTGTAGTGAATAGTTCGGCCGTAATGGTCCACAATGACTTTCTCATACTTGTATTCTGGTCGGTTTGTCTTCGTTTTGTTTACTCCCCTCACTTGCCAACGAACACTCAGGTCGACTTCCCGGACTTTCCAGTACTCTAGAAAGACGTGCACCAAATAACAGTTAGGATTGTATAAACGATGGAGTACTTGGGAAGCCATAGCCAGGTGAAGAGGCCGGTAATGGCGGGGAAGATGAGAAAAGCCGAATATGATTGACCAAATGCAAAGTAAAACGATACCTATGACGTGAAAGCAGATAATTAGCAAATATTTCTAGAAATAGCTGTACAGCTGCTGTGAGATTCACATACTTTTGAACCGAAAAGGTCTCGAATCTTGTCTAGGTCTTCGATACCAAGGAGCAGCTTCTTACTGAGACCCCGTAGGAGTGCCTGGTTGACTTTATCATTGTGCATAGGGTATATAGCCTTGACATTCTTCCATTGACCGATGCCTGGAGTGATGCCCGCTCCTCCCATGGATTGTGGCCAGTTGACCAAATGGTCCATGGACAAAATATCTTCAGCCTCGTACCATGCTCGCACGATGGTATACTTATTGCCCGGTGGCCGCGTTTGAGTGACGCCATAAAGCCAATCCCTCACTCTGCCTCACACCATATTAGCTTCATTCTTTTGACAGAGCAAAGCTTTGTATAAAGAGAGAGAAAAAAAAATCGTGCGAAAGTACATACCTCAATTTGTAAACTCTGTTTCCGAGAAGCGCGCTTGGCGCCTTTACAAAGAGCAGGATGGTTTGCTCATATCCCGGTCTTACTTCAACATGGAGGCCAGTAGCCTCCAGGTTTTTGAGCAGGGCAGTGAACTCATCTGTGGCTGTCTCGTAGTCTAACGTGATTTTTAGATGCAGCTCATGTGTAGATGACGATGATCATAGCAAGAAATACCTGTATCACTAAAGTCATAAACAACAACGTATTTGTCGTTGTATGTTACATGAGCGCGTGATGGAGGTGGTGAGGGTGACCGGCGAAGCTCCGGATCTTTGAGCGGCGGTACTTCTAAATGACGAGGCATCGTGACAGAGTGGTGCCGGCATATACAAATGACTAGCCTTTTCCTCTACCTGCTCGAAATGGGGGAGCCTCGGAGCACTCTCGGGGATGGTTCTGGTGTGCCTGCTATTGGAGGCCAAACTATCCGACTATCTGTCCGCGGACGCGATATTAGGAGGGGCCGAAGCTCCGGGAATTTCTTCCTAGATAGAGCCGAAGGCTGTCCTCCGAGTGGTTGAGAGAAAACGGAGGTCTGTCAACTTTGAAAGGCGATATTTCACTCCAGGAAAAGTAGCCGACGGGCAAAGCAGTCACACGAGAGGCAGATACAAACACAAAGAACGCAGAGAAAGATGAAGCTCCTGTCCCAAAGGTGTCAAGAGCTTTGACCGCGGGACATGTGTACAGTGGGTAGGGCTGCAAGGAATCCGTCAGAATCGAGATGCTTCATTGGCTGCCCATCTTAGCTTTCTCGGCTCTGGGTGCCGGTGCTGAAAGGACTGATTCACGCTTAGCTTAGGGGTAAAATAGCAGGGGAAACAAGTAATTGACAGCCTGTCTTATAGCCAGCTGCTCCACCCGCCGCCAAATTATCTACGCCACGACGAGTGAAATAAACAGTCAAGGAGACTCTTTCTTTGGTGCATTTTGAGCATCTGATATGATAACTAGGTTAAGCAATGTGATTCAGCCTAGGAATTTGAATGGACTGTTGGCTTGTTTACTAGAAGCCTAGAAGCAGTCAAAACCCCCACCGGCATACCCGTGAGAACAGACTGTTCAGTACTCAGCTAATTTCGTGGCACCTATCATGACCTATGGCACATAAGCCACATTGCGGTATCCCCGCTACGCCAGAGCCAAGTAATATGGATGCTCACAACATTACGTAGCCGTCGCAGATCGTACAGAAGATTAATGGATTGAGCTCCTGTCAAGCCGCCCCTTTATCTGTTACTGGCGTAGATGCTGCAGCCAAAAGCATAAACATCATGACCAAGCCTGATGAACGTACTATTTGCCAATAATGTCTACTCAGTTAGTCAATTGTTATAGAAAACAACCCGACCCAAGCTTATGCCTTACGCGTCAGATTAGCGTGTGAATGCATACCCAAGATCATGGTAGCTTGTTTATCCTTGTATATGAAGGCGGGGTAGGTAGCTGATCATTTTTCACAGGTCATCTGCATGGTTTGAATGACTTGTTCGAAGATTCACAAAACACATGAATCCGTCTATCAGCCGTTCATATGGAGGCAGCTTTTTAAGGAATCTCATCATTCGCAGCATTTCTGCTGAGCTTACATAACTAATACAAAACTAATCGACTCTTCCCTCCTCTACTTGTGAAGCAAAACCTTGCTATTCACATCGACAATCTTAATCGGTGCCTTGTGGTTATGCAGCGTCACCTTGTTTACCAAGCCATTCTTATCCCACGAAAAGTCCACAGATCCACCGCCTCTGATGCGCATGCCTTGAACAGAACCGCCCTTCCATTCTGATGGGATAGCTGGACCCAAGACAACCGTGTGGATGGCATCGGATGCAGATGGAACTGGCAGATCAGTGATCAGCATGGCCAACACGGCGGCGCTGTATCCGAAATTGGCGTCGATCTGGAACGGCGCTGCTAGCTCGTATGGCCAGCTATTGCCAGAGGTGTACACGGAAAAACCGTTGTTCGCGTAGTTCATATCGATGGCATATTTCAAGTAAGTGTATCTGCAACAAAGTATAAGTAAGAATGTTGGATCAAGGTGGAATAGAAAGGATTAAAGAGGTGGAAACTTACGCAATGTCGGTGTTGTTGAGCTGGGCCCAGCATGCGACTCGCCAGACCTTCTCCCAGCCAGTGTTCGAATCAGCCGTGCCGTTGCCTCTCGCTGTCAGACTGACATTGACGGCGTCGGTGACGGTCTTGTTCCACATGTGCGTGCCGATGCTGTAACCAGGATACCAGCCCACGAGGTGAGAGAGGTGACGGTGCTCATCGTCGGGCTGATCCCAACCGATCTTCCACTCTGCTTGGTCTTAGCAATTGTTTTCTTAGTGATATAGTGCTATTGCTGATGTACGTACCTTGGATTTGACCGAACCAGCCGATAATAATACCCGGAGAGAGCTTTGACTGTGTCTCCTTTACGGTCTCGAGGAAGGTGGTGTTTTTGTCACCGGAATCTTCCCAACTGTCGATGATGTGGTCAAAAATCTCCCAGACAAGCTGCTGGTAGTGTGTGCAGCCAAACGTCTAATCAACTTAGTAAATTGTCATGGATTGTCCAGTTAAACATTATGCTTACCGTCCAACCATGCTCAGGCGAGTTGCAAGGAGCGGCAACAAGGGTTCCATCGTTCGAATAGAGATCAGGTACCATCTCATGGATCCAGTATTCGGCAACCGACTTCATGAGCGGATAACCAACAGTCTTCCACCAGTGCGTGTCACGGCCGTAGTCATATCGGTCCCAGACATTTTGCACTGTCAGAGGGTAAGCATATGGTAAATAATCATCATCTGAATGCACTCACTAAGCCAGGCGGCGGATGCTGGGTAGTTGGACCACACAGCAGAGTTCATTTGTCTTCAAAGCGGTTAGCACGTTCATCAACAAGTATGGTCAGAGCTCAATTTGGTCGCAGCCTTACCCAGTAAACCCAAATGTGTTGAGATTGCTGAATCCCACAAACCCGGGAGCGTCATATAGCAACTGTGCTGTCTCTGTTCCACGCGGCACCCACGTATCGACGATAAAATCCCACAGCGGTCCTTGGATATCACCGAGACCGGTTTGTTCCGTATGCCAGTGGTTCCTATGGCATTATGGTCAGTCAAAGTCAGTCTACAGACGGGGTCAACTTACATCTGGACGTTGACGTCAACGTGATAATCTGAACTCCAAGCTGGGAATTGATTCTCTGTCCAGATGCCCTGCAAATTGGGTGGTAAAGATCCATCTCTGCAAGAACCGATAAAAAGGTATCTACCGTAATCAAAGAGGAGGTTCTCCACGAATGGGTCGCCGACGTTATAGTCGTAGTTCTCCATCAGAGTCGCTGTAGGCACGGAAGCCGAGTGCCCGGAATCTGGCAGACTCAGTGTGAATTGGCTGAAAAGCGTATTGTGGTCCTTCACATGAGCATTGTATATGCTGGTGAAGCTTTTCTTCTCGACGGCCTTAATGGTGGTGACCACAGCTGCTGCAGGATCGACGCCCTTGAAGGAGTAGTTACTGGCCCTGGTTCCCTTCTTTTGGTCATAGTTTGTTCCGGCTGCGTATACCACCGTTACAGAGGTGGTTCTACGATCTGAAGGAACAAGGAGTTCGTGGGCCGATGTGCAAGTAGCTCCCCTAGGGCGGTTAAGAACTTGGGCACGAGCGTCAAATATCATGCCAATGTCCTGTGCAGTCTGTCCTCTCAAACGAACTCCATTGGCGTCGCATGAAGAGTTGGATGATGGGTTACTTCGTTGGTTGTCCTGTAGTCCAATGGTCAAGTCTGGAAGCGGCTTGTTTGACTGGACGTTGTAAGCGCAGACTTGGTCGGGAAAGGTGCAGAAAGTAGTTCTACACGATTTGTCAGTTTCTGGAACAATTGCTTTTTCACGAAAAGATGTTGCTGCTTCAGGCTCGGGTAACGATGTTTCGAGGAATACGTACATGGTAAACTTGGCACCATTCGATGTAAAGACGGTTTGATGAATACCAGTTTCGAGATCCAGGGCGCGATTGTAAGAGCTGTATTTGCTGACTCCCACAATCTTGACGGTGAGATTTCCCAGAGTCTCATAGTTGCCATAATGGTAGTTGTTGGGATCTCCATATAGCGCGCTGATGTCTGTTTAGAAGGAAATAAATTAGCGAGTCACGACATCCGCAATTGAGTCGAGCGCAACAAACCGTTATTGATTTGAGTGTCCCAAATCGTCTGTCTAATGCCCGGCAGAGCAGTGTAGACTGGAGCCGGTGGGTTGGCACCAGTGTAGTCCTGTGGCAAAGTCAATAAGGTTATACAAACCGAAGTCGGTAGCGGAAGCAAGGATTTAATTGCTTACAGGGCTTTCGAAAGGCCCTCCAGACCAAAGACTGTGTTCATTGAGAACCACAATGTCCTCTCCAACCAACCCAAGGGGCATTGCTAAATTGTCCAATATTAGTCGTCTTGTCTCCAGGCGAAACGATTTCCACACTAACCTCCAAGCTTTCCATTTCCCAGCGGATAAGCTGACATGATAATGTTGTCTGGGTCTGCCGGTTCAGTTGCCCATAGTTTCCTCGCGCTTGCGCATTGGGCGCAAGCAGCGAGAGCGATGAGCCCCGTCCGCAACATTGTCGGCCAATGCTACTTTGTATGCAGAGGCGTTGAGGTTGAAACAACTGTTGTGACTTAGAACAACTCGACGGGTCATCCCACCTTCTTAAATAGTTGCGATTGAGTTACCCCATCATCTTTGTGAACCATCGTGATCCATAACGATCCCAAGATAATGCGGGGTTGGAAGCCTAAACGTCTATTGGCGATCCCCATAGTAGCATAGTTTACTAGATGAACACGACGATACTGGAGAAGTCGTCGAGCTCTTCATCGTGTCGCATCGTGGAGGAGAATTAGCCGTCCCGTAGGGTGTTATCTTATTAGACCCGACGGGTGTGAGCGAGGGAAACGCCATGCCATTCATGGCATCAGGTTTACGGCTTTGGGATGTCTCGCAAACCATATGCTAATTGAAATGCAGAAAGTAGGTCAGTTGCACAGATCTCGCTGCGCCGGTAATCGACAGGGGCCAATCGTGGGGAAATACTACTTGCCGACGGCAGCAGTACTAGCCTCGGCCTGTTGGAAGCATCGTCTTGGCTGTGTTTTGAGAAACGGAGAAACCGTCAAATTGCGGATATCAAGTCGGTTCAGATTTCGTAACTGCAAAGGTGAGATATGAGCTGAGTAGTGAGACCAGTCTCTTTAAAGAATACCTTTTGTGGCAGCTACTTTATTATGACGACTACAGCGGTATCATCTACCACTGAAAAATTATGTTTATAGCAGCTGTCTTGTTCCATTTCAAGTAATTTGAGCGAGAATTTAGTGGCAGATGACTATAATTCTGCGAAACGTTTTGTTTCATAGATCAATTAACACAACGCGGTAACCTCTTCTGGGCAATGCGCATGTACTGCTGACCAAGCGTGTCATCCCTTTTCATAAATAGACGGTGTTCTAAACAAAAGATCGTCTTCAACGCTATCGGATATCGCAATTACGCATAATTCTTTTCCTTCCAAACTACACGAGAATATGATCCGGGATACGGTGCGGATACGGTACGGATAAGCGCTTATTTCCTTGGCCTTCTCCTTTTCGTGACCGTCAATCATCCGATAGATGATTTTGCTCGCAACAGCATCATTGTTTTCACGTTGAACAACGAAACTACTCAAGTTCCGTCGGTTGGAATCGAAAGACCACTCTAGTTCTAGCGACGTGGTCAAGAATTACTAGTGAAGTCGGTAGCTTGGCAAACACCGCATGGCCGGAAAACGAGTTCAGCTTCTTGATGCTTCAAATGTGGAAATAAAAAAAGGGTATTAAAGGATCAGGTTTAAACTGGAACAAAGAAATATATATAGCAATATGGAGTAGAGCCGTAAGCTGCACCCTGAGCACGGTCAACTTAGAGACTCCGGCCTCTATAACAACAGCCGACATCGGCTGGTCCGGCTCTTGCATACGTTACTAAGAACGCTAGACTTTATACGAGCACCAGTCTTTGTCAACCAGGAACAGAGACGTGATTTGTCGAGCAAACTTCGGCTGTCGGTGGATCTTATCAATCAGATAAGCCATCAGTTGATCATGGGTCGGAGCGAATTAATGTGTGCCGTAGGGAGTGCAGAGGCACCGAATCAGCTGATGTTTCCAATTTTCAGCTTATGATCCACGACCTAAAATATCGCAGCATCACGGTCGGTCTGGAGGTCCATCACAATATCGCCTACTGGCACCGAAATGCTGCATCGAAAGCCGCGCGATGAGACGTTTCACACGAGCAACCTTGTATCTATCGCTGCTTGCTCATCTCTCCAACGCTGAACCCCTTTCTCCAAAAGATTCACCTAAACTGTGCGTGAAGAGCTGCGAGAATTCTCTCAAGTCTGTGCGGTATAGCGATGTCGATCCAACAGCATCACCTCGTCGACAGGCGTGCCAAAGCCGCCTCGCGTTATCATCCGAGTATCTGTGTCTTGATCTAAACTGTGGAGCGGAGACGCGCAACTCTGCGCTGCAACATCGCAATGCTACTTGTTATGCCTCTTTCGGGAGCCCCATCCCGGCCTTTAAAACAGATTACACAGATGAAGAAATAGCCGGATTAACGAAGATCGGCAAGAATGATTCGTTTGACGCTGGAAACACATCGCAGGAGGTGGTAATCCCGTCACCTGAGTGGTTCGCTTTGTGGTTCGACACCTTGGTATGTCGACTTTTCTGCTGATGCTTGCCTCTCTTTCTATATAATATTAACTTTTCTTAGGATGCCGTGGAATACGCCCGTAGACATCATTATGCATATGGGTAATTCTTATTACGATCTGATGACAACCTGACTTGGCTAACGCAACTTTAGTATCGGAGTAATGGTATTCTGGGTAGCGGTGGTATTTGTAGGCGTTGCATACAAGGTCCATCTTGCAATCTCCCAGCTTTATTGCAGACAGCACAACTTTGACTCTGTCGGAATCTGGACAGAAACAGGAACTTGGTTCAAGCGCAACATCACCATTCCCGCGACATTTGGATACAGATGTGCCCAGAATGTGTGGTGGGCCACGATTCCGCCGCGCATCCAGTCACTCACAATTACACTGTTTCTTATAATGAACATTGTGTTCTGCATACATGGCTATAGAATCATTGATGAAAACCTCTAGTAGGCTAATCCCCTTCTCACTAATGCTCCTAGGCGTTCATACTCATCACCTATACAGTTTTGAAACGCCAACTAAACAGGTGTTGCGCTACGTGTCGGACCGGACAGGAATAGTATCGTTTGCTAATTTCCCTTTTATTTGGCTATTCGGAATGAGAAATAATGTTGCCATGTGGCTAACTGGCTGGGATTTTGGAACATACAACAACTTCCACCGATGGTGTGCCCGAGTTTCGACCCTTGAAGCCGTTGTTCATTCCATTCTTTACACTGTTCTTATCTTTATGAGTGAGTTAATGGAATATTCAGTTTACATAGGACTCACATGCATCTCTGAATACTAATATTTACCTAGACGGAGGCTGGAACTATTATGCATCGTGGTTTACCATGTGGTTTTGGAACGCCGGCCAAATGGTAAGAAAGCCAAGTGTTGATGCTGGGAAAATGTTCTAACACATCAATAGGCCACTATTTTTATGTGCGCATTATTAATACTTTCCGTCTTTTGGATACGACGTCGCTTCTATGAAGCGTTCCTCGTCATACATATCGGACTCTCTATTCTAATCCTCTTCACAATGCTCGGGTAAGGTTACTACTTCCGTTGTGCGATAACACTCTCGATAGAACTAACACAACTACAGACATGTTTCAATATTTAATGGGGAATACGATGCCTTGTTCTGGGTCCCTGCATTCATTTGGGTTTTTGATCGAGTAATGAGGCTCCTACGAATCATCATATACAATCCCGGACGTTGGTCAACTACTGCACTGGCCAGCTACAGCGACTCCGCAAACATCATCCGTTTGACCATTCCCACCGATAACGCTCTCTACAAAATCCGACCCGGCAATTTCTTCTATTTGACAGTCTTGAACGACACGCGCTTTTGGGAGAGCCATCCATTTACCGTTGCATCGACCTCGGGCGACCTTTCACAGTCATCGGAATACTCGGATGAAGAAGAGCCGCTTTTGACTTCACCGACGATTGCCACAGAGATCCAACTTGAGCGCATGGCCTCTGAACCAAAGAAACAATACATGACATTTCTCATTAGGCCATACAACGGCTTCACTGAGCGCCTCAGAGATATGTTGGCTGACGAACAGTCGAGCTCGAGGCCTCTCAAGGTACTGGTAGACGGGCCGTATGGCCATACACAACAGCTTCCGGAGTATCGACAAGTCGTATTCATCGCTGGTGGATCCGGAGTTGTCGTTGCTCTCTCATACTTGAACTCTCTTTGCGACGGGATGAAAGCGCCTACCACAATCGAGCTACACTGGGCTGTCCGAGAGCCTGCATTCGTACGAGATGTTCTCTCCAAAGAGGCCAAAAGAGCCATTGAGACAGGAATGTTATCACTGCATCTCTACATGTCTTCACATGTGAATGACTCTAGCACGAATGATTTGCCAAACAAGGTCGAGCAACATGTTGGCCGACCAAGTATTCACTCAATCGTCATGTCGGCAGCTCGCGGTGCTCAGGGCAGTAATTTGGCTGTCGTGGCGTGCGGACCAGCTAGAATGGCAGACGATTCACGGCGAGCGGTGGTCGACGCATTAAAGAATGGGAATCACAATATAGACTATTATGAGGAGAGCTTTACATGGTAGATGGCGTTATAGATTTGGTTATAGAATGGATAACTCTCTCAGATTGAGATGCTTTACAAAGTACTAAATGAAATTAAGGCTCCTTTATTGATACTGTGCACCTGTAGACTCGGAGTCAGTTGCGCAAAAAATACCCCAGAAGCTTTGGCGACAGCAAAGATTCTGTATCGGAACGTAATAGAGCAAATTGGTAGGATTCACTTAAGAATTAGATAGATGAACTATTGGGGAGTCTAAATAATTTGCGCGAATGATTACTTTACAAGTAACTGAAAGTGCAAGGTGCAAAGTGACAACGGCTGATCCCCACGGACAGAATTGCCACGGAGAGAGTTGCTTGCAAAGAGCTGCTCAAGTCAAATAAAGCGCAGATTAAAAACTCCACTCTTGCACTCTATTAAGCCAATTATATCTTCGTATCTCTTAAAGCGGTGCTTCCGGAGAGAGTTGCCTCCAGACGGATGTTCCACAGACTAGTATCTCCGAACCTAGCATCACGTTCACTAATCCGGCCCTATCCATTGAACCGTACAGCATAGTTGTAATGAGCGACAAAGAGAAGTTGTGAATAATAATCTTCGAGCAGATGAGTGAGCGCTTAACGTTTCCCATACAATTATTGACATAGAATCCGGACGTTCTTGCCAATTCAAGGACGACTGCAGTCCGTTATGTGCGAGAAACAAGCGGGAAGCGATGATACTGAGGAGTTGCTTTCACATTCTATAGAGTCGATAGAAACGATGTTCGCGAATATAAAAGTAGCGCTCATTCTTGCTACTAAACTCCTGCTTGGTACATCACATCCTCACCCAGCACTTCGATCATCGCCAGCAAATAACTTTCTACTATCAATCGCACTTGAAAATGTCCGAAAGCATTGTTTTCATTACCGGAGCCACTGGCTACATTGGAACTCACCTTGTTGGTGATATCCTCAAAGCCGGTCACCGTGTCCGTGTCGCGGTGAGGAGCCAGGAAAAGTCTCAGTTAATCAAGGAGCTATATCCTTCTGCCGCGGATAAGATCGAATATGCCGTCGTACCAGATATGTCACAGCCATCTGCTTATCAAGATGCCTTGAAGGGTGTCAGCTATGTTTTCCACTTGGCTGGAGCAATGGTCGACAAGGGAGTTGAGCTGGAGAGAGACTTTGTCGATCCTGTGGTCAATGGAACTTTGTCGATTCTCGAGTCTGCCAAAAAGGAACCCACCATTCGAAAAGTTGCCATTGTGTCGTCATTCCTGTCTTTAATGCCCATGGATGGTGTTATGCGCAATCCCTTCCACATCAAGGGTATGTTTATCGGAATAACATCGTGAATTAGCCAAATAAGCTGACAGTTTGGTAGCCAATACTGGCGAAAAGTTCGCTGTCGATTATAAAATGGCTTTCCCTGAAGGCCTACCTGGCCAGCTTCTCAAGTACCAGACAGGCAAAATCGTCGCCCACCAAGCTTACCGCGACTGGATCAAGAAGGAGAGCCCCAAGTTTACTGTTGTGAGCGTTCATCCTTCTCAGGTCTTTGGACCCAGCCTGGTTCAAAAGTCTTCGAGCGAGCTCAGCGGAGTGAATTTCCTTATGTGGATGACTCTCCAGTCGGATGCTCCGTTGACACCTTACCTGATGGTGGATGTTCGCGACGTCTCACTTGCACTGGCACGAATCATTGATGCCGATGTTCCTTCTGGGACTGAGCTGCCCATTACTGGTCCTCTTTACACGTGGAAGCAGTACGCAAGCTTTATCAACTCGAAGTATCCTTCTTTGGCCATCAAATTTGCGCCTCAGGAGGAGCCAACTATGACTATGGATAGGGATGTTACAGACAAGTATCTCAAGGTGAACTGGACTTCACCGGAAGAGACTATTACTGCATTTGTTGATCAGCAAATTGCATTGTCATAAAGAAGAAGGGTGTATCCTGGTTTTAAAGTTCAGTATAGTATAGGTGACTATGAGCAATGCCAACAATAGATCTATATCATCTTGACCGGAATGTTTAGTAAATTATTGTGGGTACTCATGACACGTGAAAAGAGATGTTAAATCCGATGGTTGCAATGTAAATAAATTCCTATGCTGAAACAACAACTACTTTCGCTTCTTGTCTATATGATGCTCTATCTAATTCAGCTTCTCAACTTCATGCCTGGCCAAAGATCCCGGTTTTTAAAGCTGTTGGATATTTGTCAGTTGAGTAGCCGACTGAACGCATCCACTCCTCAATAGTCTTGATGCGGTTGGGGTGAATCTTATCCAAGCGAGCATAGTCCTTGGTCCAAAGACCCTTGTTACCACCACTCTCTTGCCAGATCGTGAACCAAGGAACAAACATCTCGGCCATGGTCTTAAGTGTTGGGTCTTCATAGCCTGGAGATCCAGCAAGACCAATCTTGGTTTTTGGCCACGAATCGGCCACTGCGGAGAGAGGCAGCGGCTCGAAGCGAGCAGGCTCTCCGGTCACCGCGGTAAAGGCGGCAGCAATAGTGTTGCCATTTACGTGGTCAATGCCAACACTGAGCAAGTCGGCTTCGAATTCCTTAGGGTGCTCAAACATGTATCGAGCAAACCAGGCGAAGTCGACCAATCCTACCATTGCCATAGCACCGTCAGCCTCGATGGGCATGCGGAAGACATAGACTCCATCATCTCCCTTGGCAGGAGACCATGTAGCAAGGTGAGACTCGGGATAGGGGCCGCTTTCAATGGCACTCCAGTTCATCTTGTCTGTTGGCTGTGCCTTCAAGAAGTCTAAAAGGGCGATAAAGTTAGTACTCCTCCTTGGCAAATCAGGTCAAGTCACGATTTTGAGTGTCTTACCGACAACCTTTGCCTTGCCGTCGACAAAAGGAACACGATACTTGGGGTTGAATCCAGACTTCTTGGACACAAACGGCAGAGAGCTGTAGACAAAGTGCTTGACACCAGCCCAGTAGGCAATCTCATAGATGCGAATGCCCCAGAAGATCTCAGCCTTCTCACCAATTGCGAAACCGTTGGTGTTGACGAAAACGGCGTAGACTCCCTTAAATGCAGCAACGAGATTGTCCTCGTCATAAGTGTCGCCTTCAACCACGGTGATGCGGGGGATGGCGGCAAGAGAGACGCTCTCCTCGGACTTGGCATTTCGTGACAGGATTCTGACCGAAAAGTCCTCATTCTTGACCAGCTCGCGGGCCACGGCTGAGTTTTGAGCTCCGGCTCCGCCCAAGATGAGGATGACTTTGGACATGGTGAATTGTTGATCTATCTTTGATGTTGTATGTTGTGTTGTGATATGTATGTTAACCAGTTGGCTAATTGTGTGAGTTGCTGATTTGAATGATGGAATAATCTGAGAGTGAGACTTTGTCAACTCTTTATATATTCCATTGCATTGTAAATCTTCTCGATCTCCTTTACACCGTTCACTAATCATGGCTCAAAGTATTTGAAGTCTCATGAGGTCACAAGTCCGACGAAGGTGCTGCGAAAGCAATTATGCTCTGTAACTACGATTACTGATCCCACCGTATTTCGAACCATGCAATTGCCGCATTTGTCAAGGCAAGCCCAAAAGCAAGAGATGCAATTGGATGCCCCCTATGTCATTATACTTCTTGTGGTAAAGTGAGACGCCGCGGACTTTGCAGATTTTCGGAGGCAAGGGACATCATGATGCCACCCAATTACTAAGATTTGGATTCATGAAACTGGCGCATCAAAACAAAAAAGTACTGTTGGTCAGATAATGCAACGCAACGAAACAAATTTATTGTATCCTTTCTCTAGTGCTGGAATCCATTGGTCTGGCACTTATGAGTATGTCGCCGGATCTGTCAGCGATAGTTGCAGAGTTTCGAGATTGTGAGACTTTAGCCGCCAGAAAATCGTCACAGATTCTGCTGGATAATCGATTGGATCATAAATGTGGGGATTCTAGAACCAACTGCAAAGTAGAGCGACTCTTTGCCTTCCGTAAACAACACCAAAGTCAAAGTATCGCTACTTACACCCTCGGAGATGCCCCGTTTTTATGGCCAGGGTACGTGCTACCGTCTTTGGAATAGCCTCATTTAGTCATCTTAGTAATGTTAACAGCGGAGACTTTTCTCCTTTGCTGCCAATCAGGATTGCAGTTTTGTTGGGTCAGAAACCGACGCTCGGCTCGGAGATTTTGGGCGCCTCTTCCATCAGTAGTCGGAATGTTTATAAAGGAAGCCGATTCGCCATCAGTCGTGATGTGCAGTGATTACAATTCATCCGTCTCCGCTGTTGCTGTGATGGCATATGTATATGTCGTAATCACCCAGTATATCAGTTTACAACGATGAAGTCAGGATTCTTCTCGAAGATTACTACACAGGCTCAGACAACAAAGCAGGCAGCTAAAGGCATTCCAATGGTCGAATTGATATAAAGAAACAGAAATGAGGTTTCAAATTTCTCAAATTCTTTCTCTTCTTCTCTCCATCTATCCAACAAATAGTTGAAAAATCCATGAGGGCGCCTGGGAGCCTATTCAGAAACGTCATTATGGTTTTGGGGGAGACCGAGTGTCCCTAAGTCGTCATACTTGGAAGCGTTACCGTGGGGTATGGCAGGATTTTCAGAGACAAATAAAGTTGGAAATACCCCTGACAAACTTTGACATATCAACTCTTCCGGCATCATTTATAAGCCGGCCGGGTTCCACAACATAATTATGTTGAAGCTCATGTGTAGGTCAATTAGATAGGACAGCACCATTCCTAATCCTGCTCGGCAAATTTTTGTGAGTACCTTTGCAAGGACGTCAAAGAGACTTACAACATACTCTACCATATGGCTGTCCAGAGTCAACAGAAAGAAGAAACTGGACGATTCCATGAGACCTTCTTCCAAGCTTCACCGCATTCACAAGGGAGTAGACCTTATTGGTATCATTGCCGTAACCTGGAACACGATTTTCAGGAGCGATTTTTAGTCACACCAATTTGCGTAGATAGCTATTTAGGAAATACATGAAGCGTAAGGCTTGTCTATAAATCTTCTAATCAGACCCCACAGCTTCCTAACCGGAAGTTGTTATAGCGTAATATGTCAGACTTTACTTAGGGCTTCTTCATAAGAGTAGCAACTGCATCCTTCTCTGTGAGACCACTAACGCCAATCCTCAAATAGTTGGGGTCGCTGTCAATCAGTTTAGCTGCCTCGCCACTTCTAAGCTCGTCGACATCCCAATTACTCCAGATGAAGCGGCCATGCAGGAAGGCAGCGGCAGGAGTGGCGGCCCAGACACTTAGGGCAGCAGGCAAGTTTTCTTCTCTACGAGTTAGCAGTTGACTTTTCAGTGTGGCACAGAGAAGCAAGACAATGTTCTTGAAATACAGGATCATGTTGAAAAGTTGACTCACCATTATCCCAGTTAATCGGAGAGCTCTCATCGAATCCATCTGCGCGACTCATAGGCGTGAGAACAGCACCGGGGTGAAAGCTAATGATTTGCATTTCTTCTGCCTCGTGTTCTTGGGCGAATTGCTGGGCAATACCCAGACTGGCGTTTTTCGTCAATCCGTATGCCGGCTTCCCTGACAAGTGCCAGACATACGCGATCAGAGTGGAAAGATTGACAACATATTTTGGACCTCCGGACTTTTGATGATAAAAGTGTTGAATCAGGTCAAAGGTAGAGCGGACGTTAATGTGATAGTCACCCCAAAACTCGTCCAAGGGCATGTCGACCATCTTTTTTGACGTTCCTCCGGTTGCCGCGTTAAGGACCAAGACGTCAAGGGTAATGCCATCTTCTTTCAAGCCAGAGAACAACGTTTTGACCGAGGCGGGATCGGCAATATCACCACTGCGAGTATCTACAACGGTGGGTGATCCGAGTTCTTTGGCCTCTGCAGTAAGCTGTTCACCGGCCGTTTCCAAAACATCGGCTCTGCGGCCGAAGATGATAATGCGCTTGGCATTTGCGGAAATGAAAGCTTTGCTAATAGCGTATCCAATACCCGAGTGGCCACCAGTGATGAGGACAGTTCGGCCAGCTTGGCTGTTCTCTGGCCGCTTAGGGTCGATAGTTGGGTAGGACGCCTTGCGGATGTTCTTGATGGATGGTAGTCCCATTGTTGCAGTAATGCTTGGTTCTATTGAGAAATAGCTCGTCGATAAATGTTTCAGTTTAAAAGATACAATAAGATATCCAATTTGGTAAAGAAGATGCTAATAGTTCAGTGTTGACTTGATTATCTTGTTTCTAGTTGACTTGATTGACAAGTTTTTATGTCTTATATACGATAGAAGCAATGACATTACTTGCAAATAATATTGTCTATTTACACCATTTGTAATATACAGCCTCTCTTTTCATCATCAGATTTGCGTACCTTTGCTTACACGTATCCTAGATCTTTCGAGCAGTTCTAGTGCGGGGCCGCTCGTGGCGGACAAAATGTCCGCAGGCGTCACTCCAAGAAAGTCAACTAACATTACTGAATACTGAGTCATTGGGAAAGTATAGTAGCAATGATACATCTACAGAGTAAATGAAAGCAGAAAACAAAATATAGTTTAACTCACTGATAGTAATTAGTTTACATGGTATTTTGATGATGATAGCTTGGTACATAGGGAACATAACTTTTTGGTCTAGCTTGAAGAGCACTTAACAACACTCATTCAACCTAGCTTGCTTAACCACTATGAGGTTGCGGTGTAAGAATAAGTCATAGAGTTATCTGATTTGCAATAGCTATTTAGGAGTTTTCCACATTGGAACAAGACCCTTTGTTGATAGTTGCTGCATTTGTTACTAATGGGCACATTTGCCTTGCGGGATTCTTGTCCGCAAGGCCCCACTCCGGATGATGACAAACGCGTCCCACGGATTCCGAAGCCGCAGACTATTACCAACTTGAGCTCTGCCGTCATTCGTTATGGCTGGCTTCTTTCTTCAGTCAATGGACTAATGAAACATACCGCATCGTGCTGCTTGTTTGCAGGACGCCCGCGTAATGGAGTCGCATAACACATCCCGGGCGGACCCTCGGCACAAGAGGCGAGTCTCCTGCATTATCTGCGCCAAGGGCAAGCGGAGATGCTCCCGCCAGATCCCATCGTGCACCCGTTGTGCCGAGAAAGGCCTTGTCTGCCGATATCCTGCTCCTCGCATCTCCTATGTTCCTCCTGTCGAACTTGTCTTCTCTTCTGATGGTCCACCGACGGTATATCAGGACCTGCGCGGATCCGCCGGCAACTCTGCCGGTTCCAGTGCTTCAAGTGCCACGGCGAACGGCAATTACCATGAGGAACTTCTCGTAGATAGTACTAACACAAATAGGAACCATCTTGCCCAGGACTCCACTTCGTTCTTGAGTGAATCCTGTTCTGTTACCACTGGAGGTGAACCAATATTAGGTCCTCATCTGTCTAATCCGTGGTTTCTATCGCCAAGCTCCTGGGTTGTTATAGACAATGCCGATTCTGTCCGACCTCGCGGTTGCTTCAACGAAGAGGCACTTCGACAGTTCCCAGAGCATGCCATGGCTTGGCTAAAACAGTGGTCTGTGAAAGGCAATTGCCCCTTCATTCACTTGAACCAACAGAAGACGTTCAACGGCTTCCCAGACTGCCTGCAAGATGCTTATACCGTTACCGCCGCGTACACAAATTCCACACCAGCAACAAAACAACTAGCTCTACGTATCCTCCAAAGTCGCGCCGCACAGCTCGTCAGCAACTTTAAAGATGCACGATCTCTGGAAGACCTTGTATTTGGTCCCATGACGGCGCTATCCCGTCTCCAAGCTCTTCTAGTATATACCATTGTAGGACTTTTTGACGGTGATATCCGCGCAAGGGGTCAGGCTGAAAGCAATCTCGACATCCTTACGTCGTGGTCAACGGAGCTCTGGGAACGGACCGTGCTGGATATATCTCAAGGTCGTGTGGCTGAAGACAACCCTAGCACAGACAACAGTGACCCTCCGGCTACGGAGAATTGCAAGAAATCTGGAACGACGCAAAGGGCAATGGATACCGCTGCTCCTACGTCAATCGATCAATCTATTAGCACCACCAAGTACGACTACATGGGGCTCCTCATGGATGGAACTGTCTACTCTGCTTGGCAATCGTGGACATTTGCCGAGTCGATACGCAGGACCTGCCTCACTGCTGGCATCACCCGCTCCGTATTTCGGGTCCTGCAGAAAGGGTGGTCCGATTGTCCTGGTGGCATCATCTTTACTGCAGCCAACGGGCTGTGGGACGCACCAGATCCGCATATATGGATGAAGCGTGTTTCTTCGTCGGGGTTTTTGCCCGTGCGGCACACAGAATTGGAAACCTTGGTAGATCAGACAGATCGCTCCAAAGTGGATGAGTTTTCGCAGACTATTGTAATAATCTCATTTGGTTTAGAGAGATATGCACAATGGGGGGCCGATTCTAATCAACAGGAGACTGTGTCTGCAGGCACACAGAGGTTAGTGGCATAATGATTCATTTAATATGGAAGTAAAATTGAACATAGTATCAACCGTGTATATAGAATTAGAGAACGTTATATATAGGTAGAATAAACTTCAGAAATATGGAACTGCAGAAACAAAATTTGTTTATGCATGCAACACTTCATCTACTGAAGCAATATTCATCTTGACTTGATCCGAGATGCGGACGTGATATCGCTGAGTTGCAAAATGATGCTGGGCGGTCCAGGGTAGCTCCATGTCTCGAGATGAAGCTGTCGATGGGTGAAACCTGGCACTGTACCTACACCTAGTACCCATCTTTAGGCGCGCGTCAGTGCAATTATCCCACCACGGCATAGGTAATAAATGACGGTAAATATCGATATTTGAAATTGGGGCTATTCTTTTCTTTCTCATTGGTGTCCTCTAATTTCTTTTTCCCATCCCGCTGGGTTTGGGAGATTGCGTCACCCAAGCGATACGAGCTACTTGAGAATTCTTTTACTAGGGCCATCATGATTCGTGTATCATAAGTTCATCATCTTGTCGCTTTGTGTTAGCAAATAATCAGAGCGTCAATCGTTGATCTTGACGTCGTAATGCGGCCACGCGATACGGTGGCAAATCAGCTTGTGAGGCGTGCAGTTGAAGATTTGCGGCCATGTGCGTACTGTAATAAAGTGACAAGATAAAGTTTTTATTAACACAGCGCAGATCCACAAAGACCCCGACTCTTTCATGATGAGACACGTGCTCGAGGGGAGGACTGCGATAAGCTTACATGGACAAAACGCGGGCTTACGAGAAGGAATGGTTGCAATGCTTGGAGTGGGTCGATCATTGGCCCTTGAGCGTGTCTGTCTAGTGGTTGGCTAGTTGAATTGGATGCCTCTTTTTTTACACTTTTTCCTTCTGCTCCAGTTCTTTTCTTGCCTCTCGCAGGCGGCTGAGTTGCCAAGCCAGCAGATGAACCGAAGTCAGGTCAGAGACACCGAAGCAGTGGGCGAATGAGGTGTGAAATCTCTAAATACTGGACCTCGCCGCCTTGGCCGTGGCGCTATGGAGCAATGAATCGAGTCTTGGCTGCGCCGTTGATCGCTTTCCGGTCACCGAAGCGCCGCACGTGTGCCAGGGTGGTGAGGAAATCTGATCATGACTGGTCATGACTGGCCATAAGCCCCGAGACGTATTGAATTGGATGGGAGTAGACGTTATGCCGAGCTGCTAGTAGTTGGAAGCCTTGATTCATTCCCGCTGAGAGGCTGCTGGGCAAGCAAACCAGGCCACCATTGTCACCCCGTGGGAAGTGACACACCCCTGAACGGCTCCAACGAGCTAGCGCTGGACTGGATGCCAAGCTTAAATGCTAACTTTATCCACACTGAATGTAAGTGGTCAACCTTATTGCGGTTTAACTTGGGTCGTTGCCAGTCTTGGCAAGGCCGCAGACGAAGGCTTTGTTCCTTTGAGGCCGAGGCACGTGCTCTGTCGTGATCGAGGGACTTGAGCTGGTTTTGGGATAGCCTGTCTGATTCGACCCTGGCTATCTTTTTTCGATAGCGGTGGTGGTGGTGGTTGGTGGTGTTGGCCCTCCTCTCTGACGAGTCCTGTAGGCACGGAGATAAGGACAGACGGAAGATGAACAAAGACTCAAGAGAAACAGAGTCTCGACCGTCGCTGGACTTGAGCAAGTTGGATGGGGAGATTCATCTGTTTGTCCGCTTCCCGGCCGCATTATTTGCATTTCAGGGCGTTCACGCGACACTCGGTCCAGCTTTGAGAAGATGGCGGCCTTCATGGCCGGTTCGGGAATCTCTTGGCCGCAGCAAGTCTGTTCAGCCGGTGGATCCATCTCGACGAACAAGAGTCTGGGGGCCGCATCGATCTACCGCTGAGAGCTGTCGACGAACCCACGTGTATTTTCCTGGGGACGTGATAGGGAGACGGACTGCGCGAGGCTTACCCTGCCACCAACAACGTCGTGCCTGATGCTGTCTGCGTTAGAGCTTGGAACTTTGCAAGGTTCCACGAACACTTTCCATCAGACAGCTGTTGCTTCAGGACTAAGGCCAATATCCGTTGCCACATGCTGATCTATTCTTTGCCCAAAAGTGTGCATTGACGACGTCGGTGTCCCAACGGGGAAAGGACCACGATGTTTCTACTCCATCTTGCCTCTTGTCTTCCTTCTTGTCGTGCGTGGGACGCACAATACGATAGTGGCTATGGAGCATGGCATGCGGATAACGATGGAACCTGGACCGAGGAGAATATGCACTCTTGGGCTGGTACCCAGGGGACCTGGTGCTGTGTTGCTGGGTGCAGGTTACATATGTAGTACACGTACGAGTTAGACCTGGGGATATAATATTTAAGAAGCGTCCTGTGCGACTGCCCTTGGACTTCCCTTCCGGCTTGTCTCTTTACCATCCCCGTTCCAATCTTTGCAGGATCACCCTTCCTACAGTTTGGGGTTGCTGAAACGCACATCCGTCAAAATGGCGCTCCATCAGTATGACTACATCTTTGCCATTGGCACTCTGTTTGCCATGCTGGATGCCTACAACAACGGTGCCAGTAAGTAATCTCTTTTACAAAGCTCGACAACTTCACAATGGCGAAATATCTCTAACTCATCTGTTCTCTCTCTTACAGACGATGTTGCCAACTCTTGGGCCACCAGTGTCTCATCTAGGTCCATCTCCTACCGACAGGCCATGATCTTCGGCACCGTCTTCGAAATGCTCGGTGCCATCACTGTCGGTGCCCGAACGGCCGATACCATCAAGAACGGCATCATCCCCAACTCTGCCTTCCAGGGCAACGCCGGTGTCCAGATGCTCGCCTTCACTTGCGCCCTCGCCGCCGCTTCCTCTTGGGTCATGTGGTGCACTCGTCACTCCGCTCACGTTTCTTCCACCTACTCTCTCATCTCTGCTGTTGCTGGTGTTGGTGTTGCTACTGTTGGTGCTAGCAAGGTTCAATGGGGATGGAATGATGGCAAGGGTCTTGGTGCCATCTTCGCTGGCCTGGGTATGGCTCCGGCCATTTCTGGTGGTTTCGCTGCCGCCATCTTCCTCCTGATTCGCTTCGTCGTTCACGTCAGGAAGAACCCTGCACCCTGGGCCGTCTACTCCTCTCCCTTCTTCTTCCTAGTTGCCGCCACCATCTGCACTCTGTCCATTGTCTACAAGGGTTCCCCCAACTTGGGTCTTGGTAAGAAGCCTGCGTGGTACATTGCCGCTGTCACCATGGGCACTGGCGGTGGTGTTGCGCTTCTGTCCGCCATCTTCTTTGTTCCTTTTGCTCGCGCCAAGATCCTGAAGAAGGATTACACCGTCAAGTGGTGGATGTTCATCCTTGGACCTCTTCTGTGGAACCGCCCTGCTCCCGCCGATGCTGAGTCTGCTGCTGTTCCCGACTACGCTGTTGTTCAGCACCACAAGGATGACGAGCACTCTTCCGGCAACTCTGTTGATGAGTCCCTCGACGGCGAGGCCCTCAAGAATGACGTGGATGCCACGACAACCCCCGCCGATGCTGAGAAGAACATCTCTGCTGTTGAGGCCGCCAGGCCCAGCTACGCCGAGCTCATGGCTGAGAACCAGAACCGCCTCAATGCTAGATTATGTAAGTTGAGAGATCAAAGGAGACACAAGCAAGCCGTACTAACTCGTAATTAGACAAGAAGCGTGGACCTATTGGTTGGGCCATGCGCACTCTCCGTGACAACCCCATTGGCCCTGGTGAGATCTACGAGCTCAAGAACATCAAGATCCTTGCTATCCGTATCCCCGCTATGATCACTGCCGGTCTTCTCTATGGTCTCTACTACGATATCCACGCTGCCCAGACCGGTACTGAGGGCACCCCCGATGGTGAACGCATGAAGCGTGTCTACGCCGCTGCCCAGAAGTTCCCCAACGAGGTCGAGCACACCTATTCATTCATCCAGGTTTTGACTGCTTGCACTGCCTCCTTCGCCCACGGTGCCAACG
This sequence comes from Trichoderma atrobrunneum, assembly GCA_003439915.1. Classification (NCBI taxonomy): domain Eukaryota; kingdom Fungi; phylum Ascomycota; class Sordariomycetes; order Hypocreales; family Hypocreaceae; genus Trichoderma; species Trichoderma atrobrunneum. The sequence continues at coordinate 72,676 of PNRQ01000009.1, forward strand.
ATATCGGTAACTCGGTTGGCCCCTGGGCCGTCATCTACTCTGCCTGGAAGACTGGCAACGCTGCCGCCGCCAAGGCCCCCGTTCCCGTCTGGCAGTTGGCTGTCCTGTCTGCTATGATCTCCATCGGTCTCTGCACCTACGGCTACAACATCATGAAGGGTAAGTTTTATTCTAAGCTCCGTCTCCTCGTTTGAGTCCGATTCACTAACGCGCCGTATAGTCATGGGTAACAAGATCACCTACCACTCTCCTTCTCGTGGTTGCTCCATGGAGATGGGTGCTGCCATTACCGTTCTCGTCTTCTCTCAGTACTCTCTGCCCGTTTCCACATCCATGTGCATCACTGGTGCCACAGTTGGTGTTGGTCTCTGCAACGGCACATTCAAGGCCGTCAACTTCCAGCGAGTCGGACTTTTGTTGTTCTCTTGGATCATGACCATCCCCATTGCCGGTACCCTCGGTGGTGTGATAATGGGTCTCTTCCTCAACGCTCCCCATTTCCTTCCTGCCGCTGCTTCTGCTTAAGCAGCTCATCTACGCACATGAAAAAAGTTATTCTGGGGATGTGGTCAAGGTTGTGGATAGAACTGTGTTTATTACAAAATGATTGATATCCTGCATACATATATATGATTGCTCTGTACTTAATTTAATTTCAGCGATGGAGGGGACAATACCTAGTTTAAAAAATAGTCGGCGCGTCTCGCGTCACGAGGAATATCACATATGATGATGATGAACTATTATTTGCTTCCTAATGATGAATGCATTGCTAAACGTCAATTAACGAAGTGATTCTTTCTGGGAAGAGGTTAATAGCAATCACGAGCTGTCATAAGACATTATAGTGCTGTTATGAGTCGCGTCTTAATAAGGTATCGTTGTTCTCAATGTTTCGGACGTGGTGGGGGCTTTAAACCATGTCTAGAATAACCATAGAAAGAGATATAGTAGAATGTTCTACCCAGTTGCCCACCAAGCGGAGAAAAGCGAGACTGGGAAGATTTCGAACACCCACGAGTTGAAGCATACGCCTACAAAAGGAGTAGCTACTATATGTACACTTCCTAGGTAATAACTTATATTTCCCTACTATATTTATATTTCTCCAGTAACTGCTATTATATCTATATTTCTCGAGTGATTGATACTATATCTACATTTTTCTAGTAACTGCTACCATATTTATATAAAAAGATTTGAGTGCTGGCTAAAATAGACGTTCTAGGAGTTAATTAAGTGCTCAGATTACTGAATGTATGTACGTATTCATTTTGCAGTCTCGCTTTTTCTGACCTTCGCTTGCCCACTAAGTAGGGATGTAGCGACGGGAAATAAATAGTACGAACATCGGCCCTTGCAAATGACGCGTGGCAGCTCACACAAGACGAGGGACAAGAAAAAGAAGAAGATTGTAGAAATAGGAGGTAAGTGCAGATGATAATCAAGTAGGGAGATAATATACATATACTTTGTCTTCATGACCGACCGCGCTTTTCTTCCTGCCGTTATTCGCTGGGGTTGAGACTTTGTTCCATGTTGTCTTTATACACTGTTCATTGGTCATGGTCATTAAAGAGCCATTGCCCTTGTGTGGCCATGAAAATATGAATCTTGAAATCATGTAACGTCATAAATTTCCCATAGTTCGTCCGTCGTCATTAACTCCCAAAATGAATAGATAGAGCACAACTCGTTATCACATTGTTCAGTAGTTGGACTGCTATAACTGAATGCATGGAACAACCTCGCAAAGTTTAGGTGGTTAATTGCGTGAGGTATTTAGCTCACAAATCTTCTTTTCACAACTACTTAGTTACTGATAAAAAGCATACTTTGAATAGTAGCCCAAGGTTGCTAGAGGGCTGAATGGCTAATTTGGGTAAATGCGGCCGCTTTCTGTTTTCATGGTCTCCCGACTCTTTAAACCCCTGTTCAATAGACAATCAAGCGAGCGCTTGTTAGCTAATCTGCTTTCTCATCATTAGCAGATCAGGCGTATGAATTGATTCCATAGTCTTTAGTGGAAACACTTCTATAATTGCTCCAATCAAATTTCCCATTTCGTGAGGCTGCATTTGTATGGTGCTGCCCGCGCCGATTACAAATCCGAAAATTACGCTACGGGCGGAATTACACAGATCTAGATGCAGCTAAACAAGACGATTTATCACTTCTTGTTGAACGGAAGCTATGAAACTTCAGATTCGGATAGACTTGAGTAAGGAATGACAAATGTAATTAATTAGATTGGAATGTATAGACATTCTCATATATCGGGATGAATTGTTTGAGATATAATAGTCGAGTTTCACTATGCATTAAATAGAACTCATTATCTTTAGAAGCTCCATTCACCCCTAACTCTTCAAATTCAATCTTCTCGCAAGAAAAGAAGTCACAGCACACCAAATGGCGAATGAGGCATTATGGTTAACTGGGGTTGGCGAGCCGCCAAAGATTGGACTGGCCGATATACACGAGCCTGGAGAAGGTGAGATGTTGATACAGGTGCGTTTGATCTCGACATCGTTCTCTAAAACAGTCCCTCAAGGGTATACTAATTGAAATGGAAAGGTTAAAGCTATAGCAGTTCAGCCTGGAGAGTGGAAGATGCAGGAGGGCCTCATTCCTATTAAGCTCAAGTACCCAACTGTTATTGGCCGTAGGTTTCTATCTGAACCCGCACTATTGTTAATATTTCCTAACAAGGCTACTAGTTTCTGCGTCTGGAATTGTTGAAAAGACTGGCCCTGGCGTTACCCGTTTCCAGCCAGGAGACCGCATTTTGACCAATACTACTGGAGTTCTTCGAAATGACTCTCGTTTTGGCGCTTATCAGAAATACTGCCTTATTCCTGAACGATTAGCTTCAAAGGTAACCCACCTTGTAAACAGTGGTGCGATAAACACATCTCTAATTGCCGTGATATATAGATAAGCGATGTGTCATTTGATGAGGCCGCTAATATCGCTACATCCTACACGGCGATGAGTGCTCTAGTCCTTCATCTTGGTTTGAACAGGCCACAAATACCCAGTGCACCCGCCACTGGCGAAAAGATTCTCATTTGGGGCGTATCATCATCGTTAGGAGTTTTCGCAACTCAACTGGCCAGGCACGCTGGGTACGAGGTTGTCGGTGTCGCTTCTGGTCGCCACAAGGAGCTTGCAGAGCGATTTGGTGTTACACATTTTGTAGACCGCACCTCAGAAGATGTCGTCTCTGCAGCATCTGCATTGGGACCATTCAAGGCTGTTTTTGCTGCTGCCGATTCTGCAGAAGACCAAGTTAAAATCGGAGCGATACTGGCAGCTCTGGGCGGCGGCTCATTTTTATCCACGATGGGTGTTCGGGCAGGAGTTGAACTGCCTGCAGGCGTTACGGGACATTTTGCCCAGTATATTGATGACTACCTGGATGAGAAGAATAGTGAGTTTACAGAGTGGTTCTGGTGGAACTTTATGGAAAATGCGTTGGCCAAGAAGCAGCTCACTTCGCTTCCTCTCACCATTATTGGAGGGCTGGACAAAACAGGAGAAGCGTGGAGGATTCTGAAGCATGGAGAAAATCATGGAACACGACTGGTCATTAAGCCGGACCACAAGGCATGAGGTTGTTAGCATTTCTTGTACCACATGAGTTCTAGTTGAATAAAGTCGACTCACAGTCTTTAAACGAAGTAGAAACTCAAATAGCGAAGAAGAATAGTGGGGTTTTATACTCGAGGACTTCATTTGGAAACTTGGTGGTTCTGCGTCTTCGTTAATACACTATTGGCTCCAACTGTTGCGCCCTCCACATATGTGGGCCTTTTTGTTGGAGATAATAGCTGCATCAATTTAGCCTCTCAAATTTCTCTTTCGACTGCTCTTTGACATTGCATTGACTCACCCGCCGCAAGTCATTAATAACAGCACGTTAATATCTCTTGAATTGGCGTCAAAGAATGACGATACCGTCCCATAATAACAGTTATGTCGTCATCGACAGAAACGGCATTGTCGAAAACAAGCACTTGGTCCATGCTGTTGTCGTGGACTCTACTGGGCAGCTTCTACTTTCCCTTGGCGATCCCTCGCGCATAACATTACTTCGCTCTGCAGCCAAGCCTGCTCAAGCGCTGGCGGTTGTGGAAACTGGTGCCCTTGAACAGTTTGGTTTTGATGATGTTGATCTAGCACTTATGTGTGCCTCACACAGCAGCGAAGAACGGCATGTTGCACGGGCTCAGCAAATGCTGGCGAAATCACAGCACGTTGAGGATCAGTTGCGCTGTGGTGGTCATCCTTCAATCAACTTAGCTATCGCCCGAGAATGGATAAGGCGTGGTTTCGAGCCAACCGGGGTTTACAATAACTGTTCCGGAAAACACGCGGGTATGCTTGCCGGTGCTAAAGCTATTGCCGCTCCCTCAGACGACTATCACCTTCTCACACATCCAATTCAGACTAGAGTAAGGCGGGTGGTGGAAGAATTGGCAGGTCTGGATGAACAAGATGTTCGGTGGGGGCTTGACGGTTGCAATATGCCAGCTCCCGCGCTACCCCTCTTCCATCTTGCTAAGATTTATGCTTCATTTGCTCGAGCATCAGATGCATTGGCAAGCGGCGATCAAACCACCAAAAGAGTACAACACATGGGGCGGATATTTAACGCCATGTCCCGAAATCCTGAGATGGTTGGTGGCGAGGGCAGATTTGATACGCTCCTTATGCGTGCTTTTAATGGCGCTATCATCGGCAAAGTCGGGGCCGATGGCTGCTACGGAATCGGACTGCGTGAGTCCGAGCGCACCGAAAGCCTTGGGGCTGTGGGCGCAATTGGTATTGCGGTCAAGATTGAAGATGGAAACTTGGACATACTTTATGCTGCCGTGGCCGAAATCCTGGAACAGCTAAAGGTTTGTAGTCGAGAAGACGTACAGAGTCTGGAGACATATCATCATCCTAAAATTCGCAACACAATGGGCATCGTTACAGGTACCACGAGCTTCCAGTTCAGTTTTCAGTCAGAGAGAGGGGCGTTGGCCTTTTAGGGATTGGTCGAAACTTGCAGGTATAGACAATAAGATGATTTAATTGCCCCGATCGTGGGAAACTACAAACCACAACCCTATACAAATGACTCGGCGTGATTAGCTAACTGGGGGAAAATACCTCAGTATCATTAACTAACGGGGAACTTCTACCACATTCCTTTTTACTTCAGCGAGAGCATAAGCTATTGAGTCGAAGCGTGGTAGTCTGGAGGTTGTGGGTGCTAGTAAACTGTTTAGGAAGACATCAAATAATCAGCTTGTTTGTATCAACCCATGTAGTTAATAGCTTCCTCGCCACTATATGGCATTGATACAAAAGAAATAGTCTTTTCCATACACTAGATGTGATTCAGAAAATAGGGCGTGGCGGGATTTGTAAGGGCCTGCGACATGAGTCGCTAGATCCTATCTCCGATGTAGTTTCGGCTGAAAGAGAAAATAGTGGATGGATATACCCTACTGTGGTCGCATTGAGAGTCGTATTGATGGCCATAATGATCGATCACCAGACCAGTTGAACGCTCAGTTATCCCCGATAATTGAACCGCGTCGTCAGAATCCTACCGTCTCATGTACCGAAACCTCGGTAAATACGGAGCTCGTATCCTTGATGTTCGGCAGGATAGAACATAAGTAGACGAAATTGCTGAAATTCAACACTTCATGTTATAGTGAGCCATAGATTTTTGATCTGATTAATATTCTTCACTTGTCATTGTAATTCACTTATCCTGGTTCAGCCAATATCCCCTGTGGTCAACGCGATCTTAGCCATGTCGCCTTACAGCGGTACTTGCAATTGTGGCTCTATCACCGTCACGCTTAACGCAGCTCCTTCCGCAATCTTGGCGTGTCATTGGTACGCCATCAATTGATAGTAGCTTCCACGTTGTATGCTGATACGATGAGTCTGGTAGCTCGAATTGCCGTCGCTCAGGTGGACGTCCGTTAAGTCTTACCTCAAACTTCATCCCACTTGTCTAACTAGGAAATAGCGTTCTCGATCAACTATCTTCTAGAAGAAAAAGACTTCACAGTTAGTGATCCTAAGAGTTCCGCAAAGCAATACCTCGATTCCAATACTGCATCCAAAGCTTCAGTAACGGTGTGTTCTATGAGTATCAATACCACTATGACTAATACTAACTCATGTTCTTCGTCAATTAGCGCACATTTTGTCAAACATGTGGAAGGTCTGCTAGGCTTCTTTCATGATCATAACACTGTTAATGGGTGGACAAAGCTGACTGGAATGCTGTTTGATAGTCCTCTGTTTAGCCAACCCGAAAAGCTGCCTGGCAAATATTTCGTTAAAGCATCACTGTTCGACGAGATACCTTCCGCCAGGTCAGACATTTTCTTGGAAAGAAAGATTCACTGGGAAGGAGATGTTGGAGTTAGTGCCTGATGAGCTATATGCGAGCTGTATGATACCTTACAGTACCAGCTTGATGTACCTGTATTCCGTTTATTGGAGTGATATGGTTATATAGATATGTTTCATGCTCTATTCATAGTATGTCCTATTGATAAGCGTCCCAATTCTTTCGATATATACTCTTATGTCATCTCCATTTCGCAGAAATATTTTCGGATTCCTCAGAGATCCTATCCCTGGACCAGTGCCAGTCATGACCACGGTCCCTCGTTCAAGTGTTGTACCTTGCGATAAAAAGGATATTATCTTGTTGACGTTGAAGATAAGTTCCCTAGAGTAGGATGTAAGTTAAGATGGTCGGATACATCTAGAGCTTTAGGAGCAAACCTGGTATTTGAATCCTGCACTGTATCTCCGTTGTAGATGGCCTGAATTGCCAAGTTGCCTGGGTCACCAATAGCATCTGGACTGACCAGGACGGGTCCTATAGGGGCCGATCCATCAAATCCTTTGGAAAAGCACCACTGGCTATTCTTGAACTGCTGACTCCTGACAGATACGTCGTTACTGCATGTATATCCAAGAACGTATTCTCTAGCCTTCTCTTCTGGTATATCCCTTCCGTCCTTTGCAATTATAAATGCAAGCTCGGCTTCGTAATCGCTGGAATCATCTTGTCCTATTTTAGCGATATTAATGGTGGTCGGATGCGGTGAACTAATCGCAGTTCTAGGCTTGATGAAAAGCACTGGTTCCTTGGGGATGGGCATTTTTGCCTCGATAGCATGGTCGTAGTAATTGAGTCCAAGACAGCGAACCAAAGGGACATCGTGGTAATCTAATGGCGCCAGAAGCTATAAAGTGTTATTTGACCGTGTTACTGCAATAAGGAAGTGTAATATGCCCACCTGCTTTACCGTCATGATTCTGTCTGTTACAGTGCCGTCAAAGGCCGACCCAACTATTAGACGCGCGTGAACACGCTTTCCGTTGTAGGTGTCCAATCCGACGTCTGCGTTAACGGATGGATCAATTTGACCCAGATGAATCTGATTATCTTCATCTGCTATGAAGCGTATCAGGTGTGTCCAGTTGCGTGCCATGGTTGATGAAGAAATGTGTGTTGGGAACTGGAAGCATCTCATCCATGAGCCTTAGGAAAACAGATGGCCTGATGATTATATAGGATAGTCGAAAGGTACAAACCCTAATTCTGATGATTGTTTAGAAATGAGAGCTCTCTTATCTGACGTGGCCCGAAATTTCGCCCGAGACACAATAACCAGCGGTTAGCCCGAAGAATCGACCGAAACCCACCGATCAGTCGATCGGCCAAATACATGTACAAACTCTTACAATCGTTTTCAAATCAGGAAATATTCAGGTAACAGAGGAGATAAGGGAAATTTCATCAATTCTCCGCACGCGGTCTTTTTTTCTCTTCCTTGTCAAAATGTTTGCTACCTATACGTTATAGCAAGTTGTCCGGATATATATAAGGCCCCAGAATGTCATCAACGGTACATAGATCATTCTGCTGTGAGTTTTGCCAAATCTCGGAAAAATGGTATCAATTGGCAAATCCAAGGCAAAGTCCAGATTGGAGCCATCGAGGCTTGCATCACAAACATAATCGCTGCTATCAAGTGAGAAAGTGCCTTCACAAGCTGTCATGTCAATCTCTTGCCCGCAGTCCGTTGCATTGCTCTGCTCATTTTCTCCCAGATCTTTACAAAGTGAGGAGCCAATGTTCTTCAAACTCGTATCACCGTGCTAAGCGCCTGTCAGTACTGCTGCGTCCATGATGAGGCGGGTTTTACTTACGACATTCGGAGTGAACTCTTCTTCTGGCGAGCGGGGAGCTGCACTAGGCTGATTCATGGCAGAAGACCTTGAAACAACATGAGCCCTTATGCTACTTAGAGTGCTTTGTAGCTTATCCAAGTTCTGTAAAAGTACAGGTGAGGTATTCCAATATTGCTCATGTTGTATCAACGTCAGGCGCAGTAAATCGAAGCTGGACTGCGCCATGACTTTTTCGGATTTTGTTTTTGCAAATGTTCTTTGTACAAGCTGTATCGCAGCTATTATCCAGAAAGTGTTTACTAAAAGAGGATCTCCATAGCGAATGTGGTCGGTCGACGCGTTCCGGACGATACTAACAACATTATCTGCGGCATCAAGGTACCTTGACCATACAGAATTCGGATGTGAGTTGGATTCGCTTGGCCATGAAGAAGATTCTGTGTTGCTGAATATGCTTGTGTCGTCCTCTTGAGAGAGAGCTCGGTCGTCGTTGCGGAAGCAATCTTTGTGAAGTATCATTATCTTGGCAAGCTGAATCATTGCATGAATCGTTTGTTTCTCGCTGTCTCTCCGACGTGCATATACTTGATCCTGATTTGATGGGGAGGAAAATAAATGCTCTGAACGATAACGAAGCTCTTGAGGTAATGACAGTTTAAAACAAGAGACGCAGTTGTCTAGCACGGCGAGCTTCGATGCCCTCTCAACATCTTGACCATTTCCCCGGTTTGAAGTTAAACGGTTTCCCCCGTAAGATCCAGTATCGTCATCGCTAGAAGATTCCACAGGGACGGACGCATTTGATAGAGAGTGCGCGTCTCGCATGAAAGAATTGATGACTATGAACCAGGCTCTGCCACTTTCATTGTCGCTATTTTTCAGCTCCTTCCATCGAAGTACCGGATCTTTCTCAAAGAAGCAGCTTGGCTTTTTGTCGCCGTTGAACCAGAATTTGTCGTCAACAGGCAGAAGCGTGGCATGTTGTTCTGGATCCATGCCGAGTGGGCACTTGCGTATGGTTGTCGCGAAGACTTCGAATTCCCAAATAGTCCACCACGCTCTCCGCCTTTCTTCTTTAGCCATCCATATCTCTACAGGATCCATATCAGTTTTGGTAGAAGATAGTTTCAGAGGCAGATCGACGAGATGAAGTCGAAGTTCGTAAGCAATTCTTATCACCGCTCCCAGTGACCGCCATGCGACTCCGCGAACACCACTGACCAGTTCGTAGTATGTTGTCATGATGAAAGTCTGAAGGAGGAATAATGGAGGGGATTTGTCACCACAATTTCGCAACTGCTTGTGAACCAAATTCGACGCGATTTCGTAGAACTTGGACGGATTCAAGACCTCTGTTCGAGTGTCATCTCTGTCGTTACAAAGATGCTTAGCCGACAGTGAGAACATAGAAGCAAGTAAAGCAGTGGCTTGTTCAGGGTCAAGTTCGCTATTAATGCGCTGTTGAAAGGTTGGTCGGTGGAATAGTGAAACCGAAGTGAGGTCGGAGAAGTATAAGTCTATTCTGTAAAGCGCCTGTAGTCAGCTTGTGGTTCGTAATACAATACTCTAATCTTAGAACTCACAATTGAAGATACTCATCTTCACATATGCCCAACGCGGCGCAAACATGCGTGGTATTATCATTCTGTATTGTGTTGGGTGGGGTTGGGATGAAGTGTGCCTGAGGAGAGCAGGAACTCTTACGACTTTCCTCGGATTCCTCATAATAAGCCTGTTTCTCATGAAAGTGATGTAATATCCAGCTTGATATACTATTTGACTTTGCTTTATGTGCTAGGAGGTGGTGTAAAGGGACATCTTCGGCGTCTAAACCTTTACCCGAATCATCGTCTGAACGTCTTTGGGGAAGCTGCGGAACGGGTATATTCGGGTCGTTGTGTCGACGACGAGAAGATCTGGCCTTGCGCTTATGGAAGCTCCCTGTGTTATCAAATGTGAGAATTCTTATACATGTACCGCCTAAACAAGATGTAATTACCAAGTTTCGGGCCAGGCTTTTGGGCTGTCGATGGATAGCGGCAATCCTGTTCGTTTCGAATGCAGATCTCACAAGATGGAGTTGTTTTATCACTGTTATAGTGGTAACACAATGCCACACCATGGGTCAGTGACGTTGATATCCTTGTTGATACAAGGCGCTCATACCATTTAACCTTTCTCCTGTGCCCAAGTCAGAAAACACATTGCCAAGGGAGTACATTGTAGGCATTGGGGCGCGATCAGGACACAGAAGCCACCTGCTGACAGGAGAGAGATATAGACTTACCTTTTGCACTGGTAGCAGGCCCATGGTGAGGTACCTGTGCTCTGATAATGTTTTCTCCGACCTTCCGGGTAAAGCGGCTCGACTGTAGTATCTTTCTCTGATGCCATCTCGAATGATAGCAACAATGCTCAAGCTTTTCAGAACACGTAGTTGTTTGAGGATGCGAAAAATTGGGTAAGAAAGAGGTGTGTGTGTGTGATGGAAAACATCATCTCGTGCATTCGCGATAATCTTTGCTGAGATCACTCTCCACAGCTGGCATTGAATCGTGGAGACCCCATACTTTGCTAAGCTTCGTTATGTCTAGCGCCTCTTTATCCACTGTGCCATCACGCGCCGAGGCCGGCTCGGATATTTGCTAAACGCGATTGGCTCAGCTGTCTTTTTTGCTTTCTATAGACAAAGCCTAGAAACGCACCGAAATTCGACCGAGGCCATCGAATAGACCGAAGTTATTGTTGTCTACCAAGAGACAACTCCAGGCTGAGAAGATGGGCGGGATGTAGATGAAGGTGATTGGGAGTATACTTGATGGCTGTGTATAAGACTGTCTAAAAGAAGCTGGGATTTCTCTCAAAAAATTGAACATTATTGATCCTTGAACTGTACTTCACAGCTCGTTAAACATGCCTAAAGTCAGCATTACTAGAATTGCTCACGTCTATTACAGATATCGGGACCTTGACAAAGCCCACAGCTTTTTGTTGGATTTTGGGTTGATTCAAGTTGATCGCAGACAAGACCGTATTTACTACAGCGGATATGGCACCGAACCATTTGTCTTTTGCGCCGAAAAGGCTGATGAAGACGAATTCGCCGGAGCTGCGTTTGCAGTAGATTCGTTCGAAGATTTGGAGCTCGCCGCTAGCCTCTGCTCTGGGTCTAAAGTTCGAGACCTTGATGCCCCAGGAGGTGGAAAGATCGTTTCTTTGCAAGATCCTACTAATAAAATTCCATTTCATTTCATCCATGGGCAGAGTCACACCTCATACGATGCTAATAAAGAAGATCGCGGAACGCGACCATTCAACTATGTATGTGAAGGATAGAAAGAGACTCTACACCTTTATCAAGACGATATCAATTGACAATAATCGCAATACATAGCCAGTAACCAAAAATCGGGATGCCGGAACGTTTCAAAGGTTTGAAAAGGTAAGATTGAGCGTCTTTGACTTTCAAGGTCGGTTGATTGAGATTACACCTAGGTCCGGCCATTGTCCACAAGCTCGGCCACTTTGGCATCTGCACTACAAATTTCGAGGAGACCTTCAAGTTTTTCACGGAGAATTTTAACTTCGTGCCAAGTGATGTACTTATATCAGAATCCTGTCATTTCTTGATCTGACTTATGACTGATTTGTTTATAGCTTGTACACGATGAGACAGGAAGAGATGTTGCGACCTTCCTTCACCTCGATCGCGGTAAGGAAATGGTTGACCACCACAGCTTCTTCTTTTATGAAGGACCCAAGCCACATGTTCATCATTCTTCTTTTGAGGTTCATGACTTTGATACACAAGCACTGGGTCACGATTGGCTCACAGAAAAAGGACATGAGATATGCTGGGGTGTTGGTAGACACGTCCTCGGAAGCCAAATTTTTGACTACTGGTGAGTTCTATTGCCTCAAATTATAGCTAAGAGACAGTAGCTGACTAAAAGATACAGGTATGACTCCGCCAAATTCATCATGGAGCACTACATAGATGGCGATTTAGTCAACTCTGATACTCCTGTGGCAAAGAGTAAGCTTGGCAAAGATGGCCTTTCTGTATGGGGTCCAGATGTACCGCTAGACTTCCTCACCTAAGCACGTAATCCTCTAGTGTTATCTCTTTTAAAACATTTTACTGTCAAAAAACGTAGTTCATACAGTCCAAAACCATTCAAAAGAAGAGTGATACGCGTTTGAAGAGCTTTGTAGGGAATTAGGAAAGCCCCAATGGAGCGGCTGACTGTCTTATCCACGTTTTCATACGTCTGAACTCACATGAGTAATACTTGATGAATAATTTAATACAGTACTATTCATATTGCAATCTGACGAGGCATTTTCACATTTCGGGGATAATATTGGCATAGAAGCGAGCTCATATAAAGATGGAATGAAAACTGCTTCAGCTGAAACTATGATTGGTATTGCAAGTTATATGAGAATGAGCCATCTCGACATCAAGCTAATAGAACTTGTATGCTAAATATATATGTTGTCCTTCAAAAACTCTGCCAGTGATGTCAGACGTAGCGAGGAATACTGCTTGCTATCCAACTGTTTCATATGGCACGTGCCGTTCAACTGATACAATTGATAGAAATACCCCATCCAATCCCAAAAGCGCTTGAGACCAATCTCACGCACTGCCGTGTTAGCCGTTACTCTTAAGTCTTCGATACTTCCCATGTAATCGAGTTGCACGGAAATCCCTCGAATGTCCTGATAGATGCTGGCGATTTCTCGGATGCTGTGCTCGAAGCTGCACACACGATACGAGCCCCCCTTCTTTGTCAAGTCGACAATGAGCTCCGCAGTGAAGTCCGCACAGTCTTGTTCAGTTGTAATCTGCCACTTCTCTTCCCCAGATCCCCACACCTCTGCTCTCTTAGGAGATGACTCGGGATCCCATACTCCATGGTTTGAAGGTGCAAATCCACCATGTCCAGGAACGGAGAAAAAGACTTCTGCCAAAATTCCTGTGAATATGTATAGCACGTCAACAGTGGTCGATAAGGCAAGTTGTCTCTGTAGCGCGAGGAACAAATCGTAATATGGCACGTCGCCCCATTGCAACTGGGACCAGTCGAGATTCCAGATGGACGGGATAAATCGCTGGATTATCTATGTCAGCTATTGGATACTCAAGATGAACCATGAGGAATTTTACTTTGATACCCTCTTCCTCCATAATCCGAACCAGAAGAAGCTCCGCTTCTAATGCCAAAGCTGGAATAGGGCTGTAGGCACACACCACAGCATCCACACCCTTCATTGCCTTGCGGAGAGTTTCAGCATCATACCAGGACTTAGTTTCGAATAAGCCTTCTAATTTTCCTCGAACATTGTCTGGAAGAGCTGCTATCGATCTAGAGGCTCCACGGACACTATGGCCTCGTTGCATGAGAGAAAAGGAAAGCTTGAGGCCGATGTTGCCGGTGATTCCAACGATGAGGACCAACATCTTCGTTATCTGTGAGTGGGTTTTCGATATTCAAAAGCTTATTCGGTTGGGGATAAGCACCAGAGAGGCTGGAGTAGCTCGATCATATAGTGCTATCTGAAGCTTAAAAGCAGAGAGTCATCCTAGATAAGTGTGCACGTACTGTATTCTACCCGTTTTCGGGGAGATTTCGGTCGGATGGTAGAACAGACTTCGGTAGATCTTCTCTATGTTCTTTACTTCTTCTCGGTGCTAGAAAGATTACCATATGAGCGTCAGGTAATTGGTAAGTATAAAGCCCTAGCCGACTTGAGGGGTGGATGCTTTGTAATGACAAGAGATACGAAACATCTTCATAGATTTATCATGGATTCTTCTGACCTTTTCAAATTGCTTCTTAAGCGACGAACTACACATTATTTGGGAAAAGACCAAGAACTCGACAACCAAGTGGTTATTAAAATATTACGAGAGACATTGCTAGTATCCCCCTCTTTTTTCAACGCTCAAACAACTCGAATAATATTGCTATTGGATGAGGAAAATGAGAAATTATGGGAACTGGTAAAGGAATGTCTGGAGGAGCATACTAAAGAGAGATCTCTGGCGCCAGATACGGTAGAAAAGCTCAATGGGTTCAAGCAAGCCAACGGAACAGTAAGTTATTCCTACGTCTCTTGGCACAACATTGCCAACTGATCTTTGCTACTAGATACTATTCTTTGAAGACCGTTCAGCTATATCTCATTTGAGAGAGAATCCACTGTATAACAGGTATCAAACGTATTTCGATAGCTGGTCCGAACAAACAAATGCGATTCATCAATATGTTGGTTAGTTTATTACGCCTATGATCACTCACAGGGCGTCATTCTAACTTCATCGTCCCTAGTCTGGGCGGCACTTTGTGCGCAGGGTCTCGGAGTAGCCCTTCAGCATTACAACCCTTTAATCGATCAAGAGATTGCGGCAAAATGGAACATCGATTCGAATTGGCAACTGATAGCGCAATTGGTCTTTGGCAAGCCCATGGTGAAGCCTCAAGAAAAGACCTGTACGCCTTTTGAGCAGAGAGTTTTCATATATGGCTAAGTTCATAGTTAGTATACCAAGATTAATACGCATTCAAAGAAGTTGTAATACCTTTATAAACGTGATTGATTGAAGTACCGATTGTAACGTACCTAGACATCAAGTACCCAGATATTAGGCGGGCGCGCTTTAATAGAGGAGTAGTTGTTCAGCACCATAAGTTTGCTATTCAGCATCTCGTGTCTGAAACCGAAAGTCAGTTGTAATAACATATGCAATTGGGATACAGTTGCAGTAGGAGATGCGGGAGGGAAGTGGCAATAGTAGCAAAATTATTCACAGTAGCAGATACTCAAGAATCCGGTCATCTATGTTATCTACTACCTGTCTACCTAGGTAAGTAAATAGCGAGATCTCCTTCGCATCCTGTTCCAATACTCGAATTCCACACAATCAATGGGATGCTGATGGCCAAATTGGGATCTTGGATAGTTACTCTTTTTAGTAGATGGATGAAGTGGACTCTTCATCAAGTGAGAAGCAAACCACTTTTGCTCAGACTTTTATCCAACCTTCCACAGATAGTCGAAGTAAACCAATCGGTTCTACAGTTTTGCCACTGATGACTTGCTGTTGTTCATGCTATTTTCTGACTTGGACGACAGGCCCTCAATATTGAAGAACTTCACAAAAGATTCGAGTGATGCCTTCTCTGCATCGGAGACCTTCATCGACAACAGTGCATCTTTTCCCCGGTTGAGGATGCTTTTAACTTGAGTCTCCATTTTCTTCCCATTGGCATTGTATGGAATAGAATTGACTTCAAAAATGAATTGTGGCACGTGGCGGCGACTGAGGTCCTCAGCAATCTTTTGGCGAATTCTGTCCTTCAGCTGGGAACGAGATTGTTCCCCTTGAGATGAGGAGAACTTCACGAATAAAATGACTCTTTCGTGGAGATCTCTTTCTTGTCTCTGCTGGCCGACACAAAGGGAGTCCTTCACAGAAGCTGAGAAATGCTGGTCAAGGACGGCGTAGATCTCAGACGACCCGAAACGGACACCATTTGGATTGAGAACCCCGTCACTTGAATCAGATATTAGGTCAAGATTTTGGACATTTGAATGAGAAATTCTTACCTTCTACCAAGAATCATCAAGCCATCCGTGCGGGGATCAATCTTGATGAGGTCTCCATGTGTCCAAACACCTGACTGAATTAATACAGAACTGCGGCATGACAGTGAAGATACACATACCGGGTATCTGAGAGAAATAGGCATTGAAGTATCTCTTTTTATCTGCATCATGTAGGAAAGAGACAGGCATGTTAGGAAATGGCTTTTTACAGACCAGCTCTCCCATCTGCCCTGCTTCTAGTGCGTGACCATCTGGTGAAAATACATCGACGTCAAGCCCAAGAGCCTTGACGGTAATCTGGCCCGGCCAGGTTGGTAAAGCTTTAGTTCCATGTACAACTAGCGGCCTTAGTCAGTGAACACGCAAATACGAATCTGCGATATCGAGATCTTACAAGATCCGCAGAGTTCTGTCCCTCCAGACATGGACACCTGACAGACAGGTCCAAAGAACTTTGCGATCCAAAGTGAAAGAGATGTCGTCAAAATAGCTCCAGTGGATATTATTAAGTCCAATTTACCAGTAAACGGATCTATGGCAGCAGTTAGCGTCTAAGGCCTCAAAGAGGGTCAAGTCGAAACATACCCGAATCAATCGAGGCGTTCCGGAGCTCTTCAAAATATCGTGGGCCTGCACCAAATGCTGTAACTCTAATACAAGTCAGCTAGGAACAATTTTGAAACGGAGAATATGAGACTAACCCTGTAGCAAATATTGACTGAAGAAATCTTGAAGGGCTCGGATAGAATGGAGAGCCATCGTATAAGATGAGCGTGCTTCCGCAGAACAATGCACCTAACGAAATATTCCACAATGTCCATCCTATCTAAAGCCAATTAGCTTCAATTCAATTTAGATCCAAGGGCTTTCACAAACATTTGTATAGTGAAAATAGGCGTCTTGACTACTGAAGTTGTTATGGAGGCGATTTTCCTTCAACCCGTTTATCACAAGACCCTATTGAGATCAGTTACTTATTTCTGCAGAAATGCATTGTCATGATATATATACCCCGTGTGAATGGACAATTCCTTTTGGGCTGCCTGTCGTTCCTGACGAAAACATTACCACTAGAGGATGATCGAATGGGACTTGCTTAAACACCAACGGCCGTCCCATTCCTCGATTGATGAAGTCAATCCAGTTGACCAAAGTGAGGCTAGCATCGGTGTTCAAACTTGGATTATTGAATGCATCTTCGTAGCATATCATTTCTGCTTGGTTGGACTTTTCGATCGCTGAGATAATCTTGAAAGTTCGTTGCGCAATGTTGTGAGACTTGCCGTTGTACGAGTATTCCGTCTGTACGAACACCAGTCTAGGACACAGCTGGCCGAGTCGATCTTTCAACGCCTTGAAAGCCATTAGCCATTTTTGGTATTCAAATTATGTCACTCAGCCTGTTTGAAACACTCAGAAATATACCTTTTCGCCAAGATCGGTATTGAATGAGCAGAACACTGCTCCTAGCGATGCAGCTGCTAACAGTAAAGCCAGAGACTTGATCGAATTACCACCGATTACTGTAATTATACGCGTCAGCTCTAGTATTAAATTGATCAGAACCAAGACTTACCAACTACAGTGTCTCCCTCACATAGCCCGGTTGACTGCATAGCATCTGCTGCCTGTCGCACGATTTCGTTGAGCTCCCTCCAGGTTACGGAGCAAGGCGTCTGTAGAGTTGATTCGTCCATGTATTTGATAGCAACTCCATTGGATTTGTTTGCCAAGATATTTTCTGCATAGTTGAGTCGTGCCTCCTGGTAGAATTGCGGAAATTGATCTATGCGAAGCTTCTCATCTACTGCCTAAGCAACCTCGAATTACAATTTGCATCCCAAAAAGTATAGGAAGTTGCATTACCGTTAATGGATGCACAGAGGCTTTAATTTGCAGGTACTGCCATAAAGACAACCAAAAGTCATTCGCCTTTTCAATGGAGAATTGATGGAGCTCGCTGTAAGAAGCTGAGAGGCTGTTATTATTCTGCTAGGGAGCAACGCCCGATCAGTCGTCTGGCTGGTAGCGCTCACATAAATTCAGAAGATATTTTCTCGAAATGTATTCTCGAAAATCGTCCATATAAGTGTGTAATCCCTTTGGGGGTACATAGACGGGAGAAGAAGCCATATCGCTGCAATTGGACTAGGAACGAACGTAAGTGACAACTGAGCACCGATCTTGTTCGAATGTTATCGAATATTTTGCTTAAGGAAATACGGCAAACTTCAAACCTGAGACCATATATTGGAAAGTCAGGTACCAATGGAATAATGCCCGAGTGCTACCCCAACTAATATTCCGTCGCATCGTTGTGGCGAAAATAACCCGAAAATGGCGGGCGCCTTTCAAGCCACCTCCGGATTATTGGCATCATCAACCAGAGCGATAATTGACCGAGAATGTACCATGACACAGTAAATACGTTTTAAAAACTGTTATATATATTGAGCTGGAGCTGGAGTGCTTCGGAATTTCTTCACTCTGTACCAGAATTCGCCACAGGTTTTCTTCTCTTCGCATTTACCGCCTGCGTTATTGGATCATGCCGAAATATCTTATCAAGGGTGGCAATGTCCTCCTCTTTAACGAGGAAAAGAGGACATCGTTTCCAAAGCTCGATATCCTTGTTGAGGACAATGTCATCTCCAAAATTGGACCGGATCTAGACTTTAAGGATCCAACTCTCGAGATCATTGATGCGACGGACCATATTGTGTCTCCCGGCTTCATTGATGGCCACCGACATGTATTCCAGTCTCAGCTCAGGACTACGGTCGGGGATCACATCTTTCTCGACTACTGTGCCCACCTTTTGCAAGGCCGTATGACATTTCTTGATGCCGATGATATGTATCTTGCTCAACTATCTGGCGCGTCGGAAGCCATATGGTGTGGCGTCACTACCGTCATGGACCATTCACACGTTATCATGTCGAGAGATTATGCAACAAAGTGCATCGATGCGACAGTGGAATCCGGTATTCGAAGTATATACTGCGTTGCGCCCTTCGCCAACCCTCAGTCGTTAAACCCAATGGTTCTACCGGATATGGATGTGAAGCATCCTGAGCAGATAGAGCTCTTCAAGTCCCTATCTCAACAAACTCCGCTCGGCGGGCCTAAGAATGATGGGCGAGTGACTCTTGGCCTAGGCTTTGATACTATGAACCATCGACCTGTGGGAGAGTCTCGTGAAGTCCTTCAGTATGCAAAGGATAATGGCATTCATGTCACATGCCACGATGTCGATCGATTTAATCTTCCATCGCTCGAATGCTTGAGAAAAAACGCCTTGCCTTTACCGCTCATTACCCTGTCCCATACCTGCGAACCTGACCAGACCAGAATTGATTTTGTGAGGCGAAATAACATTGGAATTATATCTACCCCGGAATCCGAGATGGCGATGGGCCATGGCGTTCCGTCTGCTTTCGAATTCCTTCGATCAGGTTGCCGTATAGGCCTCGGCATAGATTCCCCGGCAATTTGTGGCGGGGACATGTTTGTTTGCATGAGAATAGCCCTACAGAACCAAAGGGCATGGGAAAACGCGACATACCATGCCAGAAACAAGCTACCAAATCACGTCAAAGCTCGAGTGGATGAAGTCTTATACATGGCCACTTTAGGCGGTGCACAGGCAATCCACAGGGAAAAGGAGATTGGAAGCCTGGAAGTTGGCAAACTGGCAGATATCGTCTTGATCCGAACAGACTCTCCCTCCATGGTCTCGTCGGTCAATTACGGCCCCGCCATGGTTATGCATTGCCACCCAACTGACGTGAGTACTGTGATGATCAATGGGGAAATTGTAAAGCGAGATGGAAGATTGCTTAGGGTGGACTGGGATAAACTTGTTGGGAAATTGAAAGAAAATCGACAGGTACTGGAAGCACGATGGTCTGATGTGGACTGGGATGTAACCAAAAGTGAGCTTACAAAGCTTTGGCATATGGGCGAGGTTTTGGAGGACTAGGTATTGCCATAACCTAAAAGTTTAAGAGAATGTCTACTCAGCTTGTTCGTCTTGCCAGCTAGCTTTCCATGTCACAAACTTTATGGCAGTGATGATATCACGTACTGTAAGAATATAGCTATGATGACAAATACTAGTTGAATATAGCCTCTAGTAGTAGAGACTGGAAGATTATAGCCTTTAGTAGTAAAGACTATAAGATTATAGCCATATGAGTATATACTGGAAGAATATAGTCTCTAGTAGTACATACTAGAAGAATATAGTGGTGATAATAAATACTAGAAGAGTATAGCTATAGTAGTAGATACCTGGAAGAATATAGCTATAGTAGAAGAAATTAGTGATGGTAGTAGATACTATAAGATTGTGCATCTACTACTGAGGTCCGTGTTCTTCTTGACAAATGTCACAATATGCAGCGAAACAAGTTTAAGACTTTAAGTATCGATGAAACTACCAATCTGCTGCAAACCTAGGCTTTAACTGTCTAGTTTGTGTAGGAACGAATTCTTCGTCAAGCCCCGGAAGTATTTACCACAATACCAAAATAGAATACCAAAGCTGCAGAAGAATGTGATCAAGGTCATGAGTGTCATGAGTGGTGCAAGGTACCCAATCTGTTCTGTCCAAGGTGTGATGAACTTGCCAAAACCATAGCCCCACAGATTCTTATTACTTTGTTGAAAGTCAGTTATGAACACGTCGGTACGAGTTGGTTAATGTTACTCACATGGTAATTGTAACGAAAATAGCGCCCGTGGCCGGTTTGTAGCTGTCAATAGCGTAAGTGGACGCGATACTTGGCAAACTTGTCACTTGCATTCCGAGGCAAGTGTAGCCGATAATGACAATGACTTTCCACGACCATAGCCGGCTATAACCAACACCAACCACAACAAGTCCGATGATCATGATCAAAGTATAAGGCAGCATTGCGATCAATCGCATTTCCGGCTCTCTGATACCCCTGTTGCGCTTGGTGAAGTAATTCGCAACCCAGTCTGACAATGGGCCTGATGTCAGTAGCCCAATCATGCTGCCCGTAAATATGGCAAAGTTGGTAAAGCCCACTGATTGGGTCGAAAAGTTGTAAGGTGGCGCTCCAAAAAACTGCTGCTGGGTCAAGTTGGCCACCAAAAAGCCGGATGCTGAGAAGGAGACAGCAAAGGCGGCGAATTCAACGATTGGAAAGGCATGGAGATACCATGGAAGCCACAACTCTTGCAAAATACTTCCCTGGTAAGGTCCCCAGAGGTTGAATTGCTTCAGAGATGGATGTCCACGCGATAGCCATTTGTCTTGAGGTTCCTGACCAGAGGCATCCTCTGAGTGATCGACAACGGAACTGCCTTTAATTTCAGGTTCGTCAACAAGTGTAGCAGGCTCTGACACTGTCTTATTCTCTGTTTTCCGCGCGAACCGTGTCTCGGGAAGTAACGCAATGTTGAGAAATAGAGTAAAGATGAGCAACCTTTCAACTTCAGTGTCAGTGTCTTTACATATCTTGTAGCCATGGATTACAGTTAGAACTGCTCTTTACCCTGTATTCAGCCACCAGAAGCTCCGCCATCCGTATCGTTCTGCCATGCTGCCAGCAATGATGGGGCCGATCTGAGGAGCCACATTAGTAGATGCATGGTTGTGAACTGTCTTGGTAACCTACAGAGAGAGACCCAAAGTAGATAGCAAAGTATAATGTCTGGTATTTACCGCGATCGTGGAGGAAAATAATGTCGGCAATTATTTGTGGCATCAAACTCTCGCAAGGACCGGCACCAAAACCATTCAGACTTGGTAGAGTTGATTAGTTTTGAGTCTATCATATCATCAAGTTGATATATGCATATGGAAAGGATCTTCTTACGCAGATGCTCCGAGAAAGGACTTGTAGCTTGTTGATCGAACTCTCCAGATCGAGGACACTGTGCAGATCAAAGTACTGAAAATGAGGGCTGGTCTTCGACCAAAACATGTTGAGATCGGAATCCATATCAAATTGCTGAAACCGAGAACAAGGATCGCCACAGCTAGACTAATGGTTAACACCACGTATGCTAAAATAGCTTTCATTGATGCCTACCTGTCGTTTGAACGGCGTCTGCTAGACTAACGTTCCATTCTTCCATGTATAGGCCTGTTTCAAAGGACATTAGCTTTTGGGTACACTCAGATACCAGCTTCCTGGGTGTCAAACCAAATAAAGGTGCATTTGCGAGAGGACCAAGATTTTGACTTATGGAGACAAAGCTGGCGCAAATGATCGTGATGAGCTTCCAGGTGTAAGTCCAGTTCAATGGATCAAGGGGATCGTCGGAAGGCTGAGGAACAAGGACGCGCGCCTCTCCGCCACCATTTCCGGACTTGATAAAGTGATGTGACCCGACATCTACCATCACCTCTGTCCCAGGGAGGATCGTGATATCGAGCTCATTCTCGATATCTTGGAGAGTGCGCTGTTGCGAAACCTGGTTCATGATGGCGACCTCGAGTTATGATCAAGAGACAAGACCAACGATGAAAAGCACAGCCGAGCATCGAATCAAAGAAAATTACAAGGGATGGAGTCCTTTCTTTATATAGCTATGACGAAGACCGAGAACAACGCACATCTTTTTCCAGAAAGCCGATAGCCCCATAGTGAACTAGCCAATGGAAGTAAGTACATTTGAGGCTAGGATTGCGCATTGATAGAAAAAGCTAGAGTAGTAAATTGTGATTATCAACTTCGTAGATTTGCAAGCACTGTTGCCCAATCAAACATCCCGGATATTGGAAGGCGGGTTGCATCCACCCCTGGATAGCGGCATAGCGGCATCGCTATCTCACACAGGAAGCCATCTCCCACCTACTTCTCCGAAAGTCCTACCTCGTTAATCGGGAAAAAGGTATCATCTCTAAGCTTCATCCTTGCTCCGCAGATAGTCTCATACACCATCGGTTACGCGTCACTTCAAGCCTGTTATTGATCCGCCCCCAGGTTTTCTCATTACTAGCGCCGGGCGTTTCTGCTCTCTCTGCTTGATTGAGCCCACATGTTTATGCTAGTTCGAGTGACAAATATTGTTGTAAACCAATATCCCCATATCCCCGCATTGTAAGTGGACATCTGCCGGAATTTCTACCGCCACTAAATAAGGACAATCTCCTTGCCATCAAAGTCCGGGGCGCCACGTCTTTGCTTTTACTTAAGTTGGAAAGCAGAGTGGATGGTAAATGAATCGACCAATAAACGACCCAGCGTTGGTTAAGGAGTAGCTTTGTCAAATGTTGGTAACAGGATAGGTACCCAGTCAGTGACTACGTGTAATTTCCTGGTGCAGAAACTTGAGCTCTGCGGTAGTTCAAGTCACCTCAGTTCGTTATACTCAAAACATCACGTATATAATGGATAATCGATCTATATAATAACCGAAAACACTAGTTTCAATTGAAGACAGCAGTTTATGACCAATGTCTCTCTGTAGCCTGACGATAACGGTCTCTCAGCCTCTTACCTGTGCAGTGATCCCGCAACGGGGCATTTACTAAGCGGGAAATGATTCCCTAGCCCTATTGACAAGCATTTAGTTTCATCTTTTCGTGTTCTTTGGATGTATCAACAACTCTCTTGGATTGCCTATTCGATAAAGTTTGAGGCTCATTCACCGTCCAGACATCAAAACTCAGATGAACAAAATTTCGGCATCAGATTATCTCGCTCATCGGATGCGGGGTAAGAATGCGGGGCAGAGCCGGGCCACCGGAATAGCATCCGATGACTATAAACCAGGATCCGAAGCATTTAATACCAAAGGACGAACTATATCGGTTCATAGTGAGACTCGGGTATCCAAATTTCCAAGTTGGAGTATAGTTTGTGATAGTTTGTGACAGTATCAAAGGAAATGAAAGGCTAAGTACGTAACTGCGCACGAGAAGGATTGCGACGGCTCTTGGCTTTCGGGTCGGGCGAATAAACGACGATGAGATGGGAGGGTGACACAAGAGAAGGATTCTGACGCCGATCAACCTTTATTAATAGCCTCGATTTACCCTTTTTACAAATGAGTTATCGTCAACATAATAAACTTTAGTTTTTCAACCTCAACGTAAACACAATGAGCGGTATTCCAGAAAGCAGCGTGGATGTTCTCATTGTTGGAGCAGGGCCGGCGGGCCTAATGATGGCGACATGGATGGCCAAGTGCGGCATCAACGCGCGCATAGTCGACAAAAGAGGAACCAAGATCTTCAACGGACAAGCAGATGGTCTTCAGTGTCGCACTCTTGAGATCCTTGATTCGCTGGGGTTCGGGCATAGGGCATGGCGCGAAGCAAACCACATGCTTGAAATCTGTCTTTGGAACCCAGACGAGAATGGAATCATCAGACGAAGTGATCGCATTCCAGACACCATCCCTGGCATCAGCCGTTTCCAGCAGGTTGTCTTGCACCAGGGTCGAATCGAGAGATTTTTCCTCGATTCAATCGCAGAGGCGAGTGACATTCGGGTGGAGAGAGGAGTGATGCCGTCAAGTCTCAAGATCGACGAATCTGCGGTAGAGGATGATGCAGCTTATCCAATCACTGTGACTCTGAGACATCTTACTGAGGAAGAGGCCACTCCGAATCAATCTTCAACATCTGCCAACGGCCAGAGTGTACAAGACGGACTTTTTCGCAGCAACCTTGCCAAGGACGACACCCAAGATTTGCTTGATGCATCAAAGATCAAAGCAAAGGCAAATAGCGAGGAAGTGATTCATGCAAAGTACATGATCGGTGCTGATGGCGCACACTCGTGGACGCGCAACCAGATTGGCCTCAAACTTGAAGGCGATTCGACCGACTATATCTGGGGAGTTTTGGATATTGTACCAATTACGGACTTTCCGGATATCCGAATGAGATGCGCGATTCACTCTGCCGACTGCGGGAGTATCATGGTCATCCCGAGGGAAAATAAGCTCGTCCGACTTTACATCCAATTAACCACCACAGGAAAGACTGGAGACAACTCGGGTAGGGCTGACCGATCTAAGATCAATCCTCAGATGATTCTGGAGTCTGCACAAAGGATTTTGGCGCCATACAAGATTACCTACCGTAAACTTGACTGGTGGACCGCATACCAAATAGGTCAGCGGGTTGGAACTTCTTTCTCTGTACACGAGCGCGTCTTTTTGGCGGGAGATGCAGTTCACACTCATAGGTAAGATTATTCAGTCACTATGACAGGCAAAAGAAAGCCAAACGAACGGCTAACTCTCTCATAGCCCCAAGGCAGGTCAGGGAATGAATGTCAGTATGCAAGACAGTATGTAATTCAGAAAGAGGAGCACGATAACAACATACTGACATCAATTAGGCTTCAATCTCGGTTGGAAGATTGCAAGCGTTGTCAAAGGTCACGCCCACCGATCAATTCTGAAAACGTACCAATCCGAGAGACGTCGCATCGCGCAAGATCTCATCGCCTTTGATCACAAGTTCTCCAGACTCTTTTCCGGTCGACCCGCCAAAGATGTCATGGACGCAGAGGGTATCAGCATGGAGGAGTTCAAGGCAGCATTCGAGAAGGGCAACATGTTTGCCAGTGGTATTGGTAGGAATCCTCCATTGTCCTATTGCTATGATATATGCTGACTTGTTATCTATTGTAGCTGTGAATTACGGTGCAAGCGCAATTGTGGCAAAAGAAGGTAGTAGTGAAGAGCAGGGTGACGGCACCGACGTATCCGTCGCGAATGCAAAGCATCGGGTCATCTCTGACCAATCTCTGTGCAGCGGCATAACAGTCGGCATGCGTATTCCGAGCCATAAAGTTCTTAGTCAAGCAGATGCCCGGCCCTGGCATCTTCACGAAGTGCTTCCTAGCAACGGACGCTGGCGAGTAATAGTTTTTGCCGGAAACACTAATGATGATCGGCAGCGGAACAAGCTTTGGAAGCTCTCGGAAGTTTTCAGTGCCCCTGATTCTTTCTTGAACCACTACACTCCCAAGGGAGCTAGATACGACGAAGTATTCGAGGTTCTTCTCGTCCACAAGGCTCCACGTCAGAGTGTCACCGTTCTTGACTTCCCAGAGGTATTCCGCCCTTATGACGAAGTTGATGGTTGGGACTACAACAAAATATTTGTGGATGAAGTTTCTTATCATGAAGGGTTTGGAAATATTTATGGGGCACTGGGTATTCCTCAGGATGGATGCATTGTTATTGTTCGACCAGACCAGTATGTTTCTTACGTTGGGTCGATGGAGGAACCAGCTGCAGTCAACAGCTTCTTTGCAGGGTTCATGAAAGAACAGCACGCGCCGGACGAGGCACAGGCGAATGGTACCAAAGTCTGAAAACATCCAATAACTCGGTGTTTTATGAATAGCAGTATATAGCCCAATGCTACCTGTATCCAATTATTACAATTAGTCTCTTGCTTGAACCTGCCAAGTACAAACACAGCGGGAGACATAAGTTTAATCCAGCAATGCATAGCGCTACAATCAGAGTTATAAGCCAAACTCGAGTGTTCTCTATTGGTGTTTGTTTTGTGTTGTATGTCTATGATTAATGGTAAAATGTGTAGCAGATACACAAGGCTGAAGAAATCCACTGCCATGAATCAGAGAACCGTCTCTCGTAGCCGTCGTAGCCGTCCAACCGTCGTAGACCCTCTCAAGGGACCGCCTTGATATCGGCCGGTCCGTGAGCTTTCTGTTTCTAGCCAGATTCTCCATTACTTAGCTCAAACTGCCTTGTTCTTTAGTGTCAAATTGGATACCCGTGCTGGATTGCCGTGAGGCTCCCCCGCGTTATTTCCCCCGCAGTGGCCGCCCCGCGTCTCCCGCGTTTCCTCTCGTTCATCCCATTCAGCTAGTGCTAACCGGCTCGTGATATCGGCTAAGGGTTGGTTGGCGTACGCCCGGCATCCGATGCTCGGACCATCCTTGCCTCTCGCCTGTATGTGCTTGTGGCCTTTTGGCGTACTCCTAAGTCGGTGGCAATGACATGGTAGTCAGCTTAGCGTAAGCCTTCGGTGGCTACAGCCCGGAGTAGCTGGGCAAACTGGGCAATAATTGCTGTGTGGGATCCAATTCCCGCGCGGTATCCCAGCCGGAGCAACCGCCGGTTTGCATGTCCCATTTCTCATGTTTCGGTAGAGTGGCCAGGCGTCTCCGAGCGAGGGATTTGACAATCAAATGAAACACTACGCAAGGACGGAGATATGTATGTGGAATCTTCATCATCTAAAAGATAACAATCCTGCCAAAGCAAGGCGGCTACTCAAGTAATCTTGAATTACGATCCGAACCGGGTTTCTTTCCGACCCCTTCTTACTGCAGTTCGATTTGGCGTCGGCAATTGGCCGTCGCTTATCACCCATTGTCGGCTTCATACCAGTCCATACCCGACAGGTCCCTCATATACGTGCGACAGTACGAGTATGCCTACGAAAAAGGTCAAAGATAGTGACCGGCGACGATGTGCCAGAGCATGCACAAACTGCAAGCGGCGCAAAGAGCGTTGCGATGGACGACAACCATGCCGACGGTGTGTAGAGAGAGGAGTCGTCTCCGAGTGCAGTCTATGTGTTCGTCGACAATCTCCTTTCATGGCCTCAGCGCTGCCAAGTCCACTGTCTGAACTGTCGGATCCACGGTGTACAACTATCGAAACTCGAAGCAGTGCGCTGCCAGACCATAACAATGAGCAATCGCACGGATTTCAGCATGAGATGGCGCTGCGGTTTCCTCATCTTTCGAGGTTGATTAAAGATGATAGAGGAACCTTCATGTTTATCGGCGACTCTGCCAACCACAGCTTTCTCCAGAATATCCGTCGAATTGTTCGCGATCGTGTGGGGGATTGTATCTTCGTCGATGATCCAATGCGGCATTACATGGTTGAGGCATGTCCGAGCAAAGGTCATAATTCGATCCTCCATCATGGGACAGAGCCACCGCCTAGACCGACTGAAGACGAAGCAAAATCATTTGTGTACTGGTACCGTCAGGCTACACACTCCATTCTTCAGCTGTTCGACGACGCCAAAATATGTGACGACATCCTTGAATGGCTACGTTTACCTCAAGAGCCCGTTGATGCAATCAGTGCTACGTATTCGTTGATACTGGCCATTGGCGCCCAAGCGTGTCCCGACGACTACGACGAGAGAGCCGAGCGACATTTTAACTATGGAAGATATGTTACATTGGCAACTCTAATGGATGATCCAAGCATTGCCACTACTCAATGCCATGTTCTGATCGCCATGTATCTTCTGGCCCAATCACGCAGGAACGCCGCCTTCATGTACTTGGGCATAGCTGTACGCGGAGCTTATGCGCTGGGACTTCATAGAGAAGACGTTTCTGCATTATACGATTCAACCGAATACATGACAAGAGAGCGCCTATGGAAGGGCATCAGAACTCTGGATTTGTTCATGAGTGCATCACTTGGTAGACCGCCGGCCACCTTGGAAACTCGCGATACTGCATCGAAGGAGCACTACTCAGCCATGAATGACTTGTCATACATTTTTGAGAACATCTTAACCGAAGTCTATGCAAAGAGAATGATCACAACAGAATGCCTGAAGAAAATCAGCGAGCTTCATCGGGGCTGGGCGACTAGATTCGGAGGAGGCCTGAGAGTCGACAACATTCCTCCTCGCGACGAAGTACAAACAGAAGCTGGGACTGGGCCAAATCTCGGGCTCATTCATCTGAAAGAGGCATATTACTGGACTATCATGCTGTTATCTCGACCCTTTTTAATCGACTATATTTCTTCGTCATCACCGCCAGAAGAGAGGGATTCGTCTTCCAGCCCAAGTCAACCCACATCCTCTTTGTCTCCCTCACGCAACATTCTTGCTCAAGCATGCGTCGACTCAGCCGTTCGTACCATCGATCTCTTTCAGCCGCTATTAACCAACAAGTTGACACCAAAGAGGCTGCCGTTTGTTGTGAATTCGGCATTTGCGGCATCATTGATCATTGGGGTTGCTCTCTTCAGTGATCTGGAAGGATCCGTGCCCTTACGAAGGAAACGATTGGGAGATGCTTGTAAGGTGTTGGAAAAATTCAGTGTCCACGATCCAGTCACAAAGCGCTATTTGGGGATCATAGAGAAGTTGATTAGTGCTTGCGATACCTTTTTGGAACTACAGCAGCAAAAGAGGATGGTATACAATAACGATCTAATCGGAAGGCTATTTGGCCGCCTCGATGAAGAGGTCACATTGAAAGACGCAAAGGCTACCAACGGGAACTCTGGAGATGTGGCTCAGTGGCACAGAGTCTGGGAGTCAGAACCTGTAGCGCTCAACCAACCGACTCCGCCGGCAACAGAAAGCAGCGCCATGGTCAATAGCCACACAGAAAATGAAGCTTTGGGAGAAATCAGATACGACTGCGATGATCCGTCACTTCAAAATCAGAGCATGGTCAGCGACATTGGAAATTTCTTATCTCCAAGAACACTTTGGTTTGATGCGTATGACAATGGTACGCTATTTCCTACCGTTGGAGTTAGTATGTTGGACTTTGCAAGTCTAGAAGGAGATCATCGTAATGGTTAGTGCGGGTAATGGAAAAGGATAATGTATCATCATGACACGAACATTTTGTATTCTATGCTATTATAGCTATTTTTATTGTAGCTAGCTCTTAAATCCATGGAACAAACTTCCGTACGTTCTATTGGTCTAACATCTCTGATTGTGCAGGTGTTTATAACTTACTAGCACGCAAAGCAATCGCATTGTCTAGAAGAGGGTCTGATCTCGAAACCTTTGACGCTTCTTCTGCGCTTGCAGTGTTTTCCCCAGAGCTCTTAACCACTTGCTGAAAAGCCTTTTCTACATCATGTTCAGAGAGCCACTGCAAATCTGGTCGGCTTCTCATTCTGGCTCGAAGCGCCTCATCTGCTGCCTCGGGTGTCTCATACGTCGGCGCCTTGCGACTTATCAAGCCATGGACGATGCTTAACAGGCGAGCCGTATGTGGCCTTCTTGTTTGGTCATATAAGCTAAATGCTCGGCGAATATTTTCTTGAGAGAATGAAACGTCTGATGCGCCGGATGAAAAGACCTGCTTGAAAGCCAGTCCGAGTGCGAGGGAATCGTCGAGAGCCAACGAGCCGCCTGCAGCGAAAGAACCTCCATGAGTGTGAGCTGCATCACCTACTAGCGTGACGCGTGAATTAGGGATCCAAGAGGGTAGCGCATCTCCCGCGTAGTTGGGATAAAGACGGGCGTGTGGTGTCAGCTCCGTAAGAGCCTTGATAACGGGGTGCCAATCCTGTTGAAGCTGTTAGTTTTATGGTGCAAACAACGCACACCAATCAAGCTCGAACCTTGTATTTCTCTCTCAAGAATTGAACATTGCCGGCCTGGTCCCATGTAATTGACTTTTCTAATTCTTCGGCACTGCGCCCATCATCGTAAGCACCAACGACGGTGTATAAACCCTTGCCTTGTACAGAGTCAGCCATGCACTCTCTTAATCGAAAAGGTTTGAGTCAATATTATTACCGAGTCTTGAGGAAAAGAATGTGTCTTTATTTCCCCACTAGTAAATAATCAGCATACTTCATGGTCGATAATGGGAAAATGTTTAACCCACCCAGTGAGCAGCGTCAGCTGGCAAATCAGGCACTTTGCCCTCGACCAGCGATGCGTCGAATGTAGATCTCATGAATACTTTCCCGCTGAACCTCAGTTTGTAGTCGGGATAGAATGCACCTCTAACTTTCTATCGGAAATATTAGCATGCAGAATGAGTAGAAAACATTAAATCAGCAGCTTACTGATCTAATTCCGTCCGCTCCTATCAGGATGTCTCCGTGAGCGCTGGTACCGTCTTCGAAGAAGAGAACAACACCCTCATCATTGGCTTCAGCGTGGGATATCTTCTTATTCAGATGAATCCATTCCTTTGGTACGTGCTCCTGCAGGGCCGCATGAATGTGACCTCTGTGGAATCGTGTCGTCTGATGGCGTCGATCAGGCACATTAGCGAAGGTATCGACTGATACCACTTCATTCGTTTTCCAATGCCTTAATCATTGCATGATTAGAGGAATTTACAAAGATTGTGTATTTGGATAGAGATACTATACCTATAGAAGTGCGGTATTCCACTCGGGCCGCGGAAACCAATTTCGTCACTCAGAGCAGAATCTACTCCCAATTTTTCGAGTGTTCGTAAGCCCTGCGATCTGACAGTTAGCAGCTGCCAACATATGGAAGTATCATCAATTTC
The DNA here is from genome assembly GCA_003439915.1 of Trichoderma atrobrunneum. NCBI lineage: Eukaryota > Fungi > Ascomycota > Sordariomycetes > Hypocreales > Hypocreaceae > Trichoderma > Trichoderma atrobrunneum. The sequence continues at coordinate 103,752 of PNRQ01000009.1, forward strand.
TTTCATATATTAATTGTATATCTTACATTGGGGCTGAGGGCAATGCTAGCTCCGATTTCCCGGAGTTCCGGGGCCTGCTCATACAGCTGGATATCTAGATGAGGTATGCCAGAGATCCGTGTAAGTGAGATCGCAGTTGCCAAGCCAGCGATGCCAGCACCGGCGATTATGACTCGAAGTGGCTTTGAGTTGCTAGCCATCCTTGTAGAGTGTGCCTGTCTTTTTTGAATGATGAACTTTCCTGATTGGCGGTGTCACAGTCAGCGAAATGCAAACTGTAACATTCTTTTATATCCGCTTGAAAGTTCGCCGAATCTGAGCTCCCATCACGCTAATTAATAGGAATTTCTAATCTTTTGATGAAGAAGCGTTCAGATAGATTGATTTTGATACTGAACTATGGGTGTAATGGCAGAAAGATATGTAAGACTTTAACCGGATGCGGGCTGATATGCCCATACTGTGACATATGATAGGCCTATAAAAAAGCACGTCAACTCCAAGCCCATGACGCAAGACCACTACAACGGATATCACAACTCCGGGAATATTACCTACCATCGGATGCATTCCCGCGGCAAGCTCTCTTATTTTGTCTCTTGCTTGATAACAAAACTTATAAATTTGCTCCCTGGCATATTGACTCCGCACATTCGGCACTACTGCCTATCTATGCTCATTGGGGAAACGTAACAAGATGATAATTAGCGATGACGATCGATACTAGATCAATGGCGCCATATTAGAGACGTGTAGAGCTTCATATTTGGATAAAAGAGCAGACGTAAAACAAGTATCATGTAGAAGTTTGGGACAGGCTTTCGTTACCTTTTGGTCAGTAATTTCCGTGTTACAACCATGTCGTCAAAAATTGCATACGAGGAAACGACACACTCGCAGCAAGATTCCCAAGAGGAAAATGAGTCTGTGAGGGCCACGCTCAAATTATCTGATCGTTCGGCCGACGAGAGCTACAAGCTCTTCTCCAAGGTCCAGGTATCTGATCCGACACCGGAAGAAGCTCGAAGAATCCGCAACAAATGTCTCTGGAGAATCCTTCCTTTCCTATGCATCGGATATCATCTGATGTATGTGGATAAGCAGACAGTACGTTGTGTCCCTGGTCGCAGCTACTTGAATGTCGGTTTCATATTGCCGTTGTTAACAAGTAGTCGTTGGTCTGGGTATAGCTAGGGAGCTCGGCAATCCTTGGCATCCTAGAGGATGCAAAATTGAATTCAAACCAATACAACTGGCTCTCATCTATATTTTACTTTGGTTACATGGTGGCCGAGTGGCCGCAAAACTGGGCTCTTCAACGCTTTCCTGTTGGGAAATGGCTGGCCGGCAATCTTATTGTTTGGTACGTAGGTCCAGATTAACGTTTTTAAACACCCATCGTCCTTGGTATTGACCCGATTGGCTAATTATCTGCGGTATTCACAGGGGTGGCATAACGTTGCTGCATATCCCATGCAATAACTTTGCGTCTCTTTTTGTCGTCCGATTCCTCCTCGGGCTAAGCGAAGCCTGCATTGTGCCCGCGTTTCTCCTCTCCATGTCCATGTTCTTCACCTATCAAGAGCAGGCCGTGATGATGTCAGTCATGTGGTCGATTGGCAACTCTAGCCCCATCACTTCAGGCTTCCTCTCTTATGGCGTGCTGTGGATTAAGACAGGGTCATTTCACCCTTGGAAATGGTTGATGGGTATGTCTCCTCACTCTCATTTGTTGATAAATGCTCCAGCAGCTAATTAATTCTCTACAGTCATCACTGGTGTAATTACCATCATCTTCGGGGGTTTAGTATACTTATTCTTCCCTGATAGCCCCCTGCACGCCGACTTTCTGACTTACGAGGAACGGGCTCAAGCAATCTTGAGAATAAAGGGCAACAATTCTGGTATCGAACAGAAGCAATTCAAGAAACATCAGTATGAGACATGAAATCTACCAATCAATTTTCCATAATCTAATATTGGCGATTTAGATTTATTGAAGCCATCAAAGACCCGAAAACATGGTTGTTTGCTCTGCATGCTTGGTCTCAGGAGATGGGCAATGGCATTAACAACCAGACTTCATTAATCATCAACTCATTTGGCTTCACAGTTTTCCAAACGACGTTGCTTAGCACTGTGAGCGGAGTTATAGCCTTCTTTACACTCTCTGCAGCTGCAATTACGCTACACTTGACCCGGGTAAGTCGTGGGCTTTAGTTTCCTGCGCATACGTATTAATTAAGTCGTCAGAACTCCCGAGCGTGGATATCCCTCATCGCATACGTACCTGCTGTCATATCCAGCATACTATTGTTAGGTATTTCTCAAAGGCTTCCGTGAATGGTGTATGTGTATCTAATCATCATAACATATAGCTCTCCCATGGTCTAATCGCTGGGGCCTCATTGTGGGTGTCTGGCTGCGATACACAACTGGTGTACCATATGCTGTTGTAATGATATGGGCAGCAAACGCATCTGCCGGACACACCAAAAAGACAACAGTTATTGCTCTCTACCATATTGGATATGGATTGGGAAACATCATTTCCCCCCAACTTTTCGAGCCCAGATGGAAGCCTCGATACAAGCCTACCTGGATCATTTTGCTCGTTGTACGTAGGGGTAGAGACATTTCTGGTTCCAATCGGCTAACAGGTGACAGGTTGCTGCTATTCTGCCTTCCATCATCATCATTATTCTTCGGATATATCTCAGCCGCGAGAATAAGCGGCGCGACAAACTTGAGGCGGAGAATGTTGTAGCCAACAACGGTCTTGTAGAAACGACAAACGCCGATGGAACTAAAGATGTCCGTGTGGTGGACACTAACCAGCTGGATTTGACGGACAGGGAGAATCTGAAATTGTGAGTGAATAATTGACTGTCTCTTGAAACATGGATCAGGTTGGAAGCTAACTTCATCTAGTCGGTATGTTCTGTGAGTACGCAGATATAGTCATTCGGTTTACCTGTAAGATTTCTTGGAACAATTTGTTGCCAAGAATTTATATATCAAAGTCTCTTTGAACGAAATTAATATTCCATATAATGTCAAATAAATGATCTGTCAATTACGTTACTCGTGTGTTTTAAACACATTGTACCTGCCACACTACTGTAGCGCCTATCACCAGGACAGCAGTTATGATTGATCAAAACATGCTCGCCATCGTGCAAGTTACATTTTGTAATGATGAGAGCAGGCTTCAACTTACGTCGGCTTACAAGAGCATTCAGCTGTTTAAATGATACAAGCGGCATGCCAAACAATTAAATCCATGGTCGTGATAGAAAGGGAGGGCGCGCGCTTTCCTTTTAGGGTAGAGCCATGGAGCGCAGGAGAAAAGAAGAAAAAATTGGATTCTCAAAAGCCCGTGATCTTCATGACGGTATGCTAACGTGATGAAGTTAGCCAACTTCTTATCATGTGGAAAATTGGGTTTAATTCAGGAATATCCACTGGCTAAGATTTCAAGGCAACACGGTTAATAGCTAAATAGCCTGTACCAATCTCACCTTTGTATAAGCTTCAATCACTGGGACGGAAAAGCGTCCCAGCAATTGTCGGAAAATGCCACGTTAGATACAAAGACGGAAAAGCGTCACAGCAATTATTCATTAATATCTCAGTGATCTAACCAATTGTATTTCACAAAAGCATAACTTTATCTGTCGAATATCAATTTGATTGGATATAGCAAACGATTACGATGGTCTATATACAATATTGTACAAGCCGAAGCGGAAATAGACTTGTGTTTCCTAAGATACAGGCTTTCTCATTTACTAAAAGTCTCAACGGCCCTCACAATGAATTCAGCCGTCTCCTTTGGCTTGCTGAGCATTGGCGAATGGCTCGTGTGTATTTGCTCAACAATAACATCACCCCCTTGCTGCTTGGCGTTCTCGGCAATGCCCAATTGAACCTCCGTCGGGAAAGTTCTATCATCAGTCGTGATCAGGTATCGAGTTGGAACATCTTTCCAGCCTGAGTAAACATGCTCCCCATTATCTGTAAGGGACTTCAAAGAATGCGGCAGCAGTCGGCTGACCCAATATTTGCCTTCTTCTTCTGGGAGATCGTGGTAGAACAGCTCCCTCGTATCAACTATCAGCGTAGCAAATCCCGTATCGGTGTCTGCCCTCCAAAATGGGGGCGGGTTGCCACCAATTCCTTCAAGGAAGCCAACGCCCGTAACACAATAGCCAGTTGCCATCATGGCAATGCCAATGACACGTCCAGGCCGCTCACTTGTGGCTTCAGTCAAGCCCTTGATAGCGCTTGGGCCCACCATTCCGCCGTATGAGTGAACTACGACCACAACATCGCGGCCTTGAGTAACCTCAGCCAAAATAGCGTTTCTGACCTCTTGAATGTCGTCGAATATACCCTTCGCAGGATCAGACCGGGTTGAAGGATGAGAGGTACAGATTGTTTTGTAGCCCTGAGGCTCCAACTCAGCAGTAAGTTTGTTCCATGTGTCAGGGCTGTGCCATGCTCCAGATACAAAAATAAGGGTAGGCTTAGATGTCATAGTTGCTGTAGAAATAGAATTCAGATTGGAACACTAGGAACAAATATTATTGAATGATCGAAGAGTTGTTTGAGTTCTTCTACGAGCAACATGGTCCGCCCTTTATAAGGCCATGGTCTAGTGCCAAGTAATAGTGGTCTAATTTTAGAGTCCGAATCTTTTTCGTACTGGTGATAATTTTCACCATACCACCTCCTAAACTGGATCCAATCTGATACACTGGCGACGGATTTACTTGATCCACATTTGGGATATTTCCGAGGAATACGGCTGCACTACAACTCATCTGAATAGGTATATAATCCCGTTACCGCCGATTGACTGAAATACGATCAAATTCATATTAGAATTGCTCATGAATTGCAGAGCGTACAAGATAGGGCTATTGAAACTGCCATTTAATTTGATTTGAAGTCAACAAAAATTCTTAGATGGTTGGCCCAGACGAGATCAGCGCCATTATTCAGGGTCATAATCATGTGCTGATTGGCACTGTTATAAGGCCTCAAAATGATAAACGAGAGGATGAGACGTTACGCTGTAAGCAATTCTTAAATTAGAGACCCTATTCCATGGACTATCGGGAACCTGATCGTTCCCGAGTGCGAATGTATCTTGAACGTTTTTAGTATGTAGCTTGTCCCGTTTTGAGTCTTTCAAGTTCGCACTTCGGACCTCGTACTTGGCCGAGGCGTCGGCTGGGCTTTGAGTCAGGCGAGTCAGTCAGCCATTGGAATTTTTCATCACATATCATGATACGCCTGAATAGGAAATCAATCGCGATTTTTGGCCTGTTTATTCCGAGGTATCTCTCAATAGCGTTCTGATGACCATTGCCGTATTACGGCCCTGCTGACTAGGTGTTTATAGACGTTGAAAATACGCCTTGGTCTCACCGGTGAATCAACCCTGATTATCATCAGGCCAATTGCTCCAAAGATGATATAGACGTGTAAAATTACACTGAAGCTCGTTTACATTATTAATTTTGATGAGTGCATTGACTTCATTTCGTCTACAAGTCTCTCTGTATCACCTGAGATACAAGTCTGTCTCTTTCTGCACTCTAAACATCGCAGATAAAATCCCGCAAAATAAATAGTTTTCTGGCGCTTCCTATCAATTTAATCAGAAGATGCCTGTTGCTTAAGATCGGCTAAGTATACTCAATACTTTGTTTGTTTCATCCCCCATCCATGCGCATTCATTGCTGCATAACGGTACTGGCAAATCTGAGATTTGCCGCAAAAGTTTATTTAGTATTTTATTAAATGCTATTAGTTCATTGTTAAATTATATTATAATTTTATTAATATAAATGTATTTTATTTTGAATCTAAGGTCACTAGACCTTAACTTAGTGAGAATCAATGTACTTAGTAGCATGAACGCTTGACGCGTAGTGAATGTCAAGCTCAAAGTTGACCCACGTCGAACATGGCTTGGATCCCGCCGTAAATACCCGCTAGTAGACAGCTTGCTAACAAGACTCGTAGCACACGTACAAGTATATGAGTGGCAGGATGACATTAGCGTTGTTCCGTAGAGGATATCTTGGCTATACTGGCACCGTTTCTGGTTGAAGCTACTCCCGCCCTTCTTCCCGCGCATCACTGTGTTGCGTTTTACAAATGTTTGTCCTACCTGTAAGATAAAGCCTTATAGTAGGTTACCCAAAGCGAAATCAACGGGCGGGCAAATGCCGAGTAGATTAAATAAATAGCGGTCAAAATACAGTCAGCGCTGCAATTGAACCCCCCAGCTCTTTGACCCGATTTTTAACCTTGTTTTTATGCTGTTTTGGTTGTGATCATGATCATTACAAAATTAGGCAACAACATAGAGTCCCCTTGGAACTCATGATGTTGTACGTAAGTACTTGTTAGTATGAGGCACTTGACATACGGCGTATACTCTGACTAATTGAGAGTAGTTAGACTCAACTGGAAACTAGTTTTTGAGTCTGGGTACACCAGTACATTCATTTCTTTTTTTTACTTAGTCATTATTATCATCTGTCTTCTATTACTTGTCAAGATTCTAGTTTACAATTGCCCCGACTGAATTAGGTAACTACAGGAAGGCCCTGGGAAAATCATATCATTCTACTCCGTATAAGCACTTGACTTTGGGCAATTGTTATTAATCCGTGTAACTTATATAGTAAGCTATGTCTAAATATACACATATAGTGTCTGAGGTTCTATATAAATCTTGCAAAAATACCAATTTATCAGTTTTACAAAACATTACCTACACATTGAAGTATCTAATATCCAATAAGTAGAGCATTATTCACTACATTGCAACCATGGCTGTAACGAAATTCCTGCTTATTGCCATTCAACTTATAGGAGTCCTCTCTACTCCGATTGCTGAACCTAATATTACAGAACTATCAGAGTAAGTGACTGTCTGTCATTTAAGATCTAATACTGATAGTCAATAGCAATATACTTTTTGCACGCGTCTGTCATTTAAGATCTAATACTGATAGTCAATAGCAATATACTTTTTGCACGCAGCTGTCGAGGCATATCCATACTCGAGTAACTGTGATGCAAGCACAGGATCTACATTCACATGGGATGTATCTCATGGTGGAGGTCCGTGCTATTCTTACAATGGGAATGGGAACACTGATGTACCCGTTGGTTCCACTTTATCAGAGACCAACTGTGAGCTACCCTCACAGTTGGTCCGGAATTCCCTGAAACGCCCGGAAAGGCGAAACACGTATTTACTAGTAAATCTACAGCTTCTACACGTAAAAAATAATAATAAAACAACGTTAAATTTAAAAAGAAAAAAGCAATAGAATTAGAAAACTGTAGAGAATAGCTTTTGTATGTGCTGTTTGGTTGATTACAGGGGTTGTGGTGGCTGTAGAGCTGATTTTGTGTTGTTGATTTGGCGGGCTTTGGCGCGAATTTTGCGAATTTTGGCGATTTTCGCTATCCGTTACAGCGCTATAGCGCGCTCTAGAAATCGAATAAAAATGCGATACGCGGTCAAAATCAATCGTTTGACATAGGTTCCGTTATTTTCAGTCGTTTTCTATGCGTTGCGGGTGGTTTTCGTGGCCTCGGGGTCGTAGTTCAGATGATGCAGACGTGTTGTTGTTTTTTCTAGGTTTGGATCCCATAGAAAAAAGCCTATTTGGCTGTGTGTATCGCTTTTCCGGGCGTTTCAGGCATTTTAGCCCCAACTGTGAGGGTAGCTCACAGTTGGTCACTAATCAAGTGTAACCAACGGGTATACTCCCTCAGGTTGGCTTGTAAGTTATGCCTCTAACAGCTGTACAGTGACTGTAAGAAAAAGAGAACTAAAAAGTGTTTCTATTAGGGAGTGACTATAATGTATGCAATGGTAATACGGCTGTTATTTATATGTTTCACAACGGTTTCTACTGCGGTGATTTTGCAACAGCGACAAGGGTATACGCGGGATCTAATGGAAACTTCTGCGCAAGCAATGGTAGGAAAAGCATTAAATCATGGAGCCTTGGCTGCGAGGCACTTTAAGAAGGTGTCTCTTAATCTTTTATAAGTTTGGCTATGATATGGGGTTTTTTATACAGGGTTTCCCCATATCTCTATGCAAATGCAGTAGCTGTGTTCATTTAGTTAATGCTCATTGTATAATTTAAACACTCTTGTTTATATATATTTTTATGTTGTCCGCGTTCCGGGTAATCATGGGGTCAATGCCGCATGAGTCTTCGAGGGACTGTTAGGTCGTTTCCAGTCCTACTCAAATCTCTTCTTCTCTACTCACCAAGCGCACAATGACATGTCTTATGGTAAGCACGCCTAAAGTGGACTACGATACAAAAGATTAAATGTTGACTCATGAAGTGCATGCCCCATGTGTCCAGCCGCAAAGATTATGTGGCCCAGCCTGTTGCCCCAAATTAACATCGGAACGACGTGGTTCGCACAGGCGATTGTTGAACCAGTACTGTTTAGCGCCTGCATGTACGGTGCGGAAGTTCATATGCAGAGCCGCAAATCGATTTCCTTGGACAAGACGCTGTCTATTTTAACTATCTGGGTGTGAGCAACTGTTGGCATATTATAGGGTATATTCTCCGACGACTCAGTCCCCATAAGCTTATTCGGCTGATAAACAATGCGAGTTATAAAAAGCTCCGGAAGTGGTATACTACGCGTTGCTCATTAAGAAAATATCTCTTTACAAGAGGTAAACAAATTGTTAATTGGCTTGTATAAATTGCACAAGATTAAAGAGAGCGTCTTATATGGCGGATGCGAAGTAGCCAAGTCTTATGAAACAGTTTTGTTGACAGACTCCGCCTCAAGCCGAGATAAGCAACGAGAAATGCCCAGACACTTTTTTGTATTTGCAGAATCTATTGCATGTCTCTTTGCAATAGTGGAAACGGCTATTCTAGTCTCTATTGGGAGGGATTTCTGAGACAGTCATAGGCAGACTATGCTTCAATTGAGATCTAGATACAGCGCGAGCTTTACTTCATTCATTTTGACGCGCCAAAAGCATGTCACTAGGTCTTACTCTCGATTTCTCACTATTGCAATTTACTGCACGAGCTATACGCGCCGCGGCAATTTCATAGAAATGCCCTTTCAGTATGTTTGTTTTTCTCCTAGTTTTCTAAACCAGTATATGGATGATGGGAGCCAAATTACTACTTACTTTGCAGCATTCCGTTTCGAAGGATCCTAGTCTACCAGAGCAGTGCCGTTAATATAGGGATGCGGCCGAGCACGGGTACTTATTATTCACGCGTCGTGTTAGTGGATATAGGCACATATCAACTAACTCCTCTCTTCGTAAGAAGCCCATTAGGCTTTCACCCATCTGGCCATCTGAGAGAACCACATCGTACGTTTTGGGCCTATTTCTTTAGCACGTTCAGCCTATTGATGGTTTTGCGGGGTGAATTCAATCCATTAGCTATTGGCGCGCCGAAGTATACGCCGAACAATCGTCCGCGGCTTCTCTCCACAAGTTGAACATTTCCCCAGATTCCGTACAAGGCGTATTCATGACTTTGCGGAGAAACTCCACATTGCATCCAACCCCGGAAACGATATGACACTCGTCACAAAATATGCTGCCCTTAGATACTCTATACATCCATCGGGTTAGAAAAAACGACTATTGAAGAAGTAATTAACCCTCGGATAAAAACCAGTCCCTGGGGATAGCTGACTACAGAACAGCTCCAAGATCCAGGCCCCGGGAATTTCACCGCACGAGCGGCAAGTCCTGCCGAGCTGCCGAACATGAACATCGAAGTTCGCAGAAGCCGGCTCCGAGAACGTAAATGAAGACATATAAATAGGCCCTTGGCGCCGTCACGATGGTAAGGAGACTTCTTTTGAACAGCAGGGAAGCAACAGCCCAAGGTGTCTAGTCTTCATCTCAGCACAATGGCGCCAACTGTTGTATTTCTCATCTCCCTTGCAGGGACATTCCTGCTTCGCCCTGTGGCCGCGCAGACTCAATGTGGTGGCAATCTTTACACTCCTGGAACTCTCAACTTCACGACTGAGTGTTACAATGCGTTCATGGACTGTGCTGCCCAGTTCGAGGCCAATGCAAGCCTGGTCAACTGTGACGACGGCAAGGGAAATCTGTTCATGCAACAGCAGTCCAACTTGGGAGCCAACCCGGGAAGTCAAAACAACGATGCCGTCATCGCCTTCCAAGATATTCGCGATCTCTGCCTCCTCAGCGGTTCCACAACTGCAACTTGGGGCTACAGCGACAACCAGTGGTACTGGGCAGCTGCCGAGGATGCGTGCTACACCAATGACCCCTCCAGAACGGATGTTGTCAAGACTCACCCGGCACCATTCTGCATCCAGAATCGCGATTCCGGACTTCCTGAATGTTATCCTCAGCCAGATGCCACTCCCGGTGGCCCTCTGAAGGTTCTCAAGACTGCCAAGACTCGAAACGGATTCAAGTCCTCTGCCCGAGGCTGGAATACCTACGGCGTTCAGGCTCTGCAGAACGGTTCCCAGGTTGTGCCATCCTTTGCTGGGCAATCCGGTCTCTACTACACTCAAAAGTTCGTCAAGACTCAGTGTGGTGTGCTTACTCGGCCTGAGTTTAAAGCCGCTGGCTACGATCTCTGCAGTCTTGATTCCGGCTGGCAAGCTTTCAACGAAGTTGATGAGCACGGTCGAATTATCTACAACACCACGCGTTTTAACCTCCCTCAGCTGGCTTCTTGGTTGCATAGCAGAGACCTGAAGTTGGGAGTCTACATCACACCCGGTGTTCCTTGTGTCGCACACAACCAGACTATCGTCGGTACCAAAATCAAGGTTGGTGATATCCTCAACGGCAACAACGACCAGATCAACTGTGACTTCGACTTCAGCAAGAACGGTGTTCAACAATGGCATGACTCAGTTGTCGCGCAGTGGGCTTCTTGGGGCGTGGATATGCTCAAGCTGGACTTTGTGACTCCCGGTAGCCCCTCAAACGGCGCCAATCTCGCTTGCGACAGCTCTGCTGCCGTGAAGGCCTACCAGAAGGCCATCGCGAAGTCAGGCAGGAAGATTCGACTTGACATTTCATGGAAACTTTGCCGCAATGAGACCTGGTTGCCTGTATGGAGCGAGCTTGCTGAATCGATGAGAACCGACCAAGATTTGGACAACTACGGTACCAACACATTGATGGCGTGGCAGGTCGGCCAGCGTGCTATTGAGAACTACCGCCAGTACATTGGTCTACAGGCACAGCGCAATGTTCCCATTACGATTTACCCCGATATGGATGCTCTATTCACGGTCAACCCGGAGCACCTTGCGGGTGTCAATGACTCTATTAGAACCACTGTCCAGAACCACTGGCTCGGAGCTGCTGCCAACTTGGTCATTGGTGGCGACATGCAGCAAATCGATGCACTGGGTATTAAGTTGACTACCAGCAAGCAGTCTATTGCTGCTGCCGACTTCTTTGCGCAGTATCCCATGCAACCTCGTAACCCCGGAACTGGAAGCAACGCTGCCAAGCAGCTGCAGGCATGGATTGGTGGGCCTTCAAACACCCACGAAGCTTACGTTCTTCTCGTCAACTACGGACCGGACCTGGGCAATGGAGGCTTTGGAACGTCGCTGTACGGTTCGCAGAAGGTGACCGTGTCATTGAAGGACCTTGGTATTTCGGGTTCGACATGGACCTTTACTGACATCTGGACGGGCAAGTCAACCAGAGTGACTGGCTCTTACTCTGTTTCACTCACGGAGGGTGCTTCACAGCTTCTCCGTCTGACAAGGAGCTTCTAGAGAATGAATGGGTGGATGTAGAACCTCTTATTATAGATTTCTAGAGAATACATGTGTTTGAATCACTATTGTTTAAAAATGACTGTGGATATTTTCTTGCTAGCCTTTACTGGAATGCATTGCAGTATTGTTTGGAGTTGAAGAACATTATAGATCATTGCGATATCTTTTGGAGTTGTAAAAGATGTCTCGCATTAAGTACATGGGCAACAAGAGATAAAAAAAGTGCAAAGAGAGGGCAGATAAGCAACAATGCCTTATGGACAATATATGCTCGGTGTAGTCTAGATACGCAACGCCGTCTATAGCACATATCTAAACATAGGCCCGTAATTCTCTACCGCCACAGCCTGAGTGGCAACTTGACCTCCCTCCTGTGCCTCAGCAATTCGGGCTTTCTGTTCTTCAATAGTCCCGTATTTCTGATCTAGCTTCTTATTCTCCCAGGCGAGTAGAATTCGCAAACCAATGACCAATAGCGTGGTAAAGAACATAAACGCCGCACAAACTGACTGACCCTTTACGTAGAAGGGGCCCTCATTGGAAGGATACAGTCGAGTGCCCAGCAGGGGACCGCATTGCCCGATGACGTTGAGAAGGACGATTCCGGCTCCTCGGCGAGTGTCGCTACCTTGGTTATCTAGAAGATGAGCGGGTTAGAGGTGCTTCAAGCATGATGTATTATTGCATACTTACTCAATACCCAAGGAAGAATATTAGCTATGGAGGGAAAAATGCCTCCGGCCGCCATGAAGACTCCAAAATAACGGGCTCCAACAGACTTGGCAGATGCCAAGATAACATAACCCACGCCGCCGATAATAGTGAGAATGATGAGCATGAAGGCACGCTGCTGAGTTCGATCTGCAATGTAGGGCGTGATGAGAGTAATAAGGAACGACAGGAAGAATGGAGGAGCGGTTAAGCCTTGAGCAGTTACATCAGAAAACCCCATCTCTGAGAGAATCGTGGGCAGAAAAACTGGAAGAGAAGCAAAGCTGACATTGCAGCTGAAATACATGAGCTGTAATAATTGTCAGCGTTGACCGTTGTAGAACAAAATTGTATCCTCTTACACCTGTGAACCAAGCCTTGATGTCAGTCAGCCCTCTCAAAAAGTCCATCCAGTCGACTCCGCCTATTCTGGCAGCAGAGCCTGCTTGGCGGACACTTCTTGCAATGGCTACTCTTCTTTCATCTTCATCAAAGAACTTGGCTTTTTCGGGAGAATCTGGGAGATAGAAATAGGCCACAGCCGCCATGACGATTGTAGGCAGCCCTTCTACGAGGAACAATACTCTCCATTTTGCAATAGAAGGGTGACCTGATGTGATACCATATGCAAGGGCTCCTGCAAAAGTATTGGCAAGAGGAGCTGCGGAGAGGAACACTCCACAGCGGAAGCCAACTTCATGTCGGAGATAGAAGAAGGAAAGCAGAAACGGGATTCCTGGTCCGTAGCCCGCTTCAGCGGCTCCCATGAGGAATCTAAGTGCCATCTCCGCTCCCCATGAATGAGTGACTGCTTGAAGAGTCGACACTAGTCCCCTATAGTTACTAATGTTAGTTCCTCGAGCAACTCAAGTGTGTTTAGGTTAGGATCATACCATATGAAGACAACGATGGTTGCCCAGATGTGTGGTGGCACAACCTTCCACATTATCCCAAGGAACTCAAATATGATGTAAGGGATGTAGAATATTGTGAGCAACCAATCGTAGCGATCTCCGATCAGATTGAGATCAGTACTCATTCCGGCAATGCGCGCATTCCTGCATGTGGCTATGTTCAGAAACCAACGTTGCAATTGTGTGATAGCATGCATACATACCCAATATTTGACCGATCAAGGAAAGCAAGAAGATCTACAAGATATTAGCTGCAGGCGGTAGAATAGGCACAATGCAACGTACATAGAGCCATGACCAATGGCACGAGGTTCATGTCTATTTTTCTGACGACTCGTCGCTCCAGTTCAGGGTCGATGGAGGGCTGCTGCACAGCAGCATTCTCGTTCTGAACAGACACAGGCTCCTTTTCAACATTGCCTGTTTGCATGGCCAAATCCATGTCTGGCTGCGTCTCTGCCGTCTTCTTTGACTGGAAAAGCTGCATTGTCTGATCTATGATCCCCCAGCAGTTGTTGATGCAAAACAGTGCGTCGCGAACGCTTCGCGAGAACCCCAGATTTTATGGGAAATGATCTTTTGCGGGGTTATGTCTAAGACAAAACCAGGGGACCACATTGACTTTCTTGTCTTGAACTGGTGACTCCATTCTATCTCCGGGATGTGGCAGCCGATCCCTGCGACCTGCTGTTGATGATACCCTTTGTAGACGCCTCAACAGTCAAGACCGGCACTTGGCTTCCGAAGAGGAGCAGTTCCGCACGCGGCTGTCCTATGACGAAAGGGTTCTGTCTTCGTTGTCCTGCACCCCGCCACTCAAATGTCCGTTAAATCCACAAGTTACCCCAGACTAAAGAAAGAGAGGGGGCCTTTGTCCAACCTGGTCCGGAGATCGGAGTCTGGTAATTACATGTAGTTGTGCTACCCTAAGTGATACAGCATCGGCAAAATCGCTAAGTGTGCTCCGAAGTCCTCGGAGATCACTGGAGCGGATGAGCGGCTAATGTAAAGATAGTCGAGCGCTCGCCAGCGGGTTTTCGCTGTACCGAGTAGGGCGTCTGATTGACATTGGTCCTGTGGAACCATACTGTATGGGTAAATGTCACATGCTTATCGACCTTGCTGAACCTACTTATGTGGTGCGTGGCAGAATTGCGTAGCTGCAAATTTGATATATAGATGAATGATGAACAATAAATATGGTTATTCTTGTACGCCCTTTGATATGTGTTTTTATTTTCGCACGAAATTACAAAGGGGACTACTCCCCAGCCTAGCCTTGCCCGTGTCATCGAGTGTGTGTTTGCTAACGGAGTGCTACCAGTTTGTAAAAAAGGGTTAGGCTTATAGTGATAGGGCTAAGTTTCTGTTGAATAGGGAACACAATTGCTACATAATTGAGGCATCATGACTTTTTGGAATGTTCCATTGGATGTTGAATTGATTCACTGACGTCGGAATTGGGAGTTATGCCAATGCCTTTGGTTTAAAAGTATTTCTACAGCTTTAGGGTACGTGCTGCTGACAAACTTCACTAAGGTAATGCCACCAGAACTCTGAAAGGACTCAAGGCAAAAATTAAATCTTTGATTGAGGCAACTATATACATCTATCAAATGAAGGTTTAATATGGAAACTGATTGCGCCACAAGGGTGAAGACTAAAGCTCAAAGGCACCGCGACAACCGATGTCAAGTTGCAGAAATCAAGCTCTGGCACTCTGAGTACTGCACTGTTCAGCGTTGTTGTTATTCTGCGACTGCTGGTTCAGGTTGCCAAGACAGCTAAAGCAGTAACTCAAAATATAAGCTTAAAAATGTCTGGATCGAAAGAAACTCACGCATATAAAAAGAAGTAAAGAAGACAAATTTGTGGTGCGACCCGGCTTCTATTTCCTTGGCCTGGCGCTGACTTCTATTCTACGTTAGCTTCGCTATTTTGCAAGAATTAGCCACCATTATACTAGTTCGGGTACTACAACCGAGCCATGTTTATTTGGCACGCTATCTTTTGTCTGATTTCTTAATCTTTAGTTGGCTGCGATCGGAATCACCGGAAACTTTCTCTGTCATGGCATTTTCACATGCGTGTCTTCTTCTTCTTCTCTTGGATGTTGTTTGCATAACTGGCCTCTATCGTGATTATGTTGACAAGTGTTTACAACAATCGTCTTACGCACGGCGCATGTAGGCCACGTAACAACCGTATTCGCGGTTTCGCACCTCGTATTTGACTGGTTCATTGAGTCAACTTGTGACTGCGCCTCTCCAAAAGTGGAAATTGTCAACTGAAATGGCACTTCTGAACAGGTAAAAGCCGGAAAACCCCCCACCCTTAAGCCCTGTAAACTTGCGGATTTAAACAAGTAAGAACGCACGAGACATCCGCCTGTCTCATCCCGTGTCAATCTCAAAATCTTACACTTTCTTTCCTCCTTTCCACATTGTTTCTTCAATGATTCACTGACAAGCGCGCCTTTACAATGTCTGCCGCAGCACATACGCAGCCGATGCAATGGGCTATTTATCATGATGATAACGTCCATTTTGCTTATGAAGCACCCTGGTGGTCGCGCGTTGTTTTGCTAGTTGACCTAGCAGTTCTCCTAC
Source organism: Trichoderma atrobrunneum (assembly GCA_003439915.1). Classification (NCBI taxonomy): domain Eukaryota; kingdom Fungi; phylum Ascomycota; class Sordariomycetes; order Hypocreales; family Hypocreaceae; genus Trichoderma; species Trichoderma atrobrunneum. Next base: position 119,818 of record PNRQ01000009.1, read on the forward strand.
CTCTGTTCATTATCGTGCGTGCTTATAGCCCCCTGAGCCACTGTGGCATTCTATCGTCTCTTGCCTCACGGTGATGATGATTCTCTGATCGCAACTAATGAGATCGCTGGTAAAATAGTTCAACTACACCTTGCCCCGTGTTTATCCGGTGTTTGCTATTGTGCAAGACAAGAAACGAGGAGAAAACGACCCCATCAGACTCGGCAATGTTGCGGACGAGCGGGCCCCGGAGTTCAACTCTGTCGACAATCCCAGTCGGATAAACTCGTCCTCTCCAGCCGCCATCTATCGCCTTTTGGTAGAGACCGACGGCTTTATGGCCAACTTCCGTGGCTTTTCTTGCGCTCTACTCCAGAGTGCCGTGACGGCATTCCCAGTTGTAATTGCCGCTCGTTATATCCCCTTCCCATTTGGCCGTCTGTCGAGACTTCTTCCTGCACTTGCCATGGTTCAATTCAGCACCCTCTGGCTGCATCTCATCATCTCTAAGCCAAATCCCCGATCATTCTGGAGACGTGTGCCATCGTTTGGACGCACCTTCAACGCAACCTGGAAAGCGGTCGTCATTCACTGGGCCGCGGTTGAGATAACGAGGTGGTTGCCCTACTGGGTAGCCTCGTCCATGGGATTCGATTGGCCTTGTTTCAACCTTCTCATGCCCGACAATACGTACAGATTTAGAATGGACATGGCAACTGGAGACATGGTCCTGTACTCCAAATGCGCCCTTGTCATCCTCGTTACCATTATCGGATCCATCTGCTTCATTGTTCCCAGCCAGGTTGTTCTGATGCGAATCCAAGCATCTCTTCTTCCGATTGAGGATGATGCCATCATTCCATTTGATAGGTCTTTTGATGGCAAGGTAGTACCTTCGATCCTGGGCGGCCGCGGCTACGCAACGATCTCCGACGCGTTTCACACCTTTACATGGGCGAGTTGGAAAAACCTGGCTATTCTTTCCATCAAGATTATCCTCTTGTCCGTGTCTCTGATTGGGTTTGTTGGTTTCTTATTGATTGCTCAGTGGTCTATAATCGTTAAGAGGACCGTGGAGCCTAACCAGTACAACTACTGAGCTGCTGAATTCATGGGTCTCCCACACTTTGACCTGTATTCTTTTGGAGTGTCTCATCATTAGATGGTACATTGTGTAGCGAATATTGAATCGAATTAAGATTAGGAAACGCTCAAATCATCAATCGTTGCTAAACTATGACATCATTCTACCCATGATCAAACATACAGCCTAGAGTATGTATACCGGTGTGCGGCTCTCATATGCATCGCCCTTGCTTACCTGAATGTCCTTTTTGTGAAAGTCGTGGAGTTGCAGCCAGTGAAGCATTCGGAATATGAGGGCACACCAGATCTTGTTAATCTCACGTTTTGTTGCGGCTTCTGAGTCCGCCGTGTCTTCCGAAGTCGCCACAAACGTGTTTGTTTTCTGATTGTACTGTGACCGCTGCTTGTAAACAGTTTCTATGACGTTAAGTCGTACCGATGTGCAGTACAATCGTGCTAGGATGTGATGCTTTTCGTCAACCGTAGCGGAATCAAAGTCGCTTATGCTAATGGAATCATGGCTCTCATCCTCAGGCTCGTCACCCGGTTTCTGATTCAACATCCCCAATACTTCTTGGATGTGTACGCGAACGACTTGGTAAATCATTACCATGTCCGCACCTTTCAAGTATTGATCACAGAGCTCTATGCCTCCCCGCACGTGTGAAATCCTATCAGCCGTTGCTGTACCGCTGATGTTGGTATGGATCGATCCATTGGGCGGCTTTTCAACCTTTTCCGCAACGTCATCACACCAATCCAATATCTCAGAAATCTGATCACTCTCTTCGGTACGGGCCGTCTGTGTTTGAACTACCCTTAATAGAGCGACAATGTTATGGGTGAGTGTGGGAAGGGAAAATGTGTTGGGTTCCCAGTAATATACTGTGGGATTAGGAAGCATCCGAAAAGCAGTATCCTTTATATGAAGTATTTGACCAACCATGCCTAGTATTTCGAAGGGAACTGTGGTACAATTAGTCAAAACGGATACTTCACCATCGTAATCATTCTAGGGGTCTTGTAGTGCCATGGAGAGAGTAGCAGCTATCGTAGCACGACATACCAGGAAATAGATGGCTATGACGAGCAGTTTCGGCGTTCTTTCTAAAGTAGCCAATCGTGTTGTTATCACAGCCAAACTCCGCCAGAGTATCAGCAATCTCTGCCAATGTGCCAAGTTGCAAGGTTGCATGATCTTCACCCCCATCGACGCTGACGAGCATTTCACGATGGAGAATTGTCGGCGCCATACCAAAGCATAATTGCTTGATGTCGTGGTTTGGAATTAGACGATTTTGTCCAAATACCGTTCGTCCTTGTTTCTGAAAGGTAAAAGAAATGCCCAAATTATCGACGTAAGAGCCATACAGGACAAAGCCGTTGCCTTGAGCTCGATAACGATCATTATCCAGGTCGAAGTTCTTCCAGTGAATGCCAAGCATAGCGGCGATTTCGATTAGATGCGATATAGTGGTTGTGGCATAGGGTTTACTTAGACCCTGGGGAATGCTATCCCAGACTCGCTGCTTTCTCTGCATACAGACAACCAACGAGTGAGGAGGCGATGGATCTAAGGGAGGCTGGTAGCCTAGCGATTCCTGCTGCCAAGAACGCGACTCATTCTCCATTTGATAGATGGTCATCAGCAAGTGACACCATGTTGCGTTTTCGTTGTCTGCCGTGCGAATGGCTTCTTGCTTGTTCTTCTTTTGCTGTGCATTGAACTCTTCAGTGCTTGATGTGTAATTGAGATTTGCGTGGCTGCCGTCAAGGCGTATAATTTTCCTATCCTCTGTACGGAAATCCTCATCATTTCCGAGAGGCCCTCTCGTATTCTCGGGCCTTGCGACAAATAAGACGGGCGTTTCGAAATGTACTTCGATGCGGAACTCAGACCAAAGCATACTGCGCCTGGAGAATCGCGACCATTTTCCTATTACAGCTTCGCTGCAAGAAGAATATCCCGTAGCTGACGCGAAATACTGCTGGAGAGCCTGTAGGATGGCGATAACAAAGGCTAGAATAGAGATGATAAGTGCCACAATGGCAAGAATCAGCTCAGTGTTATCGGTAGAAGACATCGTATAACATGAGCATCTGTTGATGGCCTCTTCTTGTCGCTTGGCTCCGGCCTTTTACTTCTCGCCCCGGCATGAGGCCAGAAGATGATTTGGATGAGAAGTGGCCATGGAGAACGAAGCCAACGTGAATCAAGTCATACTCGTCCACCGCTTGGCAGGGGCAATGAGCTCTAGCCGCCGAACTGTTAGCCTCACCAGCCTAGCCCCCAAGTTTCCATGGCCTGTCAGAACCAATCGCCGGCAATAGTCCTGCAGCTATACCCACCAGACACGTCAACTTTTGTGTTGTTGACACCCCGCTTCCTCTGGCGATCCCCGCCAAGAATTCTTCTTCTACGGTGAAATGCCGACGATTAGGGTTGCAACGATCCGGATGGGAGTACGTAGATTGTCTTACAATGCTGCGATTTTGTTGTCATAGAGATGTTCCTATTCATAAAGTAACAACTTGCGGTAAGCGGATAAAGGCTAATATGGCGTTGGTCCAAGTCGACAGAAAGAATCTGCGCCCGCTAAACCATGCCAATCAAAAATGATCTCGGTATCGCACAAACATTTTTGCTCACTTCGGTAATGAAGAAGACAAGGCCCAGCGCCTTTCGACTGAGCTACAGCCAATTGAAGCTACGAAATGTTGGAATTGAGTCTGTCATTAAGAGCGCTAGAGATGTACGGCGAAGGTCGCTGCTGCAATGCGACCGAATAGCTTTCGTTTTTGGTTAGTCCGGCTAAAATGAACGCAGCTGAGTGAAGCCTGTGGCTAGACAAACGAGAGGCAAGATCTATTGGGTGGTGAAGTTGTTAATTCTGAGACCAAGGTAGCTTACTAGGTTAAGTGATTGGCTGGTAATTTGTGACAGAGCGCAAATTCGCGACCACCGCGAGAGTGGGAGTGGAGGCATGACATGCAACTCTATAACGATTGAGGCTCAAGGGCACCAACATCATGGAACGGAGAGGACCTGGTGGATAAAATAAATGGATTTGTTTACATTGCCCAGAAGTCAATTTATAATGAGAGTCTAGCAATATAGGTACATACTCTGTATATAAGCCGCTCTACGTGTGATACTCTACTCTTGTATCTACGGAGCAGCGGCTCATTGTCTGTCAGCCTCCAGTGCAACATTCTTGGAGTTTCTCGCTCCAATTAGAGCATCAAGATATTTCGATGTAACGTCTTCCATCGTCGATCCGCCAATGGTCTTTCCAATGATTTGACCGATAAGCTCGGCTTGCGTGATGATTCCCAACCGAACTGCGTCGTGCATGAGGTCGAAGAGGTCATGTTGACTGACCCCTCTCCGAACTCTCGCTAATAATTCGCTCGTTAGATGTTTCCATGACATGGTAGGATTTAAGCAAAGCTTACGCTTCATTATAGAATCTCTGCCTTTGCGAATTTTGATGACGTATTTCCTCAAAGTTGAGGCATCGTATTCCGTCTTGACCCCCACTTCATGACCGAGGCTTGTGATTGTGTAATCAAGACCTCCTTTCACTGATTGGAAGTCGAAATACTTTTTCAACACTAGAATTCAGGAAATGAGTCTTTGCGAAAGCTGAAAGGTTTAGCACTGAAATAATCCCACGTACCTTCCTTTCTTCCACCTTCTGCTGCCTTGACTTCTTTTTCGTTCATGAGCTGCAAGCCGAGACCTTCTGGTGTCACGCCCGCACTTTCCATCAACTTTTGGATAATCTCATCATCCTCTAAATAGATTGTGAGCAGAGTTGCGTATTTTGGGGTCATCATAGGTTGCCGGCTGGGAAAGACTCACTGTATATAATGATGCCCTTCTCGAAGCGGGACTCTCCTGAGTAACAGATGAGAAAAAACACATCGACATAGCCGATGAGTCTTATCTTTCCATTCCATCGTGACCCGTCTATCAGCACATCCCATGGGTGAATGTCACTACCGAAAAAGGAGTTTGTTAGAATGCGTATAAATGACAATATGGAAGAGATACTCACTAATTGCACTCTACACTTTTTTGTGTCACTGACCTATCAAAGGTCATTAGAACTCTATGGTACGACGCCATGTTAAAGATATGTAGAAGGTTGTAGATGATGATAGTAAAGAGTTCTCATGAAGGACACACTGCAGATTCCTCTTGGGCTGTGAGTAGAATACTGGGAATTTTGTAAGAAGCTGGGGATTCGGGAGAGACCCCGGTAGAAGGAGAGTGATGGCGATAATTTGGCTCCTCCTATCCTGCCTGAATCACACGCTAGAAACGAGAGCCTTGGGCTAGCTCGGGGCACCATTCAGCAGGTTGATCCATCCTACTGACCCACCAGTTGGCCGTCATTGCTGCATATGTACGAGCATTTCCGGGCTCTCCAAGAGCTATTTCCGAATAAAGATAGCCTACCGATGCAGGCTAATTGCGCCTCTTCAACGGCGCCAATGACATAGCAGCTGGAAGGCATCCCAAGGCATCCGTATCCCAAAACGACCCAACAAATGATGACCAGCTGAAAAAATGCAACACACAGGACCAACGTGGCAGAGAGTCATAGGCTATGAGTTTGTTGCTCTCCAGACAAAGGTCTGATTTATCATCTATGGCAATTGCGGCTAATCGAGTTGACGTCTTAGCGCATCTGCAAGCTCTGTCTCCGCGCCCCAATTCGCGGGACAACCTCATCACATATTCAGCCGCATGTACCCAATTGCTTTGAGGGGTATTATAATTGCCCAAAGCCCACGTTGGAGTTTCTTCAGAGAAGCAAAACAAAGGTGGTCATCCTTTCATTTCCTGGGTATTTGCACACCAAGAGGCTGGTACTAGCCATCCACTTTGATCACCATGGCCTCAATGACCAGTATATCCGACAAGATTGCAAGGGTCACTGACCTGAGCAACTACACGGATATCACGCCTGAAAAGATCAAGAAGATCTTTGATGATATCGGTAGCAGTCCAGAGAAGCTCCGAGCAGCCTTGAACCTATGGTTTGTCCCGGATTTTAAGCCAACTTTCACACGGACAAAGGATAGTGCTCTCTCTACCCTGCAAGACATTGAGTTTCTCGAGGCTCCAGATACGGAGCGGCCCCAACGGCCGTTACGTATGATCGACCTTGATACTGGCAACATAGTCGATGCGTGGAACATTTCCCATCTTGATTCATATTGCATACTGTCTCATCGTTGGAAAGGAGATGAGATCACCCTGGCTCATTTTATGCGTGCCAGGGAGAAGCATATGGAGCGCATAAGGACCAGAACAGGCGCTGACTCCAATATCGAGACTCTAGCTGCTCAGAGCGATGATATATCTCTGGTTCTTGAGCAGTGCAAGCTTGATATACTCGACCAGCAGCAAACAATCGAGTTGATCTTACAACAAGAATCGGAGGGCTTGAGCGTGGAAGAACTTATTAAGAGAAAAGTCGAAGCCAACGAAATGAAATGGAAGATGAATTCAGCCCGGCAAGCTCGAGATTCCAAGAAGTCACTGGTTGATCTGAGTAAGATTGAGAAGAAGATGTTTGACACTATAATCCAGCGCGCCGGAAAGGTGGTTGACGGCAATACGCAAGATTCACAAAATGCGGAAATTCCTACTGCAACTGCGGAGGGTATTGTCAGTGGTGGCCCTGATATGCCACAGCCAGACAACTCGGATCATGCTACTACATCTACGGTCGTTAGCAAGGCAGAGGAAGCGTACGCCCAAGCAGAGAAGGACTTTGAGGATTTGCTTATAAAGCAGAAGGCTGTTGGAGAACGTACTCAAATCTTTCAGAAGAGCAACCGCCTCGGTGATGAAGTGGATGAGTTGATCCGTCGACTACAGAGATGGAAGTCAGCTATCAAGTTACACAATTCGATCAAAGAAGCGCAAAGAATATTCCGGACAAGTCACTTCCAGAGACGTGGGGCTCGCTACATCTGGTCTGACACATGTTGCATCGACAAGAAGAATTACGGAGAATTATCCCAGTCTTTGTCGTTAATGGGAGATTGGTATTCAAATGCCGAGTTTTGTCTTGTGCATGTGGATACAAATTGGCGAGAAGCTGATGCGATTGACGACTGGCTCAAATTTGGGAGAGAGGTGAAGAATAGCGGAGACAAAGCGCCAGCTGCAACTCCTAACATCCCAAGCTTCCGAGAGATAAAGTCTACAATTGAGTGGGCAAGCCGAGCGTGGACGTTGCAGGAACTGGTTATGAGCAAAATGACATATTTTGTCAATTCGGAGTGGACACCTCTCAGTCGTCCCATTGAAAATCTCGGGGATATATATCCTCTAGTTCCATTCATTGAACTTCATACCCAGGGAATTGAATCAAACATCTACGCGGGCCCACCAGAAGTCATTAACCACGCAAAGCTTTCTCAGTGGAAAATTGGAGATTTCGACGCGCTCATTCCGTATTTACGAGAAACAGACATTGAACTTGTCAATGAGAGCAACAACAGTGGCCGCTGGGAAACAAGTTACCAGATTGAAGCAGAGCAAGTTAGAGAGTCGATACAGCTTATCTCTGTACTCAATGCTCTAGGGTTCCGCTTTCCAGCCAATATGACGGTAGAGACCGCTACATCCGAGATTTCACGAGCTGTCTATCTCGCGGCCTCCGATTTGGATAGAAGCAAACGTCACGGATCAGACGAAAGTGGAATACGTCTCCTAACAGAGCTCAAGAAAAACCACCTGCCTAATCCATCTAGCGATGCAAGTCTAAGTGATGTGAATGATACTGAAGAAGTCATCAAATTTCTCTTACTTTGTCTTGTCGCGAAAGTAGGTGATCTCATCGTCTCTGACAGACGTTTTATTGCCGACTTTGGAGGCGTGAGACCACTCACAACCTGGAAAAGCGGAATCGCTCGCAGTGGATTCCCCGCGCAGCTAGTTCTACAACTGTCTTGCAGTCGAGTTGCTACTGTTCCAGTCGACCACGTCTATGCTCTCATGGGTATTCTGGGTGTTCGATTCCCCTCGTTCCATGCCGAAGGCTACGCGAAAGCTCTTGCTCGCCTTTTGGACGAAGTTATCGTTACCCATAATGATGTGTCCGTATTTAATTGGGCCGGAGCAGAGATGGGAAGCCCTGTTCGTGGTCGGTCCATGTATCCCGCGTCTCACAAGGCATACGGAACTGACGAAGATCGTGGTCGGCGATACAATATGATGATCTCAGCAAAAGTGAGACAGGACCGAAAACAAACGATGGTTACTTATCATGGGATTATCCAAATGCTCCGCGATGCGATAGACTGCGTGAAGGACAAGAGACGTGAGAGTATACCTTTGCATTGGGTGCGAGAAATAACATCGTTCATAACGAACTCTTCCTTCGAGAACCTTCAGCCACAGCTGGTTAACATTGGCAAAATTCTTCTTTATATCAAGTTACACTGCGCACAGCTTAAAAAATCAGCCTCCGACCAGAGTGCCCAGAATGATGGTTCGAAGGATGCAACAAACAGTGACGAGAAGTCTTCATGGTCGCTCAATTTGACCCCGTCTCTTCCCAGCCTGAAATCTTCCTCTGAGAAAGTGACCTCGAGTCTTCCAGGATTTGGACTAAGCAAAAACATCAAATCAGGATTCGGCAAGTTTTCCTCCAAGACATCGGAGAAAGCTGTGCCGCAGGAAGCAATACTCCCTCCGCCCGCTGCGCCACCTGCGCCGCCCGCGCCAGCAGAGCCTGAATGGAAACAACTTGACTCAGGCGTGACCGAGTATATGAGGGTTATGCGAGATGCCGACAAATCGCAAGACCAAAAAGAAAATCCTCTGCCAAAGAAGATAAAAGACATCGCTTTCAACGTCATTGAACCCGAGGGACTGGAGAGACACACGAGTGATGACGGCGAGAAGATTACGGCTGAAAACCTGGCGTGTCCAAACCCGATCATAGTCAATAGCTCGGGAATTGAAGGCATCTTTGACATACAACGAATTGTCGTGACAATGATTGACCGAGAGAAACTGGTGCGGCAAGTCGCAAAAGCAACCAGTCCGAAGCAAAAGATTTCTGGTTGGTGCACGATCAGCACCGGGTTTGCGAATGTCGCCGTGCATTTTGCGTGCGAGCAGCGCATCTTGAAAACGCAATTGGACGTAGAAAAGGCGACTGAAGACAAGATCATCAAAGAAACCACCAGAGCCAAAAAGCTTCAGGGAAGCATCGAGCTTCAAAGCGTGGACCAAGTGGTAGAAGGAGGAATGAACTTGGTCGCAAATACCACGATTGGCAAAGGCAGCCAAGACAAACAAGCGGAGGAAAAGGATACGACGGACTATATACGCGCCACAAAGGAAGAGAAAACAGTCGTCAGAATGCTCGACTATATCCAAGAGTCACAGCTTCAGCTTGTTGCTGGAGAATGGGTACTGGCGCGGTTCTCTGGGGTTCCCGGGGCAAAGTGGTTCCTCTGCTTCCTCGAATTGGGCTCAACACATCAATTCTATGGCCAGCGCATAGCAGCTACTGAAATCGACTTTACCAACTCTGCGGTAGAACCAGGACTCATGAGTGCGTGGCAGATATACATGGACCGCAAGAAGAGAAAGATGTGCAAGATCCTGGAGACGTACATCAAGAGCTCTGAAAACGCGAAGCAAGGTGAAGAGAAGCTGTCAAAAGCTACAAATCTGGCAAATGATAGCTATGACAAGCTTACCGATGCGGGACTCCAGAGATTTGAGACAGCCAAGAGTTTCTCTCCAATGTCGCCTCTCTCGAAGAGGTTTCCATTCTCGACAAGCAGTGAAGCTGTCAATGATACAAAAGCCAGTGTAGTTGACGTTGATGATGACGACGACGACAACTTTTTCGACGACTTCCTCGAACATGCAAAAGAGGCGGCAATATCGCTTGGTCACTACACTGTTTTAGCAGCTTATGAGAAGTTTTTTGAGATGCAAGCTAAGCATATGGACAAGTATCTTGCGGTTTCGGTCCTCAAGAAGACGCCCAAGATTCTCCAGAGCGCTGTAGAGAATCTTGATGAGAACAAAGGATTCCTTCCCGCCATGTTCCATTCTGGAAAGAGAGTACATATGTTTTAGAGGCCTCAAAGCATGAATGCAAAACGCTTCTGGTGAACCTAGTTCCTCCATTAGATGCCATTTCTGTGAAGTTAACTGTATATGTGAGTTCATTGGGTTATAGCGATAGTTCATCTCTAAGCGAAGGCTATCAAATTGCAGGCATCGGTCTGTTCATCATTTCGTCGAGTAGACTATGAAGAAACCGATGACTGATCTTCTAGTCTCTCTCTTTCCAACGCCTTGAAAATTCTTGGAGTAGTATCTTCGTCTAAGAGGCCCAAATAACGGCCTAAATATTAGTGAGCATGTGATACAACAATATGGTAACTATAGTTCCTTACTTGCAGCAAGCCACCGGGTTTGTATGAGATTTAAGAAATCTCGCAATGACTTGAGAATTTGGATGTTTGTATTGAAGCTGGTTTCATCTCTCATAGAATGGGTTAAAATCTTTGCAGCTTTGTACATCAAAAAGTGGACAAATGGAGGGAGACTGTTCAGGGAGTCGTCGTCGATATCATTCAGCGGTTGAATGATGTTGGATACGTCTCTTATTATGTTTTGTAACGGGAGAGTGGCTGCGATCCAGTGTTCCTTCATGTTATAGTTTAATGTGCGTTCTCTGTCGCATTTATCGTATATGAGAAGAAGACCGCTGCCAAATTGTGAACTTTGGTCACTCCAAGAAGTGGGATAATACTTACATATTACAGATGAGAAGACCACTGGCGTATATTCTGGAGTCTTCAGGCGCCTCTCCAAGTATCACAGTTCTCAATGATACTAATGTGTTTACCAGAAGAGCTCCTTCTTCGAGATTAAATGCGATTCGCGGTGTCGGCTCATAGATAGTTAAGTGAACTCGATCCAGAAGATTTGTTGCTTCGTATAGCCGTAGAAACTGCCGCTGAGGAGAAAAGGGAGTAGACCTGAAAACTGGGCAAACAGCGAATGGAAGCTCTGAATAAGGCAAATCGGGTGCGTCTGTATGAATGCGTCTCGAGATTGGAGGGTATTTGCCGTTTTCAATGGCAATATACCTGAATAATGCTATTAGAAATGGCCTTGTTTGCTGCTGTTATAGATAGCATCAAGGTGCGTAGTGTATCATCTCATGTAACTCACCTATCCATAACCTTAGTTGCTGCCCACGTCATACAGAGTACTACCCGTTCCTCCTCTGAGGAGGGTTCACTCGAGCGAGCTCCTAAGTCTCTACCTCTCTTGAGAATCTCTGCTGCTCTAACCACCCCACTTATTGATATGTAAGCTGCAGGATATAAGCCGTGTGTGACTTCAAACGTTGTAAGGAATAGTCTGGACTGAACAACTTCCATTGAGTTGACTCCGATCCCCTCGAGTAATGCGATCCAGCTTTTGGTGGAAAGATACAGATCCTTCAGTAGAGAATCATTGCTATTCATCCAGATGCTCGATTCTGGAGTAGTGCAAATTAACATAATGGTTGAACACAGTAAAGTGAAATCGAGTGTTGCATCATCCCAATTGGCCGGAAGTTGGTCGCTTAGCTTTGACTCTGCAATGATAGGGAACCAAGGCTGCATAGTCCGATAATATGCATGCGCCACATCCTTAGGCTCAGTTTCTCGCAATTTTCCGACAATAGCGGCTTTGATCCGCTGCGGACAGAGAGCCTCATCCGGAGAGTTTGTCGGATTCGTGGTAAGAGATGTCACAGATCCTGAAGATGACAAGGTAATGGTCTCATACTGACAGTCCTCCTGTCGACTAGGAAGGCCACGTAATTATTAGTATACAAGACAGATAGAAACATTTGTGGATATTATAAATCGGTTTTGTAATACTCACCGCGTACAAAGAAGACATTTTGGTAGCGCTCGGTCACATTTCCTCTTAGACCGGCGGCATCGTAAACACGCCTTCCTAGCATTGGCGGGTTTCTGTGCCTTATCCGTTGACCTCATTGTGAGTTCCTTAGAAAGATCCGAGATAGATTGGGTGAAATCCCTATCCTGCGGGTTGATGTTCAGCGCACATTCACAGTCCCGAACGCAATCAGCGGAATATGCGGACGCCAAATGATATATAGGACTGCATTAGTCATACCGGCTTGCGGTCTATTGCCGACCTGTGGGGATGGTTGCGGACATTTGCCGCAGGAGGCGTCGGGCTGTTAGTCAAATCATATTAGCGGATGAGCGGGAATGGCTTCATGAAGACTTCTCGTGTGTAATTGTGTAATTGATTGAGATTACCAAGTTGCGGAGGGAAATTCTACATGCTGAATCGGACGGAATATATAAAATGATCATGATTCCCATATCTTCAAGACACTTTTCACACAGCTCATCGCCCAATTACACAATAGCACTCATTTCTAAACAAGTCTCTACCGATTAACCATCCACCATGGCTGTAATTCGAAATGTCGCGGTTGCTGGTGTGAGTAAAGATGATGACTTTTTTCGGAAACATAATTTGAGAGCTAATTTGCATAGGCTTCTGGCAACATTGGATCAATTGTTGTGAAGGCGCTCCTCCAGGCCAACTTTAATGTTACGGTTCTTACTCGTTCTCAAAAGACCGGGGCTTACGATTCCAAAATTACGGTAAAAGAAGTGGATTTTACCTCTGTGAGCTCTTTGACGTCAGCTCTTCAAAATCAGGATGCTATTATATCGACAGTTGGGAAAGCTGGCTTAGAAGCCCAAAAGCTTCTAATCGATGCAGCCATTGCCGCTGGTGTTCAACGATTCATTCCTTCAGACTATGGAGTGTGCACGACTAGCCCCAAGGTTTCAGGCTATCCCTTCTATTCCACATTGGCAACCGTTCGGCAGTACCTCGAAGACAAGGCAGCTACGGGTGCTTTGACCTACACCATTGTGGCCATTGGAAGCTTTTTGGAGTACGTGTTGATGACTCCCGCAGTTGTCAACTTCAAAGAGCATTCGGTTACTTTAATGGACGAAGGAAAGAATAGGATCAGTACTTCCCCCCTGGCGAGTATTGGGACGGCCGTTGCGGGTGTATTCAAGAATCCAGATGAGACTAAAAACCGTGTCGTCTACGTCTCGGCGACAATCTTGACACAGAAAAAAATCTTCGACATTGCGAAAGAAATCAAGCCTGAGATCACATGGACCGTTAGCAACATCAAAGCGTCAGAAATTCTCAAGGAAGGCCTCGATGCAGTCGCCGCTGGAGACGGCGGCTTCCAAGCTATTGGGAACATATTAATCGGCACTGCCTTTGGAGGCGAGGAATATGGCTGCGCATACGACAACAATGATAATGCGGTCCTTGGTATTGAGCCAATTACTGATGAGACGCTCAAGAGTTTGATCGCTGCGCAACTCAACTAAGACTGCTGCATGCGACAGTACTTGAAGATGGACAATGCAATGAGTGGACATATGCACCGAATATGCTGTAGTGGTTTACTAGAGAAATAGATACTGTATAACAGTGCACTGTTCCACATGTCAAGCATACTTGAGGCTTCTAAGCACTGAATAGAAGAGTCTGAATAGAGTCTTCAAACATTGGTCCTCGATGTCCACCTAGTGTAAGCTTCATCCAGTTATAGTCAGCTCTAGCGTGTTATTTCCATACCCTGCGCTATTCTAACTCTGTCCATAGGCTTGCAAGTACGAAGCTCGATGATGTGGAGAGAGTTCGGCGAAAAAACGCCGGGCCCACTAGACCTGGGTGTCAGTGACATCGATCTCTCCCAGGAGTTGCTTGAGTCTTCATTCTTTCATCGGATTTCATTACCGGCTGCTCCTCCTTCGCATTTTCACTTGTCAGACGTACCGGATATGTGAAACTCATTCCCAGCCGCTCTCCCCACTTGCAACAACCCTTCCATCTCCACACACATGGCGACCGCTAAGGCGTGTGTTCGCTGCCACGGTAAAAAGATCCGGGTAGGGAAAAGAAACCCGAAAGCCTGGAGAAGGCGGCAGAATAACTATGACATTGCAACTTACATAGGAATAGTGCTCTGGTTACCCGAGATGCCGAACTTGCGACAAAGCCGGGGTGAACTGCGAACCCTACACAAGGCATAGAAAGGGAGATAGCCTGGTGTATGTGCAATAGTTGTTCAACTTCCAGCTTACCATTGGAGAATCAGAAGGTTAATTGATCGTAGTGAACTCAAATACTATCGACAGAGGACTTTATGGCTTGAAGATGAAGTTTACAGAAAGTTCCACATTCAGTGTAAAGACATACCAACCGGGACCCTCCTGCAACCAGTCCATGATGGCTTGGTTCCAGGCGCTGAGCAAGGTCTTACACGACAACCAAGCATACCTCTGACTCCTTCGGACACACGCGACGACATACAAGATGCTCCAGCTGAAGCCGGCCATGCTGCAGATATTGGTATGCTGGCTCTAAATGCAACTGGAGAGATGAGATACCTTGGTCCTTCCAGTGGCGCCTTTTTCGCTGCGTATACAAATGCGCTCGCGCGGTCGTGCATCATAACACAAAGCTCGCCGAGTACTACATCCAACACGCAGAATGCAAATTCTGGTCGCGAAACAGATACAGGCTTCGTCAGCCCTATGTTGCGACTCTCCTCTAGCGATGTTAATCTCTTCTCACAGTCGTACAAGATGTGGATACTGCCTGTCTATCCCATTCTAACCTCCGATGACCTGGATATAATGGTATCAAGATATAACGAAGGGCCTGACCTTGATAACTCAGAATGTCGTCGACAACCTGAAAGTGCCACAGAAATGATGCTTTTCTATATGGTGATGGCTCTTGGAGCCATCAATGCCGAAAACACCCTGAAACAAATGCGCGGGCAACCTGAGCAAGAGAAAACGTTTAGCATATCCACTCCCCGACCGTCGCCCGTGTCGCTCTGTATGCGGGTTTGGCAATTGATGGATGAAAACTTTCAAAAGTTGCACCCAAGCATCAGATTTATACAGATAATTGTCTTGATTTCAATATACAGCTCTTATGGGTCTATTGGCTCGAGCCAGTGGCAGCTGGCAGGCCTTGCAATGAGGGTATGTACGATCCCTCCCCCCAGGGGGCATTCTCCAATCTCTTTGTCTACTTTTACACATGGGAAAATATCCTTGCGAAGCATAAATAACTTCTATCGTAAACTTTGTGTTACTAACGGGTGCAAAAAGATGGCTGTTGAAACGGGATTGCATTGCACACCTAAAACGAGTAACCAGTCATGTTCGGCCAAAGACGAAAGCAATCGCCTGTTCTGGACTATTTACATTGTGGAAATTAGTCTTGCCTACAACCTCGGACGACCCCCATCCATCGGTGAAGAGCATATTGCTACTGAGCTCCCAAAGCCATCGAACGAGAACCTTCTTAGCCTACATCACATCAGACATCGTCAGATCCAAAGTAGGGTTGTGGCTCAAATATATAGTGTGAATAACCGAAACAGAAACATGTCGACTGAGCAGGCTCAAATATTGATCTCAAATCTACAACAAGAGCTCGATGAGTGGCGCATCAACATACCACTCGTCTCTCATGCAGAAGGCCAACATCCCTATCCCTATAGGTACGAACAAATGTCCTTGCCATCAGCTTCATCTACTAATATCATCCATTTAAAGCTACTGGGAGCGCCTTTATTATGGTACAACATTCGTTCTACATAGACCAAGTCCACTCTGCCCAAGTCCTCCTGCTCAATCCCTGGAGCGATGCATTAGATCAGCGGGAAGCTATATCGACGATGTACTAAAGGTACTGCGAGTTACCAACGTACCGCTTTCCTGGATGCTAGTTCAAGGAGTTTTGTTTGCGGGATTGACGATGCTAGTAACTGCTAGAACAGGGTTGCGGCGACTTCTGTCACATGTTGGGGCGCCATTTCTGCTAGTCGACCTCCACTCATGGACTAGAAATTGTTCCATTTGTCTCGCTATAATGAACGAAAGACTACGGGAAGATTTGGTATCCAAGTTGGATTCTCAATTCGAGCTACTCGCAAATGATACGCTGAGAATAATATCTGCCAGTATAACCTCCCATACGATGAACGCTTCCTCTCGCAGCCCAGCGTTTTCTGCGAATCCCGATGTAGCACAGAATACCCTGGAACCCGATCAGACTTTCATGGCTGATATATCAGATTTCAACTTGAACTCGACAGAAGATTTGAACTATTTTGACATATTCAAGGAGTTCATGGGCCAGGATCCTACGCAAACCTTTTGGGATATGTTTCCATATGAACTGAGTCTGAATGCTCCACCAGACCAGCCAGTAACGGAGGAGGGACTACCATCCATCAACTCAACGGAATTGCTCACAAATGAGTTATTCAAGTAGAAAGTATCTTTATAGGAAATTCTAATCATTAACTAGCTGAATCAGAAGTGTAAGCTGTTCGGCCACTGACTTATGCCGCCGCACGGAGCTTTCCTACAGCCTTCCGTATTGCCAATATGGCTTCATCGAGCAACGGTAGCGTCAAAGGGTTACTTGTGTCGGAAGCTAAAGCCAGTGTTTCATATCCACGCTCGTATCTTTCAGCATGGCTTTGGAAGTAGAGATAACTCGTAGCCATTCGCAAGCGATATCGGCCGCCGATTAACCCATCATCGTCTTCCCCAAAAACGGATCCTGGGAGAGCCGCAACACCGCACTCTTCAATAAGCCAGTGTGATAACTGCTGACTGGTCATAATACCAAGAGCCTCAAGCTGCCGCGTATAAGGGTGGAAAGATGGATACACATAAAAGGCACCCTTTGGCTCTGCAACCGCAAGACCGCAGTCGCGTAAGGCATTATACAAGGCCAACGTACATCGCTTGTGTAGTGCCACAACTTGACTGCGATACAAATCCATCTCTGGGCTAGTGGCAAATGCAACAGCTGCGGCTTCTTGTGCCGGAGCGGAGGCGGCAGACCAGCATTCGGAAGCATATGCCAATATTGCCGATTGCACCTTTTCTCCAAACTCGTTGTTGGGGAATATCGCATACCCTACTCTCCACCCCCCGGCAGAATAAGTCTAGAATTTTGTTAGTCAAACGCCCTTCATGTCAATTGTTTCATGAAGGAATGTGTACCTTGGAAAGTCCGCCGGTCAAGATCTTCTGGCCATCATCGAATTGAGAAGCCGAGCAAGGGGTAGCGCCATGATCTTTAGAATAGGTTATATCTGCGTAAATCTCATCACTAATGAGAGTGATATTATGGCGCCGACAAAAAGCTGTGATAATGTCGATGTCTTGTTGGCTAAATGCCTGACCAGTCGGATTGGATGGGCTGTTGATAAGCATAATTCGAGGGTTTCCACCTTCGCTAACACCTTTGTCACAAGCCGTTTCAAGAGAAGATTCTTTGCAACTCGTTAGCTAGATTAACCTCACATAGTCCAACTGTGAGAAGTAGCTTCGAACCTGTGATAGTGTGGCGATCGACTTCGTCCGTTTCAACCCAAAAGACTCGTTTACTCGCGTGAAGAATTTGTGGCTCATAACTAACCCACGACGGTCGCGGCAAAAGCACATCTCCTTGAAGGATATCGAAGAGCGCAAACAACAATGGCTTCGATCCTGGAGCTATTACGACCTGGCGTGGATGGATTGTATGATTCAGACGACGAGATTGGAACTCGGCAACAGCCTACGTCATGAGTTAGCGTGAAAAAATCAACCTCTTTAACATTACAAATATATATACCTCTCTCAACTTCATCAGTCCCGCCACAGGGAGGTAGCTGGTGATATCGCTGGCTTGCCTGTGGGCTGCAACAACGCTCTGCTGGATAGGAAAGGTAGCTTCTCCAAATCCCAGATGGACAACTTTGTGCCCTTCCGCTGCTTGCCGATGAACAAGCTCATTGATTTCCAGAGTGGCAGAAAGGCGTAGTTGACTTGCCAAGGCAGTCAATACGCCGGAATCAGCATTATAGGAGCCCATTGTAGCTATCGACTTGCTCGCAAAGATGAGGAACGATGTATCTCGAATGTTAAAACTATATACCGACGTGACAAATATGCTTGAAAATTGCTTCATTATATATGCAAGTCTACGCTCTTATTGTTTACATCAGTTCGGCTGTAAAACGCCGAGAGCCAGCTGTGATTGTGGAGATGCCGGTGTGGCGGCGCCGGCCGACTTTCTTTCTGCCATGTCATGTAGATCGGCTCCGTGCTGCATCTCAATCTATGTCCAGCCAATCAATGGTAGCTATATAACATAGAATGCCTTAATTAGGATTCGAAAGCAAGGCTGTGCATTTTAGCCGCCATTGTACCAGTTTCGTGTCTTACTGGTGCCTCATCGCCTTTAGAACGATAGCATGTTGTTGACCACAAACAAAGAATGGCAGAACTATTGCGGCCCTTGGTAAAACCTTCTCCAAGTGTACGACTTAGAAAAGGAGCGATTTTATACATGCGCAGCACATGCTAAAGGAGAGAGGGCGGTCTGATCAGTGATTGAGATGAAGAACATGTGGGTGGCGTACCCGACGGTTTTAACCACAGCCAGGACAGGATACATGTAGGTAAAAACGCGATAGCTACAGATACAACGACACACTCGTCACAATTATCCTTTTCAATTTAATCACTCAAAGCTGCCATGTCAAAATTTCTAGCAGCATCTGAAGTATTGATCGCAGCTATTCTTCAAGCAGTGCAGACGATCCGAGATAAGCGTGGATATCTGTACTCAGATGGGCCGGGTTGCTACATCGGGTATTTGATACGAATCATGTAGCTACTGAAATGGAGCAAAGAGCAAGGATTGCAATGGACAAGACGTGCGGAGTACTGGAGATGTATTTTTCTAAAGCACCCATTCCCAATGGGGTTTTAACCAATATGCATGCGGGTATAATGGGGGCCAGAATATCTTGGCTTTTGACCTAAATCTCACTAATCGTTCTTGGCTAAAGCACAGATACGAGCATAATCAAGCCACCAATGCCCTGCGTTGAAGCCAACTCTTGGCCTTGGGTTGGAGGCGACAAAGTCATCCTTTATCAAAAATGATAAAAGTTTACAAATTTTCTTCGCAATGGCCGATGGGCCAATGGCTAATGCGATTCTTTGCACAGTTTACAATGACAAGATACAGAGATGTGATCGAAAAAGAGTCCAGGCGGCTGCCCTGGAGAGTCATATACAGGGAAGCGGACGGGCGAGCAAAATGAAAAATGCATTCCCACCCTAGAGAGAAATCAAGATGCAAGATAGATAAATCGTTGACATGTGTTGAATCATATTGGCTACCTTTATGAAGCTTGTACCATACCCCGTAATGCACCGGTGATATTCATCTTCCACCAACAATTATCTTAGCCCTGTGAAGCTCAGCTGATGTGTTTTTCAAATGCCAGCGACGATGACCCCCCACGATTGCCTTTTATTCAAACCACCATACTCGGTATGATGAGTACCAGTTACTTTACAAATTTCCAAAGGTGCGTGATTTACACGATTTCTGCTGCTATCGAGATACTAGTATATTCGTACAGCTAACGGAGACAGGAGTGCCACCAGCCCATCCCTATTCCCCGAAAATTGCATGGTATTGACTGATAATTGCAATTTTCCAGTGGCAAAGGGGCAAATGTGGTAGCACAACCGTTTGGAATAGCTGAACGGTGTAACAGTTACCCCTCTTGCCCTCGCATTGTGGGAGTTGGGAGGGCATGCCGTGAATCGTTTCGCCTCCTCGCCTCGAGGCAAAGGACTTGGGACAGTACCAGGGTGGCACGCCAAGGAATGGCATGATAAGCCAAGAAATTGTGAACGGCGAATATTGCCACGGCTATTCAATCTCCTCCATAGACGTTGTCTAGGCGAAGATTGGCGGAGAAAGTTTAAGCAAAGCAGATTCCATTGCAACATTTCCATAAACTGATTGTATTCTTACAGCAAACGTTTACAGATTTTCGGCATAAGCTTCTCATTTCCGATACAATGTCTCAATGATTCTTGGATATGGGCTTTGGATGCCCACGTTTGAGCACGAAGCATTGTTGGGTGGAGTTGTCTGTGTAGAGTGCATCTTTCACCATGGTTAGCTTGCATTCCTCACCCTTTGCCCGGCCTATCACGTAAGTTATAAATAGGTAAACGCTTGATGGAAATTTTCATAAGTACTCCGTACGTACATAGCGTAATCTTCCGAGCCTGAGCTTAATTGATGGGTAACACCATTCTTAGCGATGCTTCGGATGTTGGTGCAACCTCACAGGATTTCGACCAGGTTTCCTGCTTTGCGCCATAATCCGCAACGACTGATAGGCTGCGTTTCGCCCCAACAGGCATTGTGTCTAAGCCAATTTGAATGCAAATCTGCCGAATCCCACGGGCATGCGGCAATAATTGGGACCAATGTTCTCATCCTGGGAATCTAGCACATGGCTGACCTTGCCCTGGTCGTACGCTGAAGGATGGGACCTTTTGATGGCCTCGGATGCTTGAATATCAAAAGTCCTCCGCGGCCCGATAAGACCAATAGACAAACAGAGATCAGTGTTGGTACCTTTGGATGCGACTACTACTCGGGCCAGATACAAACCAGAAACTTGCCCAACATGCTAGTCACTGGCATTGCAACATCCGTATTCTCCTGACCGTGGCAAGGTGGCAAGGGTGACCCCCAAACCAGTGTGGCAATTGCGGAGAGATGTAACCCAAGTTAGATGTGCTGCATTGTTAGCTTGGACCAGTCAGCCTGCTCATGTACAAAGACGATCTGGAGTGTCACTGGAAATTTCAACAAGACAAAACAAAGATCGGGATGCCCGGTCTAGCGCAGATGCTTTACAGCTGGGAGCGGTCAGAGAATAATCATCCAACCAGAGGCCATGAAATGCTACTGTTCACTTTCAGATAATCACCTTCCCGTGTCCTGGCATATCTGAACCCATCTAAACGAGTCAGCCTGACATGTGAGATAAATTGTGAGACTCTCAAAGGGCCCTTACATGAAGGCAATATTCGTTCCGCAAACGCCGCTTTAGCGGCTCACCTGATGGTCCAACGAAAAGGTCCCGGAAGACACTACTAGATTGGTGTCTGCTCCCCTCTCCCCTCTCTGCCCAACGGCACACTGGCCATCAGATGATGCGCGAATATGCCCGTTGGATGTCTTGAATTCCCCGGGCGAGCAATTTACACGGAGACCCGATCACTCTGAGGTCTGCCGTCACATTGCGTTATCTAAGTGCCCTAGACCGTGGTCCAACAGACTTACATAACCTTATCTACCAAACTAGCCCCCGGGACCTTTCAAGCGTCTAACACGATTGCTAGCCAGAAGCGGAAAGTCCGTGCCATTTTGGTGTTTGTCTTCAAAAGTACCTGCCCAAACATGGGTAGTGTTGCTTGGGTAGCATTCTAGAGCACTTAGCCTGTTGATGGCACAAATTCTCACCCGCATTACACCACCGGCCTGGACCCCATGGCAATCCGAAAACATGGAACCATTGCTCCATGATACCTTGATATCACATATCGTGGTTGGCATGGCGAGAATGGAAAGTGATATAGAGGCGGGTGTTGCCAACGGCCTCGAGCCTGGTTTGGTGCGGCGTTTTGTCTTGAATTCCTCAGGTGATTGCTCTTCCAAGCTTTGTGCCATCATCCACCATGACGGCCTCGATAGCAGACGACTCCGTTGTTGTGGAGGGCAGGACCCCTACCCACGAAATCAGTGATGAAAAGGTCGCTGTTGGCGAGGTGTACTCTGAGAAGAAGGGTGCCTTGGACCCTGAGATCACCATTGCTCCTCCTTTGGACAGCGACGACTACGATGAGAAGGACAATGCCAGTGATGATGTTATCATTGTTACTGGTGCCGACGCAGCGGCTCATCTGATACCGCTGCGAGATGATGGCGAGCCCGCCTTGACGTTCCGAAGCATGTTCCTTGCTACATGTCTGTCGGCCTTTCAAGCTGTCATGAGTCAAATCTACCAGGTTCGTTCTGTTCAATTTCAAATTCTACCGGCAAGTCAAACACCAGCTGACCTTGAATCTAGTTCAAACCAACCGCGGCAACAATCTCCGGAACCTTCATCGTCCTCATCGCGTACTTCGTTGGTAATGCTTGGGCTGCGTTCCTCCCTCGTGGTGACAAACTCAGGGCTCGATGGGCAGCCAAGGGTGGTCAAGGAAAGGCTCCCCTATGGATTACCATCGCTACCTTCATCAACCCTGGGCCGTGGAATCTTAAGGAGCACGCTGTGTGTTCCATCACAGCCACCTCTGCTTCCAACGCTGCTGCCAGTATCACCGTCTTCACTGCCCAGGATCTCTTCTACAACCTGCCTTTGAGCGCCTCCACCGTCGTCTTGAGCACCATCTCCATTGGACTCTTTGGCTATGGTATCTGCGGTGTGTTGCGTCCGATTGCCGTATGGCACGTCGAAGCAGTCTACTGGAGCACTCTTCCTACGGTCAAAACCCTCCAAGGACTTCATTGGCAAACTGTGAAGGGTTCCAAGCCTCTCCGATTCTTCTGGTACAGCTTTGTGGGCATGTTCATTTACGAGTTCTTCCCTGCGTACATCTTCCCGTTCCTGAACTCCGTTTCTATTCCCTGCTTGGCCGCCATGCACGCTACAGGATCAAAAGCTGCCATCCTCACCAACCTGTTCGGTGGTGCTACCAACAACGAAGGACTGGGACTCTTTAGCTTCTCGTTCGACTGGCAATACGTAAGGCAATCATATTTTCGAGAATAACGGTAAACCTGAGCTGACATTCGCTAGATTACTTCCTTCAACACCTCTCTTCCTCTTACACTGCAAGCCCATGCTGCTGCTGGATTCATCGTTTGCTACGCCGTGGTGCTCGCCATCTATTATACTAATTCATGGAGCGCCAAGTCTCAGCCATTTATGTCGACGCAGCTTCGAGCTGAGAACGGTACCAAGTACCCTGTCTCAGAGGTGTTTGTTGGCGGTGTTCTCGATGAGAGTGCTTTGCAGAAGTATGGTATTCCTAAGCTGACTGGCAGCTTCGCATATGCCATGTTCATGGCCAACGCTGCTGTACGTGTCCCTCTTCGATGATACTTCATTGTATCATCATCCTGCATCTCTTCTGCGACTTCCACTAAACCTTGTATAGATTGGTGCCTTGGTTGCCCATTGCTTCCTGTTTTGGGGTGGAGATGTTAAGAAGGCGTACAAAAGTTCGAGGGAAGGTCGATATGATGACCGACATCACGCACACATGGCTGAGAACTACAAAGAGGCACCGTGGTGGTGGTACATTGCTGTCCTCGTTTTCAGCTTTGTTCTCGGTCTCGTCGTCGTCATCAAGGAGAACATCACCCTTCCTGCTTGGGCCTACGTTGTCGCCCTCATTGTCGGCATCTTTATCGCACCCTTGGTAAATATCTCTAACCTGACTCTTTCAAATTACGTGGTGTCTAACCTCGATAATAGAGTACCATTCTATACTCCCGCTATGGTAACGGTATTGCCACCAACAACTTGTCCAAGATGTTGGCTGGTTTGATGCTTCCTGGTCGTCCTGTTGGCAACATGTACTTTGCTGCTTGGTCTCACAACGTTATTTCCAACTGTGTCAGCTTGTGCAATGACCTGAAGATGGGCGAATACCGTACGTCACAATCCCCCATGCAGTTTTAAGCAAGAGAAATCACTGACTTTTTCCTGCAGTTAAAATCCCACCCCGTGTCATGTTCCTCACTCAAATCTACGGTACCATTCTTGGTGGTTTCGTCAACTATGGTGTCATGATTTCCATTGTCAACAGCAACCGCGAACTTCTTATTGATAGCAACGGTAACGCTTCATGGAGTGGCGCAACTATCCAGTCATACAACACCAACGCTACTTCCTGGGCCCTGGCAAAGTATCTCTACAAGACTGGCGCAGAGTACGAGATGGTACCCATCGGTTTGGCTATTGGTGCTGGAGTCGTTGCTCTCCACCGCATCTTCGTTTACGTGAGTACACGTTTTTCATATTATTCCCCATACTGGTCTTACAAGACGCTAATCACAATCTCGATAGTTCGTTCCCAAGATCCGAGGCTTCGATGTCAACGATATCAACTTCCCCCAGTTCATCCAATACGCTGGCTACATCCCATACAACCAGTCTCAAACCTGCGTTATCTGGAGCCAGCTTATTGCTGGATTCTTCACGCAGTTTTACCTCCGAAACTACCGCCCTCGCATTTTTAGGGATTATTCGTACTTGGTCACTGGTGCCTTTGACGGTGCCAGTCTCACAGTGCTTTTCATCCTTTCTTTTGCAGTCTTTGGGGCTGGTGGCCCTGCGGTTCCCTTCCCTTCATGGTGGGGTAACCATGTTGACGGCTTCTACGATTTCTGCCCTGTGGCCGAGTAGAGCACAACAATCGTGGACACTCTTAACCTTATCCATAATGGATTTGCTATCGATGCTCCGAAGGTTGAAAACTTTGATCTTTTTGACTTGAGCTATCTCTCCACCACTTTTCTGGAAGGACGTGGCTCAAGGATAAAACACCTATACTAGCTAGATACGCATTTCGGGCGATGGTCTGTGATAGCCACCCAGGATTTAGAGCTCGAGTAGCGGTAACAATTTACGAATAATTAATGAAAGAAACTTTATACCCCTGATTAATGCCCGCTCTTCTGTCATGTGTATTACAGGATTATCCTGGAGCATTAGTGCCATAGTATTCATTGGTTAAAGATGTAGAGACCTATGTGTATGAGGCAGTCACCTCTAAAGCTACTCTACTTGTATATAGACACGGCCCTAGGCTCAATGAATTTTTAATACAATATTGCATCTTCATGGAATTACATACCGAATCCATCTTAACTCGATGGATTTCCTGCCGTGTTCCGCTGTCACTGAAACGATACCCGGCCCGGGTGGCGGTTGGGCGTTCAACTTATACGAACTCCACCAGACGACAAAGATCCCTCCATGGCGCGCATCACGCCATAGCGGCTACCATTCAATAGTTGGCCCAAGTACTCCATACCTCAGACTGGGAAAGAGAATGCGAGCGCGACATTTCTTTTTGTTTTTTTACAAAAAGGAAATTGTCATCTTTGGTGTTCCGTGTACATGCCAAATGAATGTCGCCATTTTACCCAGACGTTCTGGACCTCCAATGCCGTAACCAAAGAATTCGGGGTAACGGAACTGTCACTGATGGCTAACAATTTCTCATTGTGTTTTAATCGCTAATAATACAGAGTACATCCCGAATGACCCATCAACGGCCACTTTCACTACTCTTAATGCTCACAGAAGTTCCAATTCGCTATATGGAGCTGCTCTTCCGTACTGTCCTGTTTCATTGATCTCTCATCCATTAGATCAAGGCGAATGCTTTTCGCTTCATCCAAGTCAAAAGGTAGCCCAGTTGCCTCATCAAGGATGAGTTTTGTCAACTCGTTGGGCAGTCGAGCAGCCAGAGCCTCTTCGACGCGGGTTTCCTTATCCCACCAGTGACGCTGTTGAGGCGGCACATTGGCTGTGGAAAGAACCGGAATGGCTGGATCAACCAAGAAAAGAGCAAGTATCTTGCGATGGCCTGGTCGCGTCGGGTCCTTGAGGCGGAACGGCGATACGCGATGTTGAAGGAGATTTGGAAAGAAAACGGCACGAGTATCGGCGTCTCCGGTGGAGGGACTGTTTGTAGTCAAAACACCGCCAACATATTGCAACGTATCACGGTTGGTGTTTGGAATGGCGAATGTTCTTTCGATTGGAAAATGTTGGCTTTGTTCATAATTGAGGTTGACGACCAATTCTTCTCGATCAGCCGGTGTGCGGAAATCCAAATGGCAGTCGGTAATGTTTTCCGAGTCGTAATAAAAAAGCGCAGTCGCGCATATACGCTCATTCAGCATTCCCTCAGTATGCCACGACCCGCCTTCGAACTCGGTAGGATCATTGTCAACGTATATGCTACAATAGTCAGGGAGGTCCAAAGACAGAGGTCGACCATTGCTGGACGAAGCGTCAGAGTCAGATGGAGAATCCTCCGAAGAACTCGGCTTATAGGAAGACCCTTCCAGGTCCGGATCATTCCCACTATCATTGGCAGCGGCGGTATACCAGTCGGCAAGCTCTTTAGATGCTTCAAATTTGAAATCTGGATCCTCAGGTGTAAGGTGGACATTGGCAAGCTTGACGATAACCTGAATACGCGATGCGCCATTAAAGAAGCCGCTCGATTTGACATCCGATGGTTTCAGTCGAAAATAATCATCCCGTGTAGGAACTGGTTCCGGTAAATCCAACTTGTGAGTCTCGACTAACCACGCCATGTCACGCTTGAATCGTTCAGAAGAACGATACTCCTCTGTGAAGGGTTCATTTTCCTCGCGTTGCGGCTCGCCCTCGTCAAGCGGCCGGTTCCACGGCTCGCACGCATACATTTGATTGCAAATTTCGCTAGTTGTACATTTCGATCGAGCGTTTTTCGATTTGAGGCGTTGAATCTCAAATTCTGTCGGCCATCGGTAGATGACATCCCAAGCGGGCAGGGCTTTCTCGATGAAGCGTTCGATGATGGGGTATAAATTCGCGTGTTCCACTGGGTGCAAGTTGTTTATGTAGCTGTCAATCTTTGCAGTCTGGCCATCTAGCACAACGTCACATGGAAGCCACTGATACTTATATGAAAGAGAAGGAACCGGGTTCTCCAAGGGGCTTGACCAATCGCTCCCCGGGCCAGCAATCTCAATTGGCTTTGGTGCTGGAAGAACCGTGCCAACACCACAGTGGTTCAGTGCGTTCTCAAGATTGATCCGCCTATCGAGCAACACGGGAGTGCGGCCGTATATGAATGGCCATAGAGATGGATGGACAAGATCGAGGACTTTATGAGTACTGCCCGGATGCCAGTCTTTTTCTTCATCTGGGACATTCTCAAGTACCGCAGCTGCTGTGCGGAGGGCATCTCGCAAGCTTTCAGGGACAAGGGTGTCCGATTTTATGACACAGGACGAGTAGTCGAAAATGGGAATGAGCCCTGTCTTCTTGAACAAGTCCGCTTTGTTCCGTAGCTCATCAATGCACTGGCATTTACCAATCAATTGGACGGCCTTCCATGGGAATCAGATACAGACTTACCGCATCTGCCATAGCAGGTGTGAAGTCCGCGTACGTGCGGTATTCTTCCCAGTTCATTTGTAAAGCCTCCTGCTTCCACTTATTGGTAATATCCGGATTGAATACTTTTTCCCACCACTGAGGTTTGTTTGTCACCTCTTCTATAAATTTGAGCATACATACTTCGCGAATGAGAAGTGTTGCGGCTTTCCAATCGTAGTCGTGAACTCCAATTAGAACGGGGAAACGCTCTTTTTCGGGCGGCATGTGCCCCAATGGGAGTCCAAACCCAGGAACTTTGAGATATGATAATGCCTACAATCATTGACATGGCCTGGTGGTTAGCTACGGATCTTGGTTATTGTGCATAGAATATTCTCGCATAACGATAGAGAACTGGATAAAAGTACCTTAGTACGTTCTTCAACAGCCTTATTGGCATCTTCAATAGCTTCGTCAATGAGCGGGCCAAGAATCACGCTGAGGGAGTCTTCGGACACATTCTCGATTTGTTGAGAGGTCTGAAACCATCTTTGAGCATCCCAAATACGGGGTTTGCAGTCTTTGGACTGAATCCAGTCTTTGAAAGCCTTGATCTGTTGATCTGTAGGCACAAAGTCAGGGGGATCCATGCTTGCAACTGATCGGGATATGTTCCAGGAGAGTTGTTAGGCACTGCGTGTCTCCCTGGAAAATATCTCAAGTAGCGAAGAGTTTAAGGGCGTGAATAGACACTAGGCTAGGCCGCTTCTGCCTAATTAATTCCCATGAATGCGTGCAATTATACCGACTCCTAGTCATTCTTTTGTCATATCTAAGTACACAAGACAAATTTATTCTCCGGCATTCTCCGCATTGTGTTTCATGGGTTGACTCGGCCTTTCAATTGCTCTTTGTACCGAACAGCAATTGTTGCATTCACGGGTTCATTAGGCTGTGCGGAAATTACCCCGCAATGTACGGAGTATTTACAGGTGGGGTTTTAATAGATCTCACTTCTGCAAATGGTGGGGGTTTGGAATCTTGGAAAGCTAGCACTAAGACTTCAATGTCCTCAATGCTATAGAAAGCTTCGATTTGCGGACCCCAAAGCTGATCCATACAGGAAACAGTTACAAAAAGTGTATGAGGTTTTACTGTTGAACAACACCGCTGACAAGTTACCTGAAAGGATTGATACATTTGAGCTAGCTAGATGCAAGCCTTTAAAGAAGCCCTTGCTCCCGATACAACGTTTGACAGTTAAAACAGATGATTTAGCACCAAGGAATGAGTTACGATTTGGAAATCGCCCATAAAAAGATACCTTAACCCGACCCGAAGATTACAGAGGCTGGTCAATCTGTTCACCGCTGTTACGGAATCGTTATCTCCTTCTTGTTGCCGGCAGGGATGGTACCGGGATGCTTGATTCACGGGCAAGCATCGGATACTCGGTTCAGCTATCAAGTGCATAATGGCGAGACAATTCTCGCTGCGTGATTCACCGGGCATTTGTTGATGAACAAGGGAACGTTGATTTAGGATTCAACAAATGCAACCACACTCCTCCTTCGCTGCTTTAGCTGCTTTAAACCATTCCCTTCGCGTCTGCATCTTACACTTGCACAACGCGTAAAGCTAGGGGCATGGGGAAAATACAGCTATTTAAACCCAGCACAGATACCTATGCAAGGTCAATTGATCGACTGATTCACGTCTGTTAAGTTGGTTGGGCGTGGCATGAACTGGTAGATGAAAGCTAGAATAGAGTCATGCATTTATTCAGCCTCATTACGGCCGTGGGTCTACTGTCACCATTGGTAGGAGCAATCAATGCTTCAAAGCCCACTGCATCAACTACAGATCCCACTGCTGGTATAAAAGCCCTTGTGAAGCGACGAATACCGCAACATGAAAATTCTTTCATCTTTTCTTTAGCCAACGACACAGCGTCGGCGGCAGACAGTTACACTGTTGTGAGCACCGCTGATGGTAAGATCCATGTGCAAGGAACAACGCTCAGTTCTACCGTATACGGGTAAGGCTGGATTTATCTGCCATGAGCGGCTGCGATTGATCCTTAGAGTTTGAGAAACGTCTAATATATGACAATAGCCTTCATTCTTACCTCTCAGACGTTGTTCACGTCGATATTTGGTGGCATGCCGGTAGCCAACTCTAAGATGCACCCGCGAGTCTGCCGAAATTGTCATCACCATTGAATGGACAAAGTATTGTTCCGTATCGCTATGAGCTGAACACAGGTGCGTATGAAGATGGAAACAGACTTCAATTCTCGAAATTTCAGTAGAGAATGGTAACACTTTAATTTATTCACCACTTCGTACACCGCCCCATTTTGGACTTGGGAAGATTAGGAATTACAATTGGACTGGATGGCTCTTCATAGCATCAACATAGCTCCAGCATAGATTAGAATCGAGAAATTCTTCATTAAGGTCTTTCGAGAAGTCAGCTTCACGGATGATGATATTTCAGATTTCTTCACTGGTCCCGCATTTCTTGCTTAGAAGCACTTTGGCAACTTACAAGGATCGTGGTCTTCCAATTTACCATTTAAATAGGTCGACAATCAGTTTTGCTCTTCAGCAAAAGATAGTAAAACGCATAGTAGAGCTGGGAATAACGCCCATTTTACCTGCATTTCCTAGCTTCGTCCCTCGAGCGGTGTCTCAAGTACTACCTGATGCTCAAATACTCTATAGTATTCAGTGGGTGAACTTTCCCGAACAATATACCGAAGACATACTACTCAATCCCGTCGATCCTCTATTTACGCAAATGCAATTAAGCTTTATCACAAAGCAGCAGCAGGCCTACGGAAACATCACAAACTTCTATACCCTTGACCAGTTTAATAAAATGACACCTCCTTCGGAAGACCTAGATTACCTGAGAAATGCGAGCTCAAACACCTGGAAGGCACTCAAAGCGGCGGACACCAACGCCATCTGGGTGTTCCAGGCGTGGCTATTCGCGCAAAAAACCATTTTCTGGACGAACGACCGCATTGAAGGATACCTCGGCGGCGTCACTACCGACAGCGACATGCTAATTTTGGACATTTGGTCGGAATCGATGCCCCAATGGCAACGCGCTCAATCCTATTACGGCAAACCTTGGATCTGGTGCGAACTGCAAAACTACGGCGCCACCATAAATATGTATGGGCAGCTCCAGAATGTCACCAAGAGCCCAATCCTGGCACTGCAAGAGTCAAATTCGCTTGTTGGGTTTGGCTTGTCCATGGAGGGCCAGCAGAGTAACGAAATTGTCTATGACCTTTTGCTTTCTCAAGCTTGGAGTAACAACCCTATCGACACGAGCGTCTATTTCAAGAGTTGGGCTGCTGCACGATATTCGAGTAGTAAACGGCCGGCAAGTATTTACGCTGCATGGGAGACGGTCTGCACTACTGTTTATGACAACACCAATCTCGCTTTGATGCCATCTGTACCAAAGTCAATCATCGAACTCATTCCCAGAACGACTGACATGGCTAATATTATCAAAATTCTGGGTACCAAACTGACATATGACCCGGCTACTATGGTAAGCGCGTGGAAGCTGCTCTATCAAGCTGGCTTACAGGATACATCGCTCTTCAACAATTCGGCATACCAATACGACATCGTCGATTGGACACGTCAAGTTTTGGCCAACGCATTCATACCATATATGAGAAGATTCTGCAGATCTATAACATGCCTAATCAGACTGCTGAAAGCCGAGCCACAGAATTAAGGACCCAAGAAGAGCAGCTTACGCGTCTACTCTTTTCCCTCGATCTTGTTCTCTCGTCGAATAAAAATTTCCGTCTCTCGACTTGGCTCTCAGAAGCTCGTGCGTCCGCCCCAAATTCTACATATGCTGACTTTTTCGAGTATGAAGCTCGCAATCAAATCACTGTCTGGGGCCCTTCAGGTCAACTCATCGATTATGCGTCAAAGGCATGGTCTGGGCTGATGAAGACATATCACTTGAAGAGGTGGCAAATGTTCATCGATTATTTGGTTGCCACAGAACCAGCGAATTACAACCAGACTGAATTCCAGGACGTCTTATTACCTTGGGAGCTATCATGGGCTAATAGCACCGGAGCCCAACCGGACGCGTCAGACGAAGACCTGGACGTAGAGGACATTATCCAGAAAACGATACAAGAATGGAGCGAGATATTTGCGTAAATAAATGTATATACACTTCGCTTTACAATTAGAGACTTTTATAAAGAATTAGTGTAACAACATGCTCAGTGCCAAGTATGCATAATATGGTTCATTCCTGACAGTGCGTACATATCTCTTTGGTCACTAGAGCTTAGTTACAGTCTTCTCAGCTTTCTTCTTTGCTGACCATGCATTCCGACATGATACTGTCAGTGCCTGCGGATTGATGCGAGTCGGATACTTTTCGGACATTCTATGGAATAGCTCGATTGCATCTTTGGTCTGCAAAAGCATCTTCTCAAACGTCTCGATGTATTCGATTGTGGCCTGCACGTTATTGCCTCCATCAACGGCTCCATCTCTCTTATGCCCTGCGATCACTGTATGAGGATTCAGTTTTGCAATCTTTTCGAGACACGCGAGCCAACTACGGCGTCTTTCAGGTGTAGCTGCTTCTCCCAAGAATGGATGCACATCATTGTAAACAATGTCGCCGGCGACAATTAAATTGAGATCAGGAATGTGTAAGAAAGTGGTGTCAGTTGTATCCGAGTCGCCAGCTTCATGTACCTGAAGAACATGGCCTTCGAGCGATAGAGTATTACTATCTCCAAGCTCCTCCGGTAACACGCTGTCGTGGTCAATCTGATTGGGAAAGAGATTTCCCCACGCACGTTGGAAATATTTCGGCTCAAGCTCTTTCTTCATTCGAGCGATTACACGCGGAGTGGCCAACGTTTGAAAGCCCGGAAAGCGTTTGCGGAGAGTCTTAAGGCCAAGAAAGTGGTCACCATGTCCGTGAGTAATGTACACAGTTGTGAGTCGCTTCCCAGGGATTGTCTTTTCAATCCAATCGGCCAAATTATTTGCCTGCTGCACTGTCCACAGAGTATCAACAAGAATCGCCTCACGCTCTCCCGAGATTAATGTGGCAGTTGTAGGAGACCAATGCGATTGTTGACCCGACTTCCCGCCAGGAACAACGAAAGGGATGGACGGGGTTGTGAAAACGTCTGCTCGTAAAGGACACATGGCTGTTCTTGTGGTTATCGTTTGCAGAAAGGAAAAGAAGTATGCGAACTACAGCGAGATTGCAAGAGTAGAGGAAGCATCAAAAGACAAATTTGATGAAGAGAAAACTGCACAAAAGCGATGCAACTCACGTCATGCCATGCACTCACTTATATGGGAATATCACTCGGCATCTGAGAGGTAAGCGGGCCCATACCTCACAGCTTACTGTTTTCCCTCGGGTATCCTGCGATGTGTTTACTAATCTTCAAATGAGGCCATCGAGGTTAAAGCTGGAAAGCCCAGTAAATCCTCGGTTTCTTGTGATTAGATAATCTCAGCTCATCACTTCAGAGTGTCTACAGCACAAGAGAGTTTTCACATGATGTTAATCGACCTGCCCTCAGATTAAACAAATGAGCGACCTCTAAAAGTTCGTTTTCCATGGAGAGATTGGGGGGTGGAATGGTGCTGTCGCTCGTTGAATTTAAGATCGAAAGAGTGCTCTCGCCTAAAGACCGTATCTGAAGTACTGCATCTGAACTCAAGAATCCAAAACCCGGCCTCAGCGAGATGACAGACTTAATTTTCTTTTTCCGTGTCACGAAAGATCCATTTTTCTGAGAGCAGACAGCATTACGACAATCCACCCTTGTTGGATTTGGACGGTAACGAGATCCTAAGTAAGCTTAAATATGAAACTGGTATCCTGTTAACGGTCTGTGTTCATTCGTTACGAAACAAAGGCGTTTTAGAGTGGATACTCTCTGACGTTGGAAACCTTGGCGCTCTTTTGCTGGAAGCTCCCTTCTCTTCTGCTAATGGCTCACCATAATTGACCCCCAAATGATGCTATGGGTGGAAAGCCTGCTTGTTCTGTCCCAGTTTTATGTAACGTTGCCTTTTTCCTAATAACTACGATTGGTAGTGACGTGGGCTATTTTGAACGCTATACGTAAGTAGATGAACTATTCACTATAGCAGACATTAGCAGAAAGAATGAGAACCTTAAGTTGTGAGGCTCTCTGTATGCGAGATCGGAAGCTTCTAGTGGACCCATCTCAAGTCTCGTTTTGGCGCACTCCACATTCTATATTCAGAGCATTAGAGCATACAAAACACCGACTATATGGCTCACCAGAATTACTGCTTGAATCATATTCCAACATCACCTTTATATCATCACTAATATTGCAAAAGAGACACTCGATATGGCCGAAAGCATTCAGAATGGCGTTTTTCGGCGCAACAACACTGTGCCTCCAGCGGACAATGGAGTCATGGCACTCTTCTCCCTAGCAGGCAAGACAGCGATAATCTCAGGTGCGGGGGGAGGAATTGGCCTGGCTGCGGCCAAAGCCTTTGCTGAAGCGGGAGCCAATGTGGCCATTTGGTACAACACAAATAGCGAGACCATCGAGAAGGCTGCTAGCATTGAGAAAGCCTTCAATGTCAAATGTAACGATGCCAAGTTTTATGCACACACGCTTCCACTCGACATCAATCCCCGTCTTCCCTGACTGACCCAGATCTGAATAGGCAGAGCATATAAAGTAGACGTCACATCATGTGATGAAGTGGAAACGGCGGTAGACACAATTGTCAAAGAATTTGGTGGACGTCTCGACATATTCGTCGCTAATTCGGGTACCTCCTGGGGAGATGAGGCATTCATCGATGCGGACATTAGCAGATATCATAATCTCATGAAGATCAACGCTGATGGCGTCGTTTACTGCGCGCGCGCTGCTGGCAAGCACTTTCGCCGCCAGAAAATCGAGGGCACAACAACAGATGGATCAACATTAACCAATTACTCAAGCGGCAGCTTCATTGCAACTGCGAGCATGTCAGGGCGTATTGTCAACATTCCTCGGCGTCAGGCGGCATACAATGCCTCCAAAGCGCATGTTATTCATTTATGTAATTTTTGCTCACTCTTCATTTTGGTCTTGAAATCCTTTTTTTTTTATGCTGAAACTTATTCCCCACAGGCAAATCCCTTGCGATTGAATGGCTTGGGTTCGCTCGCGTCAACAGCGTCTCTCCTGGATATGTACGCACTGGCCTATCAGGGACAGTAGCCGAGGAGACTATGAACTCTATCAAAGATAAAATCCCAATGGGGTAAGTAAAGATGATGAATTATCCGAGAACCGAGGACGCATGTCTAACAATTTTAGGCGTTTTGGCGAGACCGTTGAGATGCAGGGCATCTATCTTTATTTAGCCTCTGATGCTTCCTCTTACGCAACTGGGGCCGATTTTATCGTTGACGGTGGCTATTCCGCTCCATAATTATTATATATAATGCATGGGGAGTGTTGTGGTAGGACTGATATTAATATTCTACTGCTTTGATTGTTATCTTCAAGACAAGACAGCAGCCATTTAAAGAAAAGTCACCACAATTAATTCCATCTACTATCCGTTTTATGAACCATCCCTCCACATGTTCACGCCCCCGCTACTTGTCAAATTGCAAAAATGGATCATTTTGAATATATTTTTATTCTGGGAGTATGCAAACCTTATGTATTGTTGGTCGGTGAGTCTTGAAATGACCCCCTTTCAAATGGGCAGATATACGCGCCTACCCGGTACTCTCATGAGTCAAATTTGGCACCCGACAGTATCTACCTACAATATTGCCTTTGGTGCGGCTAACGCACGCGGTTAAATCAATCGCGTGCCGACGCCGCCTATCCTGTTTTGCCGCTGTAGAGGTATATGAACTAGCTGCGATAGAGGGATATCTGTTGGTTGCCGAATAGGCTATAGACTTCTTGGAATTCAGACTCTCTTTAGCTATATGCACACAGTGTGCTAGGTAGGTGGCAGAAGAGATATGGAATTCTACTCGCCGCCATATATTTATTCTCGATGTATTGTACAGGTCAACAGCCCTAATGCGCGGCAATAATTGTTTTTGTTTACACAATGGTTCTGATATTGGTTCCCATTCATTCAGCGAAATAATTAAACCGAAGCGCCCCGGCAGCCATTGTCTGTGAGTCATCGGCTGAGAGACTGGCTCCTTGGACTGATGCTCGGATGCCGGTCGTGGTCCGCGGAGATTCTCGTTTCATTGATGGCTGAATAAAATGAACTGCATCGAGAGGAATAACACACTGAAATAGGATAGATGTAGTTGGAAATTCGGTTATGCATGATACTTTGCACAAACAGCGAAATCGGTTGTGGTTGGGCCACCTGGGCAATTCGGATGTCCGAAATTCTCAAAGGGCGCGGATGATTTCCGCCTCCGGAAATGGGTGCTTCATCCGAATCTCCTCCATCTATATCTTTCACATCACCGCTTCGTTTGCATATACTTTGGTTTCAATGCTTAGGAGGTCAACTAACGCAATGGACTCCAAGGGGCATGCCTCTGAATCTTCCATGGAGGTTCGTCAAGAGCCGCCTAACCCTGAAGAAAAGTCCAGCGACGCTCAGTCATTTCCCGATGGAGGCTTGCAAGCATGGCTTGTTGTTTTGGGAGCGTTTTTTGGTCTGTTTATCAGCTTTGGATGGACGAACTGTAAGTCTCATGCCATCATTGCTACTAATCGTACGGCTGATCGTTCTCAAAGGTGTCGGCGTCTTCCAAGAATACTATGAAACCCACCAGCTAGCATCATTGTCACCGAGTACAGTGTCTTGGATCCCAGCATTGTCTATGTTCACAATCTTCATCGCAGTATGTTGATATACAGTCTGATTTCCACTATTCTTTTTGACTTGCTCCGATGCTCATATGTGCCTAGGGGCCTTTTGTGGGACAGCTGTTTGACCATTTCGGTCCTAGAATTCTCCTGCTCCTTGGCAGTAGCATCCATGTTTTTGGGTTAATGATGGCATCCATTTCATCTCGATATTATCAGTTCATTATGTCTCAATCTATTTGCAGTCCCATTGGCGCAGCCATGGTCCTCTACCCTTCCTTCAGCTGTATCACAACATGGTTTCTGAAGAAACGTGCTCTAGCAATGGGAATCGCCGCCAGTGGATCTAGTATGGGCGGAGTCGTGATGCCTATTATGGTAAATCGACTTATACCCATTATCGGTTTTGGTTGGACAATGCGAACATGCGCGTTTATGATGCTGGGCCTCCTGATCATAACCAATTTGACAGTTCGATCACGCTTACGTCCTCAACCGAAAAATTTCGGAATTGCATCTTTTTTCGCATCATTTAAAGATCCTCCTTTTCTCTTGTTAGCTATGGCCGGATTCTTCTACTCTATGGGTATGTTCATACCTATAACCTTCTTGGTTACATATGGTAGAAGTGTAGGGATGTCGCCAGAGTTGGCTGGGTATCTAGTTTCCATGTTTAATGGGGCAAGGTACGTGACTATATCTTTATCAATGCGCACAACGCAGTCAATATTACAGTATACTAACGCTTTATTGGTTATATGTAGCGGTATTGGACGTATTCTCCCTGGATACATAGCTGATAAAGTGGGAAACTTTAACGTATCCCTTTTTGCCGCATGCCTATCCACAATCTTAGTCTTTGGAGTCTGGCTACCTGGACACTCCCATGCAACTACAATAGTCTTTGCGTCTCTATTTGGACTTAGCACCGGAACCTATACAGCTATGAGTCCTGCCCTGGTGGCCCAAATATCCGACATACGCGAAATCGGACTAAGATCAGGAGCAATGTACGCATTCATGTCCATAGCAGCCCTTACGGGAAGCCCCATTGGAGGGGCCCTCATTACTGCAGCAGGAGGAAGTTATTGGAAATTGCAAGTTTTCACTGGGGTCATGCTTGCCGTAGGAAGCGCCTTTTACGGAGCTTCAAAGCTCTATCTGGCAAAAGGTAAAGTGTGGACAAAGGTATAGCGATAGAATATTTTTTCTCTCTGAGAATGCCCAAGCAGCTGTTCGTCAGGGATGCAATTATGCAAAGCTTTGTTCAAGTAATGCCCTTGACTCTGTTGGGATGCGCCTATCATTATAATGGTGGATGAGTGGTTGATATTAGGCGACCGTCTTTAGAGGCCTGTTGAGAATTAGGAAGATTTAAAAAGATGTTTTAATGATGAGACAGATGAAAGATGAGGAACATACATCCTCTGATCAATATTTAGGCATCCAACTTATACGTGCCTATATGCAAAATAATTAGAAATCAGTGTTGCACTGTGTTGGTGAGCTAACTGTTACTAGGAAATTCCAATTCCAGTAGTTGCTGTGTTGGGAAAAACTTCAAACCCCGTTTTAAATACTGGTTCGCTTTCATCCGTCACCACCGTAACCATACAAAGGCATTTCTCGCCTTTGCACAGGTGAGTAATTCAGCGGCTGAATAATTGAGTTTTTCAACTGTATGCGTGATTTTGCAGTTCATCCGTTCGAAGGTGAGGAAGACGAATGGTCTGATGTGAAATTAGAGTGGCAACTCCTATGTAGATCGCCAATTGCGAAGGCTGCTCTGTGAACGACGAACATAAAAACTGAACATGCCGCAACATGGATGGAATTCTTTGAGCATGAAGGATCTCTTTCACACGCACCACTTTACAATTACAATCTATTCTATCACTACATACGAGATTTTACTTCAGCCAATCCAATCCTAAAGGCCTGTCATGGAGCAACACATTGATGCTATGGTGGTTGGGGCAGGGTTCAGCGGCATATACCAGTTATACAAGCTCCGTGAGCTTGGTTTCTCTGTGAAGGCCGTTGAGGCTGCTCCTGAAGTTGGAGGTACATGGTACTGGAACAGATATCCGGGTGCAACGAGCGACACGCATAGTGAAGTTTTTCGCTATAGTTGGGATAAGGAGGATTTACTCACTTATCCTTGGAAAACTCGATATCTACCCCAAACCGAAATAAAAGGATACTTAAAGCACGTGGTTCAACGCCATGATCTGGAGCAGTATATCCAACTGAACACTCGGATGGAGTCGGCGCACTATCTCGACAACAGCTGGCAAATACGACTATCCACCGGTGAAACATTTCGAGCAAGATATCTCATCACGGCTCTAGGCGCTTTATCGAAGACTTATTTTCCTCAGATTCCTGGCCTTGACACCTTTACCGGCGAAATGTATCATACGGGGTAAGCAGGTTCACCTTTCATCTTTTGTGGGACTTTATTCGGTATTGTGACTGCTACTAATCTTGATGTCTCATTATAGAAACTGGCCAGATGCCCATGATTTCTCGAAGAAACGCGTTGGAGTCATTGGCAACGGTTCTACCGGCGTCCAGCTCATCATAAACCTTGCTGATCAAGCCAAGCAACTGGTTTCATTCCAACGACACCCACAACATGTGGTTCCAAACGGTGACGGCCAAGTTACGGCAGAAGATCGGAAACGCATCAATGAGAACTATGATGAGATATGGAAAAACGTCAAGACAAACATATCCGGACATGCTATTACAGAGTCATCAATCCCAGCCATGAGCGTCACCGCCGAGGAGCGCGAGCGCGTATTTGAGCAAGTCTGGCAAACTGGCAACGGAATCAAGTTCCTATTCGGTACTTTTGGAGATGTTGCCATAAGCGAAGAAGCGAACAAAGAAGCAGCAGACTTTATTCGCAGGAAGATTAAGCACATTGTCAAAGACCCCGTCAAGGCCCGCACTTTAACTCCGCCTGGCGGATTCAACCGCCGCCCAGTCACAGCCAATGGCTACTACGAGACTTTTAATAAAGAAAATGTCGACGTTGTGGATGTGCTAAATACGCCTATGGAAATCATTCCAAATGGTATTAAGCTCTCGGATGGTACAGTGTACGACCTGGATGTCATTGTATTTGCTACGGGCTTTGACGCCGTCGATGGCATGTACCATGAGATTTCGATAGTCGGACAGAACGGCCGGACGCTAGAAGATCACTGGGCCGATGGAGCGAAAGCATATCTAGCCACTACGATGAATGGATTTCCAAATATGTTTGTGGTTAACGGGCCTCAAGGCCCATTGACCAACGTACCACCTCTCATCGAAACCCAGGTGGACTTCATTACAGGCCTCATTGCTACTGCAGAAGCAAGCAAGGAAAAAACGGCAACTGAATCTCGAAACGAATATAAGCAGCTGCCAATAATCGAAGTTACGCAAGAAGCTGAGGATGGCTGGCTGGCAAAAACTAATGAGATCGGCGCAATGACTGTGTTTGCCAAAGGAGGGTCATGGCTCACTGGAGCTAACGTCGATGGCAAGAAGCAGGCATTTCTATACTACATGGGAGGGGTGGGCAACTATAACAGGGTTATTCAGGCTGAAATAGACGCAGGGTATCCTAGCTTCAACAAATTCTACTGACATTACAAGCAGGAAGAATGGGACAATATGCTTAAGAGACGAGGCTAGGAATTACAGTTGCTGTATTAGAATAGATCTTAATTTTCTTTAAATTGTCCAGTATGTTTAATCCTATGTTACGCAAAATTGTTGAAATCAACTTCGATAAAATCGGTAATACAATTATATATACGATATGTTGACTGGGTTATAGGCTGAGAAACATTGTTTTGTTGCTCATTCCACTCCATAGAGGGTTGAGAGCCTGCTGCGGAATCTAGACGCGACGACAAGCGACTCAAATCGTGTATATTGTCGTAATATATTATTTCACTATTTGGAGAAGTGCTATCGTCGACCGAAAGAGTCGTACAACATGTCGAGGTAGATCGAACTTCTGCTGAAAACATTGTGGCATTGTTAGGTGGGTAGTGTGGACTATCCATATAAAACATGTCGTACGATGGCGTTGGTGACAGATCGTGCATCTGATTTAGAATACCTAGGTTGGCGGTCGAAGGAGTGAACGAGGACGCGTTGCTACGGCTGGAGAGCCTGAAAAGAGACTTATGGCTACTCGACACCATTAGATCAGCCTTGTTTGTTGTGAGAGGCTACACCAGAGCCACCGATGAAAACATACCGATTACGAATGTCTTGCAGAGATCGATCCATGAGCTCATGCATTTGTATCATCTTCCAATTGCTTCCATGTACACTATAAGCTTGTAGGAGACGCACGTCTTCATCATGTGACCACTTCTGTCGTTTGATGCTGGGGTCCAAGTAGTTCTGCCACCTCGCGGCACATTCTAGGAAATTGTCTGGTTATTAACTGCCTTCAAACCTCGTGTCTCAACGTAAGGAATACGTACGATCCGCAGAACGCGTCTTTATAAATCTTGACACTTGAACCCATCTGTGTTTTGCATGGTTAGTACGTTCCACACGCGACCTTGAGTTGGCAGTAGCCCCTTACCGAGCGCCAAATTGATCGAAAGCATCGCGCAACTGTTTGTCTTCGCCAGAGCTCCATTCACCCTTCTTTATACAGCCGTTGAGTCTCACCCAGCGCTTTCGACAGTCTTTGTTCGATCTACCGCTGATGATCGCCGCGATAGAACTCCAGTCTCTAGGTTGTCCCAACAGTTCTGGAGAAACAGTAGCGTAAATACGGCGAGAACTTGAACAAATTCTCATCCAGACTCACTTACCCTGCGCCCTTACTTTGCGTATTAGGATTTCATCCTCGGCATTTGTCCAGCGTCCACTTTGGCGTCGAGATCCTGTCCGACTCATGGCTATGCGAAGCTTTATGGAATTGGTTAAGTAATTCGCTTGATATATTCTCGTCATATTATAACTATATTCTGTCTCATGTGACTTTCCAGACCTTCCTTGTTTAACATGCTAGATTGCCCCATTCGCAACCTGTTCTTGTTTCTCGGCCTCCGAATCTGCGACATTGCTGGGTCAGCAAACAATTGGGAGCGACTATTCGGGAAGTGAGGACGCACCAACCATGTGATGGGTTAGCAAAGAGTAAATGAGGAAGTTTAGAAGATATCAGACCCACAGAATGCGCACATGCCGGCGATAAATTCAAGTCTCCGACAACTCCAGGTCATAACTACGGGGCAACCTATTTGCCCGGGGATCTCAGGTGGTTATAATCCCGATATGGGGCTTCAATAGACTCAGAATATCTATAGCCGGGTGAACTATATATGCGCATTGATGGCATTGGACCAGCTGGCGGGACTTGTCAGCTATAACCCTGTTGTTGCAACGTGAGATCGTAGGGGTTCGTTACTAAAAATACATACCTGGTATGCAGGTTGACTTGGTATCACCACATCACAGCATTTCATCACCTATGCCTGATCTAGATTGCAAGCGGCGGCATTCAACCAGGTTTACACATTCAAACTAGACCATACAGGCATCTCAATGCAACAACTACAGCCGTGATAGACATGCACGATGCTTTTGGCTTTTAGTCTACAATAATGCTTATACAGAGCATTACTACATTGCTCTTGCCATCTTTCATGCGCCTGTTCCGGTTAAAACTTCATATACAACCTGGATCGGATATGGTACCGATGCAATCTAGAACTAGGGACTGCGAATCTGAGGTCAGCCAGTGCCTGGGCTAGCGCTGACGTTGCAGAACAAGCCTACCTCATCCAGAGCTGGTTATTATATTGTTAATTAGCTTTGCAGTCGGGGTAACAGTGAATCCGTCCTAAGGTATTGGTATTTCAGCTATATATTCTGTACATTTCTGCTACCAATAAAGGTCCGATTGCCTTGCATAAGTCGAACCATCGCTGTCCGCGGAGTGCGCGATCGGACTTTCTTTTCTGCTATCATTACTAGTTTCAGCAACTACAGCGACGATTCACTTCTGATTTGCCTCATATACCAGATATGTTATAACAAAACAGCTCTTCGACGTCGGAAGCTAGTACATTGGAGCGTGGCTGTTGTGATGTGATACCGGACCCCAATCCTGGCCGCCATCAGATTTTATATGCTGTCAGAAGTGGAATGAGTTCATGACTTTGTTGACTTACAGGCTCGTGCCGAAGGAAGCTGATAAGCTTTGTCTAACATACCCGTACATCTGCCTGGACTCGGAAAAGACGTAGTCAGGCGTTGACGGCTTATCAAGAAAATCATTTCTGACACTGTTGTAATTTTCGTTTAACAATTCTTCAGCAAGCTTCTTCTATTGTTGCCGTCGTGAAAGTAGATGTGCGTCACTGACTGCAGACGTTCGCCTCGTGATGAAGTCTAAGATGCAATCAACTGTCCTGACGGTTATCTTGTTAGCTCGATCACAGAGATTTAAGCGTGATGTTGTGTCCCTCGAATCAGGCGGTCCCAAAAGATTCCGTGCAGTGCTACATAGTCCTTAGATGGAATGATTGCCCCGAGAGTGTCAAGCGCCACACGTTTGACCAGTGGCCTAGCTGCCATAGCAAAGTCGAGGTGCAAGGCTCCTAAGTCTAGTTTCGGCATAAAAGATACAAATCAGTCACCGACATCATGCTCAGCACTTTCAGTGAGTGCAAAAACCTCATCAGCAGGCATGATACGGTATTTTCTAGAATAACCCCTGTTGACAAAGATATCCGGCTTTCCTCTTAATGCACTGGCGATATAAGCCAAGGATTAAAGGTCTCCAGAGGCGGAGATACTACCCCGAAGAGGGATGACGGGAGTGAGATCTTGCTCGGCGAGCTTGGCCATGGCCCGAACTACTTCAAGTCTAATTGCAAAATGGTCCCGCAGGAGGGAGTTGCATCAAATAACGATAGAAACGCAATCCGACTGCTTTGGTAGCGAGTGTTTTCGAAGGTATTTTAGCGTTGCAGTACAGTCTTCTCCTCAGCCAGAGAATCGGAAAATTTCGGCATTATGACGCTGGATAGTAACATCATCAGTCCGCGCATTTGCGTTGCTACCTTATCCAGTGTTAACGCCGTAGATATAACGGCCCTCGTAGAGCTAGCGTTTCAAGACCTCAAGACTGCGAATCATTCTCTCAGCAAGAGCATCATTATTAGATATGGTGGTCTTATTATTTGTTTATAATTTACAATGTTAATATTTATATATACAAATTTTGTGGAATTTGAAGTAACATACTTCGCGACGCTAACAGCATCACCAAGGTACAGCGAGCTACTGTCCAAGAGTATCTCGGCACCACTATGATGTAGATTCTCTAACATTTTTCATGCCGGCGCTGTCGTTTTGAGATGTGTCTTCGACTTCCCATGAGCGCCATCAGCCGGCGCTCAAAAAGGACTGCTGATGTAAGGTCCTATAACTTGGTATATGATACAGAATACATGTCGATATATAAGAGCTCTGATGCCATAACATATACATTTGTCTCATCAGTACTCTCTTTTAGCTACCTGCTATCTCCTTATGTTGAATCATTAGGCACAAACTGTTTCTTTTCCCTCTTCTCTGCCTGTCGCTGGCGATCTACGTAATTCTGTGGGAGAAGATCCAGTTTCTCCATGAACGGGGAAGTCAAATCCCAACAATGTATTTCTGGATCTCCTTTTTGACTACTGTCGCAGCTATGGACGTCTTGCCTTCTATGGTCACCGCTTGCGACCGCTCATGGAAAGACACGGTGCCGTGAATGTGGAGATTGCGGGCTATTGATCTATCTTTGTTACCAAACCTGCATACATACCTTGCAGAAACGTTGCTTAAAGAAAGCATCATTGTGAAACCCAACCCCCGCAAGAAAGTGCCTTGGGGGTAATTGCATGTTATTTTGGTGAGAGTGCTATTACTTCCCATGGTGAAACGTGGGAAGTGATGCACAAAATTGTCCAACCGTCGGTTAATCGCCTGCTTGATGCAAACGCCATACGCCCTAGAGCACAGCAAATGATTCCAGTTATCTCCCATGGAGAAAATAAACTATCTAAAGACAAAAAGTCACTGGTTGCCTATGAGTTGGTGCAACAGTGGACTATCTCGGTTTGGGGCGACTAATTTCTCGATGTGGACTTTGGCAAGATGAGCGATAACTCTCCTACATTGACACACTTATCTGCTAAACAAAGCCGAATGATATGAAAAGCTTTCCATCGCCGGTATTGTCTGAGTTTTCCATTCCAGCGAAATTCTGTTGGGTATTTTGGAGTCACCAGTGGGGTTTTAACAATATTGATGAATTTGAAGAGCTACTGTTTAAGATGACGGAGCATCTCAATTCCGACGATGCCAAGGAATGTAACTGAACTGAGCTCATCTACCAACTAAAAGATGCGTACAATTTGAGGTAAATCTCTGATTTGAACGCTTGCAGTGAACCAAGGCATTGAAACTCTTCTGAGAAATGACACCAATGCCGAGTTGCCTGTTGGCTACGACGTCGCTGATCTCAAAGCTCTGCTAATAGTCTTGGCAGCTTATGTATCCGAAAGCTTGCGTATTCACTCCGTACTCGTACTCTCCAATCTTTCAGCTTACAAATAGACTCACCCTGGCACCCACTCCGATTGGAGACATTCCTTCTCGCAGGAGTTTACATGGGGTTAGAACGCCTATGGAGTCCACAGGAATCCACAAGTCTGGGGATCTGAC
The DNA here is from genome assembly GCA_003439915.1 of Trichoderma atrobrunneum. NCBI lineage: Eukaryota > Fungi > Ascomycota > Sordariomycetes > Hypocreales > Hypocreaceae > Trichoderma > Trichoderma atrobrunneum. The sequence goes on from PNRQ01000009.1 coordinate 164,644, forward strand.
GCGAAGGCATTTTGTCCTAAGCGATGGTGCCACGATAGGAAGCAGATCCACGAGTTATGACGCACAGCACATGTTAAAGGTAATTTTATCACCTTAATGCATATAAGCGTAAGTGTTTGGGGGTGGATTTCGCTGTGTCGCAAATCATGATTGAGGTAATGGAAATGGTCAGACATTTCACGTGGCCTAGGATCCAGGGTACCAGTTCCGAACTACAACTGCAAGTTTCTACAATTTGATGGCAGCCAGCCTTATCAATGACTTTCTTAATATCCTAGAGGGGGCCATTTAATCTCCTCATAGGCCACAGTTAACTTTTGAATCGGTCAATACAATTCTGAGTGAGCAATGTTTTACCACCGATTCGTAAGGTATGGCAGTGATTGAGGGCTTATACGGAGTAATAGCCAACTATATAGCCAAGAAACGGGACAAAATGAAATATTTAACATGTATGTATCCAGTCCTCATCCTAATTTTTACTAGAAGCGGCCGATAACAAATAGACAACATTTGTCAGTAGGTATATACTTTCCAGGTACTAGATGTATATTGGCTGTCAATTTTGGACGAAGGATGGCTACGTATACAAGGGTACAATCCTGTTGGATTGGCTCGAATTACGGCCTCTCGGTGGAAGTCCATATTTGCTCCGCCACAATTACAGGCACTTTCTCGTCTTCGACCTGCTAAGTGTTCGTTACCTATAACTGTGACATTGAGCAATTTCAACTGTAGGCAGCTAGCAGGCCAAAAAGGGAATCCGATTGGTCACGATTACTCAAGGATTTTCACATCTATACGCGTATGGACGACACTGATCCCGGGTGACAATTTCTGCCCCAATATTTAGCTGCAGATTTTCCGGTAGCAGTCCTAATATCTGCTGCAGAATGTACGCTATCTCGGCCAAGACGGGATGGCTGAGCCTTTAAACGAACATTTGCGAATTCGAATACGACTTTAAGTGGCGGTCTATCAAAGGATTTCGTAATTACGCGTATAAGTGCGGCGGCCCTATATCCTTGAACCTCGGCAGGTCTACGAAGTTATAATTATATAGATAACGCCCGTAATCACATTCAGTGATCTTTACAATACAGGCTTAATGCTTTTTGTTGGCCGATTTGGCTGTCATCATCATGGGTGCGAAACAGAAAAACGTCCCTCCTACTACAGTGTCCCTGCTGAAGAAGAGGGAGAAGACGGCGGCATCAACTATACCAACCAAACTCACAGATGGCGCATCAGATGAATTCGAATTCGGCGGCTCTATTGGTGTTGCCTCCTTGATGATAGGCTTTCCCTTGATAATGTGGTATATGTGGATAGGTGCAACCTCTTATGACGGAAATCTACCTTACCCCGAAAGCAATCAGTCGTGGCTTGAATTTGGGCAGCACCTGTGCCAGCTAGTCTATTTGGGGGCATACCCAACTGCAAAAGCTTGGGCAATATTTTGGATATTCTTTATCATGGAAGCTGTCATGTATTGCTATATGCCCGGCGTGTCTAGCTATGGCCGACCTTTGAGACACGAAGGCGGCAAAAGGCTTCCTTATTACTGCTCTGCGTATACCAGCTTTTATGCGACGTTGGCTATTGCTGCCGCTTTACATATTACAGGTCTTTTCCCGTTGTACACTCTAATTGATGAGTTTGGGTCAATTATGACCGTCGCTATCCTGTCTGGATTTATCAACAGCTTCATCGTCTACTTTCAAGCCATTGTACGCGGACGAACACATAGGCTCACGGGATACCCCATATACGACTTTTTCATGGGTGCTGAATTGAATCCGCGCATTGGTATCCTAGACTTCAAAATGTTCTACGAAGTAAGGATCCCTTGGTTTATACTGTTCCTCATTACCTGTTCTGTGGGTGCTCGCCAGTATGAAACATATGGTTACGTTTCTTCTGAGGTAATATTTCTGGCTGCCGCTCACTTCCTATATGCCAACGCTTGCGCCAAAGCTGAGCAAATGATTATTACAAGTTGGTAAGTTGGCTGTGAACACTGCATAGATAGAGTGGTATCATCTGACGCAGCCCCAGGGACATGTACTTTGAGAAACTCGGCTTCCTCCTCACCTTTTGGAACTTGGCTGGTGTACCATTTACCTATTGTCACTGTGCCCTTTACCTAGCTAACCACCATCCATCTGAATATCGCTGGAATCCATTCGCTCTCGCGCTTCTTAGTGCGGTATACATTTTCATGTACTGGATGTGGGATAGTGCCAACGGTCAAAAGAATGCATTTCGTCATAAAGCAAAGGGACAACTCATGAAGCGCAATACTTTTCCACAGGTTCCATGGCAGTCCATCGATAATCCCAAGACTATTAAAACCGACACGGGCGATCAAATCTTAGTTGATGGATGGTTTGCCATTATCCGAAAGCCGAATTACGTTCCTGATATGTTCTTTTCTATGGCCTGGGGGCTAATTACCGGCTTCAAGTAAGTTATCATTGAGTTTGAAGGGGCAGAAGGATTTAATCGACAACTGACGTCCGTTACCTTAATAGAAGTCCATTTCCCTGGTTTTATTTCGTCTTTTTCATGGTCATGATTATTCATCGAACAAGGCGAGATATTATGAGGTGCAGGAGGAAGTACGGCGAGGCCTGGACACGATACGAGAAACAGGTCCCGTACATTTTTATACCGGTAAGATCTGAAGCAGCAGTCCAGTAGGCTTCGCGCTTTACTAATGGTATATGAAGTATGTGATATGATCGGAGACGATACATTCTTGTGGGAACTCAGCCAGTACATCTTTTGGAATGCAGTCTGGCAACTGCTTTCACTCTCTGACCGTATTGGGGATTAAGAATAAGCTACTGTTACTAGCTTGAGGTTACAGAACGCATGGTCACACGAGTTCTCTTGGCCCTCCAAATAGTGGCTAGCCATAAGACGGCAGAGCTTCGATTGATCGACGGTGGTGCCGATATCGTTAAAATAAATATTTAATCCTCCTGTGGTGAAAAGAAAAGAAGAGAAAAGAAAACCTTCTCGGTTTCCCTGAATGTAGCCCTTTTAAGGATCTTTGAAAAACACAATTTGCACCGTGATGTCGTCCCTCATATATCGGCTTGTAGGAGTGGGCACAGTCATGGCTCCGCAAAATAGCCCTCTCCTGCTCCCACCAAGCGCGTTCTTAACCAAACACACAGCCGCATTATCCAGATCTTCTATAGCAAAGTACTCAGGTGTTGCTTTATAACTGGCATATCCGTCCTCATCGAGCGTGTATGAAGTGAATTTGGCGTCCTGCACATTCTCCGGCTTCCCTTTCCGACGAGCTGCCAGCCATCGAGATACACAGGCCACCGCGTCATCGTTGGACATTACATCCCATAAACCATCAGAGGCAAGAATCACAAAGTCTGACGATTCAACCTTCCTGGTGGTGACCTCTGGGGAGGCTGTCATATATGGAGGCGTCTTCGATTTAGGGCGGGGAGCACTGCCGTAAAAATTGGATTGCAGATGCTTGATGAACTCATTCGTCCATTTCCAGCGATGATCGCCAAATCCTCTTGTCACCGCAATGCCCATGAGCCTTCCGGTTTCAGCACTGAGAATGTCGCTGCCTTCGCCAGGGTGCTCAGCATTCAGCCGCTTAACTTCTTCTTCATTGAATCCGGTCTGGTCTTTGCTTAGCGCATGAGCCGTAAATGCTTTGGCATCAGCCGACCAAGATCCCAAAACGGCCCGGGAATCTCCAGTCACAGCTGTACGCAGGGTGGATGATTTAGGTTCATAAATGGTAAGCAGGGCGCAGGACCCTGCAAAAGCGGGAGCCAGGGCAGAAATGGCTTCAGCAGAGCCTGGCTCACAGCCTCCTTCGACAGCCTTCTGGGCAGTTGACATGATGCGATCATCAAGGTTTGTAAATGCCTTTTTGATTGCGGCGTCGACAACATCTCCGGAACTGGTGTGCCCTATCTTCCCCAGAGAGGAGGAGACGTACGGAATCAGTGCTTCTTTTAGGACTTTGGATGTAGCCCAGCCGCTTTAGATGAGTGTTAGCAAAATTCTCTGCCTCATTGGCGGTATTACTCACGCATGGCCATCAAAAACTCCAGCGTACAAAGTCTTCTCGCCCTGAATCCCGCCACCAAACCCAATGGCCCATTCATCCTCTACTGGGTCATTGCTGGCGACGCGGACAGTATCAACGCGGCCCTTGTTCCCATTCGTGCTGTCAAACGCGAATGATTGAGCTTGTTCTCGCAGTTTCTCATTTGCAAATCTAAGATCCAACGCTTTCACCGGAGATGTTATCGGAATTTCCGTATCCGAAGTGACAGGCTTGAGAATGGGGACGTCGGGTATCGTGTTGTTAGTTGGTTTCTTTTTCAGCCAATAGGCTGCCCCTCCGGTGGCAACTACCGCGGCAGCTCCCCAGATAGCAAAGGACCCTGTAGAGGACTTTGATGGCTTTGGGACTTCAGCAGTAGACTGCCATCGTAGAGAAGGCTTTTGACATTGTGTCATCCACTGCCTGTGAGGCTGCTTGTTTACCGCTATGCGACGACCAGAAGAGCGAATCATGATGTCCAAGTTGTGTTGGGTTAACGTAAACAAATAAAGTGCCGGTTGAATGGAATGGGAACAACGAAGGTTTTTTCCCTTAAAAATGGAAGGTAATACCCCGACTTGGGAATGGCTAATAAGAAAACAAATTTGGCCAGAGTAGCAGCTACCCAAAGGATGAATACTTCGCAGCTAGCAAAACGTTTCTAATCGGTTTTCGCCAGTGATTGATTCTCTGCCCTTCTCATATATATACGTGAAAAGGGCACCTGCGGATATCTGCCTACTGAATAATTATAAGCGAGCGTTATTAAGCGGTTGTTAAACAGCTGGTTGAAGCCGCCTGCCCTCTGACGTGTAAGTTCAAAGAAATTTTAAAATTGCACCACCTCACGAGGCATTAATTTCCGTGTTAGCCTTAACACAGTGAAAGGAATCAGCAGCTCTTGAGATATCAGTTCAATGCCTGTGAAAGTACAGAGTACCGGGGGCTGGTTCGCGGCTGGCCTTCCGGTTGTTGGGAGAACACCCACAGAGCAATTGAGGGGAAGCTGCGGAGTAGTAAGCATGCTAGCTATGAGGGGTTAGCAGAGTTGCATTGTGCCCACAACGGCTCAGATATTACTGCTGTTCAAGGGAATGAGACTCGGACTCACCGATGCTGTTCGATCTCTATACTAGCTAATGGCATGTGTAAAAAGTTCCATACGGCAAACATCAGAATGGTCGAATAAAACCGTCTCTTTTGGAATAACTAATCAAAGTCGTTATAATAAAGACGACGGGACAAGGATGCTTATCTGCAAACCGCCAATGGGGAAACGAATACGCTGCTCTTCAGCAATTCGTTGTTTCTGAACAGAGGTCAATTACAGCAGATGTTGGCTCTTGTAGTTCGTTTAATTGTCACTTGGTAGACTTCCAACTCCCCTAAATGCTTATTTTGTTCTTCTTCTTTACAACTATTGCCGTGCCAAATCCCATGTTTTTTATAGATTTCCCGCCGTTAAGCTCTTAATTGAGAGACATTTGCTGTCTAGTGATGTGGCATAAACTAATTTCCCAATCACAGGTTACCAAGCCCTTTTGGTGTTATCGACTTCAGGGTTTAGCTCTTCCAGATATCGGCAGCCCTTGCGAAACTTATTCTCCACATTGTCTTTGACTCATCGACGATGCTCTGTAAGTCTTCGGTCTCACTACTCCACATGGTAGTGGAAATAATGAGGAGAACATCCATGTCGCATGTGGCTGTGCCATAACATCCAAGCAGATGAATCAAAATGAGTTGGTCCCGTGATGCAGATGTAACAAGCAGAAAAGATTCCCTTGTTGAACAAAAACATTGGCTAAGACAGAATCCCATACATAGCCGATTATCGACGATGGATACATAGGTAATCCTGCAATTGGCAGGGACAGCATTGACTATACAAGGCAAATCCGCGTTGCGTGGGTATAGCCAATGTATGTCAATGAGAGCTGAATCGTTTGCAATGGCTTCAAACTCTATGCTGTTGCTACTGGTCTAAGTCGGCAAACTCTGTGGCATATCAACACCCAAATCTCATGGGATACATAGATAAGAAACCCGTGGACAGCAAAAAGGCGAGTTGAGCCTGGCGTTATAGTTGCAGAATGGGTTAAACTCAGCGATCAAGCTTTCCATCAAGAATGACAAGCTGTAATCAATGAGTTGATGATACCGAGCACGAGCCTGGTATTGGTGATGAAGTGGAAATTACAGTAAAGTCTTTTGAGAACTCGCTGTAACCCATCTCATCTTCAATCATTCCCGCCTGGAGAGAGTAACCTGACTCTCCTCCCTTGGCTAGGAGATCGTTGCATCTTTTCCATTCGCTTTCGCTTCTTGCTATCTTCAATCGACTGAGCGTGTGCCAGCACAGATTCCCATGTTGTATCCGCAAGTAGTTCAGTCGTGCTGGGCCGATCGCGAGGTTCCCACGCTAGCATTTGTCGTAAAAGGGCTGCAAACGACTCCTTCATAAAGCCCTTTTCAATCTGCGTATCCAGAGTCTTTTGCAGGGTTTGGTAAGATGTTTTGGTTATCTTGATACCGCTTGGTGGTCGCACGAAAGCGAAGAGCCAAGAAGCAGCGAGTGCCCAGACATCAACTTTAGTTCCATCCACGGTTTTCCGATTTCGCCAAACTTCTGGAGCGACACAGACGCTCGGATTGGGCTTGTCTAGTTGCTGCATAGAAAGGGAGATGACCGCCTTTCTGGGCAGAGAGCGATCCATCATTGGCGTGGGCTTAGTACCGGATAAAATAAGTAATGACTCGGGCAGAATATTTCCATGCGTAACATCTTGCCGATGTAGTTCAGCTAGCCCTATTAAAGTTTGATGGAAATAAAGAAGACGAGTGTTGGGATCTATCTTCTTCCACGGCATGTTGAGAAAATGGTGTTCAGCGAGAGGCATGGAATAGGATAAACGCCTGCAGCGATGAGAGGTTTCGGGTTCACTGAAGAGACATGGCGGCGATGTCTTGTGTTCACACCAGGCGTCAATTATGCCGAGAACGCCCTTGTCTGGTTTGCCCTTATACTGGTATGCGAGCTGGAGCCGGTGTAGCGTGTGCTGCCGTGATCTAGCCGTTATCTGTAGCTTTTTAACAGCAACCGGCTGTCCAGTATGGATATTTACACCAGATGTTATGGAAGTGTTTGGAATCTTTTGATGCAACCATACGTTCCAAGACGTCTCAGGGTGCTGCGTGGGAATAAAATTAAGCAGCTGAGAGGGTCGGGAACCATTGAAGCGGCAACCAAGATTCTCGTCGAGTTGCGTTTTGACTTTGCTCAAGTCGCCGTCTTTGACAATAAATTCAAGAGCAAAGCGGTATTGGCCAAAGCGAAGGAAGTTGCGCTGTCGCCGCAGAACGCATGTATTGACCTTCCCCAGCATGTCCAGTATCAAATCATCGTTGCCCACATCGCCTTGCTCGTATATAAGAGGTCGACTAGAGTGTGTCTTGAGCAGCAAAACTCCAGACTGAGGATGGAAATGAATGGTGGCGTGTATGTCTTTGATGAATCGTCGAACTGCCGCAGAGCTGGGCGTCCTCCCCGGTGGACACAGGAGAATATCAGGCTCACAACAGCACAATCCCTTCTCAACCAATGCCGGAGATGCACCAGCGCCAATGCGCCATCTGAACCGTCTAGCGTCTAGACCGTCGCATGACAAAGGTATTGATAGTTGGTAGCCGATTGCGTTCTCGTCACTCTTGAGCGTTGGGGGCGATGATTTGCACTGGATGGTTTCTAATAGGTGGATTGCAGCCTCATTATCAGCAGAAAAGACTGCAAACTCGACGTCGCTGGTCACATCGGTCGGTATAGCATCGGAAACAGTCGTTGGTTGTGTTTGTGTCATGAGAGTGGCTGAACAAGGAAATGGCTGGGGAGGGAAGCCGAGAGGCAGCGGGAGCTGGCGGTTGACTCAAGACGAGGGCAAAGAGACATTAAGAAGTGAGAAGAAGATGGTCAAAGAAGAGACTCGAATAATGCGCATCTCGCAGTAGATTTAGAGAGTCGATTGCGACAACTTACAGATCCTTGGATGGGCGCGTTGCGGACGGCGATGCTGAGCTCGCGACGTCACGTGATGACGCAATCCCACGATGCATCGTCAGCCTCACAAGTCAACACTCAATCTCCTATACATACGCCAACAAATGCTCATTTTCACCGCACTGGACAGCTCACCACAATTGTCGTAACCATTTCGCAATATCTGTGGGCACATATTGGCCGATTTACGGCATGTCCAAACGAAAATTCAGCAGCGATGCGGCTCTACCGCGCAAAAAGGCCAAATTGGCCCAGGTCCATGATTTCGAAGAAGTCAATACTCTCGCAGCCCCATCACCGCCATCATCGCAAATAATATCTTCACGACACGAGAAACGCAAGAGGACGGACCCTTCACATATTAATTCCGACGACGAGCCCGAGCCGAGTGCGAAGCGGATCAGAATAGACCAGAGCTCAAACGACGCCACAAACAGTTCACGCGGCTCATCTCCAGAACCATGGCCGAGCATCGGATATGCGCCGGAAGAAGAAAAGGAACCGGATCCCCTGGTGGAAGAATTCTTCAAATCATGCACAGAGACAGAGGGGGCATGCAGCTGCCAAATACAAACGATGTATCGGAATCCACTGCCCAGCCCGGAACCTTCAGAAAGAGACACTAGCGACATTGAAGCGATCGAGCAAACAAGCATCCATACTACTCACCAGATGCAATGTCCTGTATCAAAGCCACAACCAGTGTCTCCACCCAACATTAGTTCACCGAGGAGGAAACCCCGAAGTTCGCGTCGACGAATCGAAAAACGCAGCCCGGCATCCCATCAAGAACAGTCTCGACAGCAACGACGCAAGAAGAAGAAGGATGAAGATCAGGGTCCGCAACGAGATGGAAAACCTACACCTACACCTACAGTTGAAGAATTTCTGCAATCAAAGCGATCTTCTCGCCGAGACTCCAAGTGCGAATTGTGGTATCTAAGCGACAACGGCACGGCGTGCGCAACTAGGAGCATCAGGCGGTAAATAGTACATGGGGATCCAATATCCGAGTACCAGTTGTCTGAAGGGCATACCCGTTAACCCGGCAGGGCTGGGGGCAGCGGGCAGTTCATCAGTATAACCAACTGCTAGCCACCGTGATAATCATTGGCAGCATCATCTTTTTGGCATGGTCGTTAATCTGACAGGGTCGGAGGCAGCGGCGAAGTCAAAAAGAAATGCAGCTCATGCTTATCACGGTGTGGTTAGTTCCATAGGCATGGTCGTTATCCTGGCAGGGCTGGGTGCAGCGGCGAAGTCTTTGGATGGCTTGTGAAGTTGGATCCTCAGATCAACAATATGGATTTGGAGCATAGCATAGGCGTTTTTGTTTTTCTGTTTTATGATACCCCAGGGCAGTTGAGAGATTATTTAGTACATTCAATTGACAGATTGAGAGAACCACAGAGAGAACCACAACCAAGCATCAGCAGGTTAAAGACATTCTATTATGCTACAAGACGTTTTTACTCTACTGTTCCATCCATCATCAGTTTTTCTGCAACGCCAAATACTCCTCGCTAAACGGATAGTCAATGAGTCCATCAGGAGCGCCCACTTTGTAGAATGAACTGCGATCATACGGGTTCAGCTCAAGACCTCTCTGGATACGGAATGGCAGGTCAGGGTTCGAGACGTATCGCCTTCCGAAGGCAACGACAATATCCCTGTCCGGGTGTTTCTCAACCAGTTCCAGTGCAGTCTCAGGCAGATAGCCACCTGTTGCAATAATGGCCTTGTCCCAGACTGCCCATGCCCAGTCAAGCTTCTCTGTGCCATCCGTGTAGTCGATTCCCGAGACTCGAGACTCAATGAGATTCAGATAGCCAATTCCAATGCTGTTGATCTTTTTGATAAGATCGGTGAACTGTGGAATGGGATTTTTCATTCTCATGCCCTGGAACTCAGACCATGGGCTCAGCTTGATTCCCACACGTTCTGGGCCAACAGTATCGGCGACTGCTTGGACGATCTCTACAACGATGCGATTTCTGTTCTCGATGCTGCCGCCATACTCATCGGTCCGCTGGTTGCTCACATCCTGAATGAATTGATCAAGGAGGTAGCCATTGGCAGCGTAGATCTCAATGCCATCGAATCCAGCGCGCATGCCGTTCTTGGCTGCTTGGACGTAATCTTGGACTGTGCTCTTGATATCTTCGACGGTCATCTCTTCTGGCGTCTCACTTCCCTCAAAAGGAATGGCACTAGGAGCTTTGATCGTAAACCCATCCTCTTCAGCAGCCGAACGGGAAGCAGTCCTGCCATAGGCCATAAGCTGAAGATACATAAGGCCGCCTTTGTTGTGAACTGCATCGACGATGGGCTTCCAGCCTTGGATGTGTTCCTCGCCCCATATAGCCGAAGTATATGACATACCGCCATGGTGTTTAGCAATTGTGGCGGATTCAGAGATGATAAGGCCTCCTGGTATCGAAGTACGTTGAAGGTAATACTCCTTCATGAGGTCTGTGGCAACATGATTTTTGTCGGCACGGAGTCGTGTAAGAGCAGATAATACAACACGGTGGCCAAGCTCTACCTTGCCGAATTTTAGAGGCTTAAATAGAAGAGAGTCTGTAGAGGCCATTATGATCGACTTTTAGATGAAAAACGAAAGGGGAAAAAAGGTAAGTTGATGGTTGACGTTGTTCGAGAGGGAGAGGAAGCTGCTACCCTTGAGCTTAATGTGTTTTCAGTTGGCTGGTGATTCTCGGTGTACTGGTAATAGTGTTGGTTGTTTTCTTTATGATAAGAGAGATGTATATAGAAGGTGATGTGATTGTTCTTAATGCTGTTGGAATTTGAAGAGTAAAGGTGAGGGAGTTGTCAAGATATATATACTTGTTTGTTACGAAACTCATAGCAATATCACTTAGTTTGTTTCTAGAAAGGGCTAATTGAGTCGGAATAAAAAGACTCCATCCTACAGTATAGAATTATTAACGAAATACAACATGAAAAGAATAATATCATCTTGGTAATAAAGCTACTCAAGCACAAGATTCCATTCGCGAGGGTACTATTTGGAAGCTTTCTTTCCCTAGCGCCTGAACGAAGAGTCTCGATAAGTGTCGGCTACACCAAGCGGGAGGTCTTTCCCAAAGAGGAAAAAAAGTTGGAGCGCCCAAACTCCATTTCAGGCTAGCCTCCACGTTTACAAAGCAGCTGGGCACCTGCTACAGAATACATTTGGCGCTTTTATTCTTCTGCAATTCCGACTATGACGTTTCGCGAGTTCGAGACACGACCGTTTATGAGACAACCCTAGAATTGACGTCTCCCAAAGATTTGATAAGCATCAGTAATCTCTAAATACCAAGCAAAATTCCCGCAGCTGTAATCGGAGTGAATGTTTCTTCCCAATTCGTCTTGACACTATCATGTGGTAATGGTAATGATATGAATGGCCTGAGCTCTAAATACTCGTAGTTGCGACAACATGCTTCTTACTTCGCATCAGACCCTATCGAATATATGTCTAAGTTTAACCTCCATAACCGCATGCGTTGTTATTCTCACTTGAGCCGGGCCGCCTCGTTCTTTACAGTCATCTTGGTAACAATAACTGCTGCCTTTTGATCTTCTTCTTCACATTGCTCTCTATTTTCTTCTCCGCTTCTCATACCAAGAATCAGTGCCATTTAATCTCTAGTTGGGTATTTTTGAGACCCAAGTATCTTCACCACGGTACGGTAGGCAAGCCTGTTGTCCCGCCCTGGGCTATTATCTCTACCTAGGCGAAGCCCATTCAACATGCACGTGGCGATTTTCGACCGCTACTACCATGAACTTCTGTCTACCTATAAAAACTGCGCTGAGCTTTTATAGGGAGCGAAGGGGTGCCCAATTATCACTTGAAGTGATCCGGGACACGCAACCGCTGAGAATATGCCAACAACGACCAGATTACAACTCTTCGATTCATGCAACTTCAGAAAACCTCTCTAGTACGTACAACACAATATTCAGATATCTACTAGGACTCGTACTTTTATTAAAGTAGTGCTACTAAAGGAATGATGAAGGCCAGAATTTAGGTATTTTAGCCAAGTTCCCCAAACGAAAGCCAATCCGGATTTAAGGTTAGTTATCGTATACCACTCAACGCCACGCACTGCATCACATGGATAGAGATCGATATGCTAAATTGGTCGCCAGGCATGATAAATCTAGATGCCGCCGTTCTGAAATGATTAAATTCTTTCCTCTGCTTCAATAATGATGGCTATAACTAGATTATCATGAAGTAGAGTTCAATGCAGATTGCTGAAGTCGGAGATACCGGATCTCAGCCGTTTGCTGTTGGAGAGGATCCTATTTGCCATCGACATGTTCATCAATCCTTCTTGGACCGGTCTTAAGCGATAAATCCGGAAACCTTTTTCCTATATATATCAGTGTCATATAAGACTATCGCTAAATTAATTGCAACATATCTATTCGTGTTGTGCTCAGCGCAGCATGTTTTCCTAGCTACTCATCTGCTCTCAGTCTTTTGTATTGGAAAGTCAATATTGGTCTTATTAACAACATTTGATCAGCGATGACTGTCTTCTTGATTACCGGCGCTAGCTCCGGCTTGGGTCTTGCTTTGAGTCTTGGGGCCTTGCGCAATGGTCACCGAGTCATAGGGGCAACTCGTGATTCAACTAAAGCCCGTACCGCCAATCCAGAGTTTGAAAGGTTAGGGGGTGTCTGGCTGTCGATGGATGTTTCCAGCTCTTCTTGCGAAGATTGTGTTCGAAATATCGCTGAGAAAGAGAATGTTGATGTATTGGTCAATTCAGCTGGATATGCGCTTCTCGGCCCGGTAGAGCAGATAAGGTTTGCATTGCTGATCCATCTGTTCACGGTTGAATGGTAAGAAAGAAGGCTAATCCTTGATTAGTGACGTAGAAGCGCACGCGCAAATGGAAACAAATTTCCATGGCACGTTGAGAACTGTTCGAGGCGTTCTTCCGACATTCCGCTCTCGCCGATCTGGTACAATCGTCAATATTACCAGCGGCGCAGGTTTTATTGGTCTTGCGAGTCGGGGTCTGTATTGCAGCAGCAAATTTGCCGTCGAAGGTCTTTCAGAGGCACTTGCAAACGAGCTCGCTCCGTTTTCCATACGTATAATCATCGCCGAGCCTGGCGCCTATAGAACTAATTTTCTGGAGACTTTGACGTTTCCTGAAGCTGGTATTGGGGAATATGCAGATACACCTGCTGGCAAAATGATGGAACTCACCAAAGACATGAAGAATAGGAAATTGGGAAACGTCGACAAGGCTGCAAGTGTGCTCCTTGATGTAATTCTCGGCTCTGGCGTGGCGGCTGATGAAACAATCCAGAAATGTTTGAGAGTGCCCTTGGGTCAGGACTGTTGGCCTCTGGCTAAAAAGGAGGCAGAGGCGTGGGTGAAAGAACTGGACGTGATAGAGGCTATATCAATGAGTGTAGGAGTAGAAGAATAGGAGGGTCTTGATCTGGGTCCTATTTTGTAACATTTGAGTGATGACGGAACATCAAACAAAGAGAATTGCACAAAACGCGGACTGCAAAGTCCTTGATGTCTTTCATGATCATACGAGTAATGCACTCGTAATCGTCTCTTCAACATATGAGACAAGATGCAGATTCGATGTAATCTATCTCTGCAAGAACAAATATGCGAGAAGCGCACTCAGTGATTATGCGTCTACCAACACAAGTTTCCGGGTTTATATACAAACAAGGACACGATGTCATGCTGGTCTCCTTTAGGCTTTCTTTGTATCATTTTGTTTTTTGACCTGTCTTTGTGTTAGCTATGCTTCTCATCACCAATGTTTTCAGCTCTATTCATACCACTTTGCAACTTCTTCCCGCTGAGTCTGTGTAACCAGCTTCCGGGGAAATTGCTGAGATCCCAGTGAATTGGCTAGCTCCTGACTAATTTCCCATGTTTGATACGGATCTCTAGTATGCATTGGGCCACTGTAATCTGTACCAAATGCAAATAGCGGCCAATGAATGAGCGGAGAAGACGATGGGTATTCTTTGGTTCGCGCATAGTTTGACATGAAACATTCTATAAATCCGTGAAGCTGTTTCTCGATAGCAACGTCGAGAGGTGTTCGCCCTTGTGGATCTTCGTAGAGCATGACGTGGGGTGCCTTTTCAATCACAGGACGAATAAGATTCTCCATGGAAGAATTTGTTACCTAAACAGAGACACCCCACAGTCAGCCAGGCAGGGTTGATGTCAAGAATATAGGAAATGAAGAAACGTACAATGTGGAGGGGAGTGTAACCCGAGCCATCTAGCATTTCCAGTGGCGTCGAATTCGAGATTTCTAACAGAGCTGTGAGTACTGCATTTGGGGGAGGTCGATTAGAGATCAAACGAGCGAGTGGTGTCTGGCCGCCGGGACTCTCATTACAGCGCTGCTCTAGTAGCTGATGCAATAATGATCTATCCATTGATCGAAGTACGGATGCCACCTTTTCGTGCTCGAAGACATAACTTCCAGTTGGACTAAATAGAAGAAGATGAAGCATATTGCGGCCATATGGATCAGTAGCAAGGGGGTTAGCTCCCGCTTCAAGTAGGATAAGGAGAGCCTCAATTCTTTGGTGGATTGCGGCGGTCAAAAGGGGTGTCCACCCGTCTATAGATTGGACTTCGAGTAACTCTGGGCGAGCTGACAAAATAAACTTGACAAGCTCTATGTTTCGAGAGACGATAGCGCAGTGTAGAACAAGATTGTCTGGTATGTCATGGTCAAAAAAGCTACAAAATGTTGAGCTTAAGAGTGACAAATACTTACTTCGATTGTCCATCCATTTCTCTACAGCAGTTATAAATTCTGCTCGAGATTGCTCAGGGCCAGCCTTGCGGGTGGTGAAATCGTGATTCTCTGCAAAGTGCTTGTATGCTGCCATTGCCCTATCTTTGTTGAGGAAGAAGCGTACCATATCCAGGTTTCCTGACCAGGCTGCCTGAAGCAAAGGCGACAACTGGTGGAGTCTGTCAAGTTGGCTTTTACCTTTAAGTTTACCTTGACTCACAACGTGCTTGAATGGTCCACCGGTTGCTCTGACATATTCTTCGAAGGCTTCAGGCCAATCACCGTGTTCCACCAGAGCCCATGCATGTCTGATGCGGCGGTCGAAGTCGCTTTGTTCGACCGAAACCGAAGATTCCATTTCGATTGAAAATCGCAGCATCTCTACATCCTTTTGTTTTTCCCCCGCGAAGCAACTGCCACTGTCAAAGACAATCTTCTTTGCAGGTACAGTGGACTGGACCTCTCCTAAGGCGTCTTTGATGCTTTCAACTGGGTTCTGATCATCGGCTAATGCGTTGTATAGATCATTCTTCTCGTTGTCTGCAAGGCCAGCTTGTTGGACAGTGGCAATTTGAACGACAGTACGGGCTATGTCGTAGTTTTTAGACTCCACGGCGGTGAGGAATGGACCTTTGGAATAGCCAGATACGGCAGATATTAAAATGGGGGGGAACTTCAAGTCTGGGCCCCATCTTCCCAAGGTGAGTGCTTTAACCAGTGTAGTATTCCCCTCTCGGCACGCTAAAAATCTAAACAACAACATCCGTTAGTACAGGTTTGGGGACAACAAATAGCTCCAAGGCGTCTTACAGAGCTTGATGACCATCTTCCAGTGTTTCTAATTTTCTGAAGTCGAGTTCTTCCGAGTGTTGCTGTGTTTGAGTCTCCGCCTCCGAGGAACTGGGAGCGTGTACCTGAAGTCTCTTATGAGGTCGGATAGAAACTGGGGTTGGTGGTTCTTGCAAGTTCAATCCGTCAGATATCTTGGCTCCCATGGAAACCAATTTCGCTTCTGCGGCTTCATATTCTTTGATAAGTTGAGATACCGCATTTTCCTTTCCTGCAATCTGTTCTGCTTCCTCCGGTGTTCCTCTGATTTCGTAACCAGCGGTTTCCTCGTCCTTCTTCCAATTGCGTAACTCCAAGAGTTTCGCCTTGACAATATCCAAAACAGTGCGGCACTCGCGATGATCAAGCATGTACTGAGCTTGGTGGTCTGTTAGCGTGGAATTGGGATCTGCTCCACGGTCTAATAGATCGATCATTAGCCGCGGCATTTCTTTCATAGCAGCTTTCAAGATTGGCTGCCAGAAATCATCTTTGGCCGCTTCCTCAGCGTTCTTTCCAAATGGGTTGCGGAGAGAAACAATCTCCAACGAAGAGTTGAACTCAAGCTGTGGTGGCGCCCCGTATTTGAGAAGTTTCAAAGCAGTGTTCTCCAGCCCAGATTCGATGGCCATGGTCAATGTGTTGAGACAACTCATCATCTCATACCAGACAGACTTTGTGACTGCAGTCATTAAATTTTGGTTGTCGAGTTCAGCAAATATGTCCAGTACATCTTCATCTCGCTTCAGAGCTAGCAAAAGGAGCGACCGTGATACCGTCTTCTCAGATGGGTCAAGCAAACTTGCACCGTGCTGAAGTAACATTGTGAGCAGGGGGCGACAAATATCTCGAGGGTGTTGCAGAGCCGCCTCAAGAACATGAGCAGTTCGTGTACCCCGCTGGGCATTGTCTTCACCAGCAATGATGTTGGCATTCGCATGATAGGTGGTCAACAATGCCTCTGCTGCTTTTACGTGTGCTATATAACAAATAAGCAAGACCATAAACATAAGAAAACGTGGTTCCAACATACCAAGTGCGACAGCAATATAGAGAGGTGACATCCGGTACTTTTTCGTCAGAGAATCCACGTCCACACTTCGGTCCCTTTTATCGCTAGAAGTTTGATCTTCGCTCTGAACTTTCCGGTCTTTCGTCGACACCGATTCCATTACGGTGCGCAGAATATCAACATCTCCCCTCTTGGCAGCAAGATGCACAACTGCTTCACCTTGCCCAGTCCAACTGTCCAGATTTGCGCCATGGTCAATCAGATATTGGCAAATTTCTGCCGTCCCTCCAATAACAGCTAGGTGTAGCGCAGTTCGGCCTGCTGAATCTCGTGCCTCGAGATCTACTTGTTTCGTAGATAGAGTCTCTTTAAGACCGACAAGATCTGCTTGGACAACTAGGTCAAAAATGCTGAGTTTGTCAGCTTCCGGATCCTTGTCTGCCATTTTTACGTCTTGGTTCGTTGTAGACACAATGTTGATGATTTAGGATAGATGGACTTGATTGCCTTAAATAGTTGGGAAGATGCTTAAAGATAAGTTCAACTCAGCGGGTATTGAAACATTGTGCATGTAGGTGCCTTGCTTAGTACTACGTTAGCGCAAGAACACTTAACCGAAATAAGCGCGGACCGATGGCTGCTTGAATGCTGAAATCGTGAAGCAAAATATGGCCTGACGGGGCTAAGATTCACGCCTGTGGTAATCTTCATCAACCCCATCGCATGAGTTGATGCCTAACGTGGACACTCAAATGTGCGACAAATGAACCCACAGAGAATTATTACACTTGTGTTTGTCTCATTGATTTCATTGATTAGCTCGAGAAATGAACCATTACAAAGCATTACGGCATTTGCGAAATGCATGGCTTCATGAGTTGCTGACAAGATCAAACCTAGTTTGGCAAATCTTAGTCTCAAACCATATCACAAACCTCGTATTTATTTCTACTTTACTTTACTTGCAATTGAATGACATGAATTTGTACTTTTATTTATAGTCAAGGCATCAATGTGCCGCCATTCTAGTGGACTGGGTTTTGCAGGTAACATTTCATCCCAAATTTAACTAAGCCAGTATATTCTTCCTGTAAGCCGAGTTCTGTTTCCACGTATTCTCATTTGCCCTGCTCATTTTTAATCGATGGGTTTATGTATAGTTATAGGTATTTTACGACCCTAGTATGTTGTTTTGCAAGTCGTCAATCCATCATAAAGATCAGCATGTCTACCTGTCTCTTATGATGCGCTGTGGTTCACACTTACTACAATGGCACTGATTCTATGTGACGACCGCTGTGATTACAAACATAACAATTACAGTTGGCTCTCGAGGAATCTCAATCCATCAGCATTGACATCTACCAACTCTCGTGTCTGGATGATTGCCCAATGAAACGTATCTGCTCCTCTTAGTTGCTTTACATTGTCCCCAGGTAGCTGTTGTGGGTCTTTATGTGGTGATTCTTTGATGTGTCTTGGCAAAGGCGATCGTCTTGGCATACGTAGTTTGAAGAGTCAATCTTGAATAAAAAAGAAAGGCCTCCCTTGCCTTGTTCCGCCTTAAACTTAGCATTGAGTAGTGCTGCTCCCAGCGTCTTTCCTTGACATCGGTACCACGCGTATTAAGCTCACTTAAACACAACCTCTTGGGCCAAGGCTCAAGAACATAATTTCCTCCTCGCATTAGAATCAGCTATTAATAGGCGAGCTCTACCTGATCATGGTCGTCTAAATTTACCGGCATGATGCCGAGATGGTTTCGATCGTTTATTGCGCCTTGCGTTAGCCTGTGATTCAAGCGTAGCTTATTTTAACTCATTGTATTCCTACCATGCGTACATTTAGAATTGATTTCAAGTCTGAGATTTCTCATACTGACCAATTGCATCGCCTTTCAAAATAAAGAGGGAATCATCCACGTTTGCTTCTTCTTCTTTCTCAAATCCCTACTGGCATCAAATCAGAGCACACAAAGCATTACTCGAAAGATATACTTTCGCTCTCTTCAAAAATTCATTACAATAATTCACGCCATATGACCGTCTCATCAAGCGATAGGCCGAAGATAGATGCATTATGGAACTTGTATCTATTGAACATGGCGACATGGGCTGATACAGGAGGCCGATAAATCGCCGATGATGAGTCTACAGGCGGTAGCATTAGCAAGCACTGTCGCTAACTATGCGCACTAATGACTCAATTGCTTCTCAGCAAGAGGACAAAAAGCAGACAGTTGCCACGTTGACATTTGACTGAATTAGCGGAACAAAGCTTTCGAGCCATTGCTACATCCAATTCTTGGTAATGGCATTTGAAGCATTCCGGGACTCGTTGTCCCAAGCGTCGGCCTATTCGGGGCCACAAATCACCGCATGGCTTCAACACATTGGCTTACCCTCATCATATGGACAATACATATTGAAGCCGACGGCCTTTCCCAAAACAGAAGAATCGTTAAAAGCTCTGTTTCGCGCTCAGATTACGACTTTCCCTTATGAAAATCTCTCCGTTCATTATTCTCCTACCCATCTGGTCGATATTCACCCCGATGCGCTATATACGAAGATGATGGGGGCGCTTAGCAATGGTAGAGGTGGTTATTGCATGGAACTCAGCATATTTTTCCATCACATGCTGAGGGGACTCGGATTTCATGTATACATGACTGGTGTTCGTAATCGTACGCGGACAAATGGAGTGCCCCAAGGAGAGACTCAAGGATGGTAAGTGTTCTCTTGCACTATCTCTCCTCGGGTAAAAGTTCTTTCTCTAAAACAATGGATAACGTCAAAAAGGACTCATATCAACAACATCATCCATCTCCCTGACGGCTCCAAATTTAGTGCGGATGTAGCCTTTGGTGGTGATGGGCCGACTCTACCTCTGCGGATGGATAAGAATGCCACAATACACAGCAATCTAGGTAGTCAAGACGTTCGCCTTGTTTATGATGTACTTCCGAAACAACGGCTATTGGAGCCAAAGGCATGGATATATCAATACCGCAATGGCGCGGATAAACCGTGGAATTCATTTTACAGCTTTTTGGAAGTTGAATTCTTTCAAGAAGATTTTGAAGTTCAAAATTGGTGGGCAAGTGCGAAAACACTGCATCGATGGACAGTATTGGCGGTAAGGTTCTTGCGAGAAGGAGAAACTTGCGAATATCCGCATCAGGGCCGTGGGGCCAATGGTGAGGCAGAAATAAACATTGTTGGCAAGGTGATGTTGGTTAATAATCTGGTCAAGCTCAACATGGGCAACAAGACAACGGTAATCAGGCAGGTTGACTCGGAACAGCAGAGGTTGAGCGCGCTGTGGGATTACTTTGGTATTCGGCTAACGGAAGAAGAGGCTGGAGCAATAAATGGATGGGATATGGCGTTGACCAAGTCCAGCTAAGTATGGAGAGGACAGTGGTTACAAAAGGTATTTAGGAGGACGAAATTGGCCTGTCACATTAGTGGTGTTCTTCCCTTCATGAAATCAGTTCCAATTACTACCTATGTCTAGAAGCCTATGTATACCTAGCGACAATGGCTGTGTATAATCGCCGTTTGGTTATATAAATGTTGCTATTATTAAATTCGACCGGCTGCATCGGATCGGCAGCATCTAGTGTCGGGTATGCTGCATATGTGCTACAGTACTCCGTATGTTGTCTTTGTCCCCAACAGCGATGCAGATCCCCTTGTCTGATTACTTTTCTGTCGCTATCCGCTCACGGCGGCGTCAGTGACCAGTGCCGCTCCGCCGGACACGGATCACAAAAGGCTCGTAGCGCCAGAGTACGGACTACATGTGTATACTCGTATAATACACTGGGCGATGCGAGTATATCGAGGTTCAGAATCGACCGTAAAGAATTCCCACCTTGGTATACTACTATACATACAAGGGCTACACGCCCCCTGTCTCTGTCAAAGCCTTCGAATGCGGGGTTTGATTTCTTGTTTGTATTGGATAAACAGAGCGTATCACCGGAAGGAATCAATGTTCTACGGAAGTGAAACGAAGGCGATTGGCGAATTACGTAGGTAACGTTTAATTCAATTACAACTTACCAGGCTTCTTACCCCTGAATAAATGCACAAAGGAATTTCCGGAGTGTTGCGCCTCATCCGATGTAGTATTTTTGCTGGAGTCGGGCTGTTGACAGCTTCCGTGTTTCTCAGCTCCGCCACTTGTTAATGGCTCAAGGACCGATTGGTAGGCGGAGTTGGATTCGATACCCTGCAAATGGAGACGACTATGGTGCGAAATCCTACGAAAAGGTACGAGTACAGTTACCAAATACGGAGCTCAAAGCTGACTGTGGGAGGCAAATAAACATGCTACAGCATGAATGCCGCCTTATCCGAGGTGCCGGTATTCCGAGGTGGAATATACGAGCACACCAAAGGAGGGGCGGTTGGGCGGCTCGGCGATTCGAACTTTGAAAGCAATTCACTGGGAGCTAAATGAACGTTTAGAAGGGTCAGACGAAAGAGTGAGAAAAAGGTGCGAGGAAATTGATGATGGTAGCAGAACACTAAAGACTGACAATCAGGCACTCCCGAGTGAGCTGTACCGTCGTGGCTGAAACTCAATCTCTATTTGCAACCGCAGACCAATTCTGAAGCATTGAATGTAGCTCAATATGTGCTTTATTATATCGAATCCAATATTTCGCGCCCAATTGCTCATCTTATAATTTCCAATGGGTTAGAATTGCACACGTACAGGGTAGTGCTTGTGCATCTCAATATGCTCGCCGTCACTTCCCTTCAGGCACAGTAGGTGATTCCAATCATGTCCACTATGATCGGCTTCTGACAAAAGGTCATGTATGGTAAACCCTTACGCAATATATAAGTATTCAGCATCAATCGGCTGAAAGACAGCAACAATAGAGCAAGGCGGCGATATCTATAATTGTATATATAGTGACCAAAGACCTACATCATATCAGATCGGAGAGAAATAATATGGATACTAGTAACTGCAAGGGGTAGAGCAAAGCTTGGGTAGCAATAGACCTGTTGCTAGTTAGGCACCTTCACTAGTAAACACACCTTACGGAGTAGACATCGCCCATTTCTGGACGCGAGACCAATATTTTGGCTAAATGGACCAACAATCCGGCCTGCGCCACGCGTTGTTTCGGTCAGTTTCCTGGCATTCGCCCATAATGACGCAGGTCCAGTTTGGTAGAGCTGACGCGGTTAGAAATACTACATTACCCCATGCTTCTGGCATCCATTCGCACTTTCTATTGGACTGGCTCTCGTAGTGACGCGCCCAACATGCCCGTAATGGAGGGTGCTAAGTAGATAAATAACACTCATCGCCCCGTGTCCTTGGATCGACTTGCATATTCTCGGGTTCTACCACATTTCATGTTGTTTGCAGGGCTTCAGCTCGTGGATTTGATTACACAATTGTAGGCATCATTCGCTCTGCCAATCTCTCCGCGGTCAATTCGGCATTTCATCCCGTCGTATTGCGCAAACAGCAACGGTCGTTAAACCCAGCGCGAAGTTAGAGCTCTGTTTACTCTCGCTTTCATACCACACCGAGTTATTTTCATCAAACTAATGGCAACTTCGCGACTCACTCTCTAAGCCCAAGAATACAAGTTAATTCTCGCCTTAATTATTTTCCATCTCCAGTCAGTCTTCTAGATCTGATCCAAAGGTTTCGAATTAACATCTGATTCAGTCCATAATTCACCACAGCGACGTGACGCTACGACGTAATCGTAGCACATCTGCTCACTATGGGCATCTATAGCGTTTCATTGTCGTTTTTGCTGTTTGCTTCCGTGGGTTTAAGCGCTGATCTTCCGTCGATTCAAATTAAAGTACGTCTATGAGTTTACAATTTTCGCTTGTCACTGTAACCCCAAACAGTGGCTGCTCTGCCTGCAATTGGAAGGTTTTTCTAATCTCTTGCCCGTTCTTGTAGGGGTCAAAATTCTTTTACCCCAATGGCACTCAGTTTTTCTTGAAAGGAGTTGCGTATCAGCAGGATTCTTCTGCCAATGGAGCGGTCTCGACCAACACGAAATTCGTCGACCCGTTAGCGAACGAAGCAAACTGCAAGCGTGATATACCATTACTCAGTCAGCTTGGCACCAACGTTGTCCGCACGTATGCGATCGATCCGACTGCCGATCATTCCGCCTGCATGTCCTTGCTCAACGATGCGGGTATATACGTTATTTCGGATCTTAGCAACCCCCAGCAGTCTATAAACCGTGGAAACCCGCAGTGGAATGTGGACCTTTTCACCCACTTTCAGCAGGTTGTAGACAGTTTCGCCAATTACACCAATGTGATTGGCTTCTTTGTTGGCAACGAGGTCACCAATAATGCTACTACGACATCGGCTTCAGCCTATGTCAAAGCTGCAGTGCGAGATGTGAAGCAGTACATCAAAGACAAGAAATACCGCGCCATGGGTGTGGGATACGCCGCCGATGACGACTCAGATATCAGAAACCAGATTGCCGCGTACTTCAACTGCGGGCCAACAGAAGACAGTGTCGACTTCTTTGGGTACAATGTCTACGAATGGTGCGGCGAGAAAACGTTTGAAACATCCGGTTATAATCGAATTCTCGAATTTTTCCAGGACTACTCTGTACCGGTTTTCTTTGCCGAATATGGCTGCAATCTCCCCAACGGTGCAGCAGACCGCATATTCCAAGAAACGGGTGCACTTTACGCACACAACATGACTGCGGTTCTCAGCGGTGGCATTGTCTATGAATACTTTGAAGAAACCAATGACTATGGTATGTATAAACAAAGAGAGTTGTTTTTCCTTGACATAGGCACGGTGGTGAGCTGTGAAGCTAATGAAAAATGAATCCATAGGCCTGGTCCAGATCAACGGCAATACCGCCACGAAACTTAAGGACTTTGGTGCTCTCCAACAACAGATTCAGGCAGTTAACATCCAAGGAGTTGAGATGTCAAGTTACAACCCTTCCAATCAGCCTGCATCCTGCCCTGCGGTCAATTCGACCTGGGAGTCGAGCGACAAGCTCCCGCCAACTCCAGACACCGACGCTTGCAGCTGCATGGTCAAGGCCTCCCAGTGTGTCGTTTCCAACAGTACAGACTCTACTGACTACGGAAGTCTATTTGACTATGTCTGCGGGTCTGACCAGACTTTGTGCGACGGCATCAATGGCAACACCTCCACCGGCGATTACGGTGCATTTAGCATGTGCAGCGATCAGGACAAGCTGACGTATGTCCTGAACCAGTACTATCTGAAACAGAACAAGGACAGCACTGCTTGTGACTTCAATAGCAGTGCTGAGACGCAAACTGCCTCTGGAAGTGTGGACAAGTGCAGCGCCGCGGCCGCTTCCAGCAACTCTACAGACTCGGGCGACTCTTCAGGTTCAGGCAGTGATGATAAGGACAATGGCAGTGCTGATTCTCTGATTCCTGGAAGCTGGCCTCTTGGCACAGCAATGTTTATTACTCTTCTTGTAAGCACAGGCATGATGAGCCTATAATTATTATTTTACACTTAATGAAGACCAAAGAGTTATGAAAAGAGAAGTAGTCTCCAAGACGAGTTAGCCTTTCCCACGCAATCTTCCTATCGACTATGTAGATCCTCTGAGAGTATTGGGGCATACAGCGCACAATCTTTTAACCGATTTAGCGATTGATTGTCGAGCAAAGTATGTAACTGAACTCGTTACAGATAGTAATGAGGCAACTGCAAGATCAACTGTCAAGTATAGTACAGCGGCCAACCAACCTAGGCTACAAGTGTTGCCTTAGGTGAGATCTGTCTTGGTGATTTTCAACAAGATGGAGTCACATTGTGGAAGAGCACTTCGCAGCCTCCAGCGAATTTGGCCTCGGGTATTTTATCTGGAGCTCTGCTGCGGTCTGGATCGGGTGTCGCGGCGATGTGACGCGGGGTTTGTATAACCGACGCGGCATTTTAAAAGAGCCCATACAAGAACGAGACGCAGCTCTGAGCTCTGTTGACTTCTCTGCTTTTAATCTGTACCAGATTGACTGTGTTTAGAAGACAGCAATAGTTGCCACGCGTCTCCGTGTTGTATATCCCGCGTCACGAACCAGCCCAGCCACGGGAATTACAAAACACAAACCTCAACCGCCAGAATACAATACCCCGCACTGCAGTGCCATTCCAGGTCCAGCTGTCACCATGCCTGTTTATCATGTTGGTATGTCGCACCTGGCTACTAACGCAGACCAAGAGCCTCTCAAATAACAGAGATTTCAGTTCTCTTTAAACTGAAGCCAGATGTAACTGCTCAGCAAGTGGACAATTTGCGAGAAATGGTTCTTGGCATGCATGGCCAGATTCCAGGTGGGCTATCCTGGGCTTCAGCTACGACCCAAATCATTAACAATCATCATAGGCTTGCTCAAAATTTCGTTCGGAGAGCCACTGCCGATTACAGCTTCGCGAGCACAGGGATTTAATATCGGAATCGTTGCTATTCTTGATAAAGCCGATACCATTCCGATATACGCAGCTCATGCAGCTCATCAGCCGTATGAATACATCTTATCATGAAAGAAGAACCATGCTGATTTACTTATTTAGGGTGATGAAGAAGAGAGAAGAACTTTGCACTGATGCGTTGGCTTATGACATGGAATTTGACGTCTAGTGCCCTACATATAGAACTCCGAGAACGTGTAGTGAGATTGAATCTTAAATATTCGAAGAGCCGTAGAGAAAAGTCATCGCAGCTATTTAGCTTGCAAATGAAAGATACTAAAGTTTAGGATTGCCATCTCCGTTATTCTTTAGCACACTCACTGTGACTTCGTTAGCCCATCGTATTCTCCCTCCTCGATTGCATTCATCCATCAACTTCCTTTCTTACAATTTTGAGCCTGATTTCCCTTGAAATGTAGCTTACCCTCATTATTCATTTATTACTCATCCTTATGACATATTTCTCCTCCTAAAAGCCACCAATAATCTTCAAGTCATATGCTTGCATTTTCACGCACGAGCTTGAGCTTCCCAAATTAGCGATCATCGGACGGGTAATTTAATCCATGATAACCTTACATGCCTAGCGCGGTTCAATGCTTAGCTGTGCTCCACTGTAGTCTCGTTCTATAAGCAGCCCTACCCCCGACATCAATCTTGAAAGTCGACCGTGTGTTTCCTCTCTCTAGCTGACTCCGAGTAGCAAGATACTGCTCAATGGCTGATATAGTGTAGCAAGAAGACTTTGAGTGGCCTGAAGATGCGTAAAATTATTAATAAAAGCGAAATAGAATTTTTATTGTAAGCTTTCCACATGAAGCAGATTGTATATCTATAATTACACGTTCGAGCTAGTCTTCTTCAATGACTCGACTCAATTAAGCTGTTATACCTGGCCTTTGTATGTGCCACCGCGTCTCTAAACAAAAAGTATGAGTAGTTGTTGTGCACCTTGTGCAAGAATTCAGACTCCTTTGGTTCGCTTGAAGTTGGGTCACAGACCAAGCACTCTAGACTGAGACGAAATTTAATCTCATCTTCCTCGTTGTCTGTACTTGAGTCCAATCGCTTGACGGAAAATCGATGACAACCAGCGAAACTCCCCTTATTGTCACCAAAGACAATAACAGCCCTACTTCCTGTCGATTTGCTGGCCTGGCTATCTGAGAGTTCAATCTCAGCAACTTGGAATGTTCCCCACAGAATACTAGATATAGGAGGGAGCTGAGTGTCGGATAGTTGTTTTGCGCTCCAAATAACTTTTTGATCCGTTGTTGGAATCAACTCTGCTTCAATGTGAGATTCATATACTATCAGCCAATTCAAACCCTCCGGCTAACTCACCATCATAAGATACTTTCGATAAAGGGAAAAGAGTAAGGGCTATGCTTTCCGGGAGAAAAACTGGCCCTGAAAAAAGCCCGTCACGAATGCAGACAGTAGATCCTTCTCCGACGCCACATTTTTTCTCGCGCACATTGATAAGATAATAGAGTGAGAATCTCCTTTGCTGTCATGGCTTCGTGGATTTACAAGCTTTCGAACAGTGCTTGAATCTACCAGAGATTCTGATACTGCCACACTTGATTGAATATGCCTTGGATTTGTTTGCCGGAGACTATCGCGTAGTCTCAAGGCATACGCCCCGCCGACGCCAGCGAAAATCAGGGTCGTCCCTAATGTGATCGTCTTCGGCGTGAGAGCTTCCGTTATCCTTCGGATGGGACTAAACATTTTGAAAAATAAAAGTCCTTTTACTTGAGGTATGACAAAGACAAGATTTTCATGAATGCTGAAGACTTAAATACTGCCAGGGATTACGGACTTGCTGTTGGCCGAAGCCCCGGACAGCGGTCCGACATATCCCGCGTATAGAAATTAGCTCATGTTACATTCTCCTAGCAGCTTAATTGAAAGGATTTGATCAGTTTATAGGATTCAGCACTCAGTATGTATTCTTTGGAGACTTGATTGTGTTTCTCCTAGTCTTTTAGGCAATTCCGACCGTCGTTGTGGGTAACGCAAAATAGCGCTATAGACGAAGATTTACAAACAAAATATTTCTTTTAAAAATGCGCACCTATGAAGTGGTTGTGCAACCCTTTGACTTCTAGTCTACGGGCTTAGGTTCATAGGACAACTATAGAACGACTGTTTATTTCTTGCACCGAAAGTATAGAAACTTACAAATAGTTTGGATACCAGGTGCTCTATTCTTGTAGTACATTACAGGGTACATAGGATATTCTCCGCACGAGAAGCCAAAGCAAATGTCCCACACTCGCATATGCTCCGTACCGCTTTCCATATTATAAAAGTTGCATTGCGTGTTACGCGTTTACTCGTTTACTCGTATACTCGTATAAGCTGGAAGCAAACATACGAGCTTGATTCAATCGTTCGTCTTTGCTGTCTAGCGCTGAGTATGTGGCTGAGAGCAGGTAAGCAAAACCCCAACTATTATTGTTTTTCCTGAAAAAAGTATAAGTAGGACGGCATAACTATGCCGGCTCCTAGGTCGTTGTTTGGAGAAATGCGATAGTTTCCTATAACCTGTTTAAACTGAGATTGGCGCCCAAATCGTTCATTTGATAGAGCATATTGACTACTTCCAAATGCAGACAGATATCTAAGATATGCTTTGGCTTATATAACCATAGCTCTTTCATTTGTAATTGAAGTGCAGCCGATTATTCGATTTTAGTAAGATATTGCGCGTAGCCCCAATTATTGGAAATGGGCGCCTTACTTGTATTTATACCTGCTAATGGACTTGTTTCTAAGGTATAACGCGTGAGCATGCACACTAAAGTCCCTGTGCCCAATCTTACATGCGCTCCGTAGATTGCTCAACTCTTTCCCCTCTTTCGGATTTTTCACATTCAGAACATTGCTAGATATTTGACGCGCGAGGATAGCCAGGAAGACAGATACAAATGTCTGCCGCCAAGCCAATTTTAATCTCAGGCGGCGGCCTTTCATCGCTGCTGCTGGCCCAATCCCTGCGGCGATCCAATATACCCTTCAGGATCTTCGAGCGCGATGCGTCATTTACTTTCCGAGCTCAAGGATACCGACTGAGGTTATCTACAGAAGGACTCGAGGCCATCGAATCGGTTCTTGATGCCCAAACATGGCAGAAATTTTGGGATAAGTGTGGAAAGACTGGTGGTAGCGGTTTCACTGCAATGGATGCCATAACCGGAGAAGAAACGGAGCATACTGCTCCCGAAGCTTTGGCTTCTCGAGGCGGCAAAATTGTGGGCATCGCCCGGGGAGATATGCGTAAGGTGTTTGCGGACGGCTGCGAAGAACACATTGAATGGGCCAAAAATGTAACCGGCTATGAATTAACTGACAACGGGGTTGTTGCCATATTCTCCGACGGATCCAAGTCCATCGAAGGCTCCATGCTTGTGGGGGGCGAGGGTATCTACTCCAAAGTCGCGAAGCAGCTCTCCGGCGGAAGACTCAAGGTCTATGATACAGGCGCTAGGGGAATACACGGACAGGCCCCCACGACTGCATTCAAGGGTCTGGGAGAAGGAGTCTTCACCGTGCGGGATAAGACCCGACCGGACGGTGCCGTGTTCATCATCACCAACATTCGCCCTGATCAAATGGATGACCCCGACATTCAGTTTGGATGGACAATGGGAGGCCAGCCAGGTGTAATCCAGGTCCCCAACGACGATTACAGCATCGTGGGAAAACAGGCTGCTGACATTGCCAAGTCACTCGTGAAGAATTGGCATCCGCGATTCAAGCCTTTGTTTGATGAGATGATTGAGTCCGAGGCGGCATTTTGGAAGATTACATGCTCGACACCATCAGGCGTACCAGAATGGCCAAATGAGCCTCGTGTGACAGTCATAGGGGACGCCGTACACTCAATGACGCCCGCGGGAGGAATTGGGGCAAACACTGCCGTTCAAGATTCTGCACTGCTAGGAAGATTATTGGGTGAGGCTGGAGGCTATGCACCTGGTGTTACGGCTGCCTACGAGAAAGAAATGAGAATTTATGGTAGCAAGGCTGTTCATCAGAGCTATACGACGGCGGTCAGTTCGTTTGGCGTCTTGATTGACGAAGCGACCAGTCCAACGGTCTAGACTTAATGCGTTCGGTTATAATATTAAAGCATTGCTGCACAGTAATGTAAAAATGTGCAGGTCTCACTGAAATGATTACCCTTCATTTAGCACATCCCGCCGATGAGAGAATGATTGTTATGTCTGCAGGAATACTCACCAGAGTCTATACATGCCATGATGGAAGCTATCCTGTTGCTTAGGACTAGGGAACAAATACGAACGAATGATGATGTTCCAGGAGCTGTTATGTGCGCCATCTAACACGATATTCCCAAATGTGCATGTTAATGGCCATGTCTACATCTAGACTCCGTCGCAAGATATGGGCAGGGGGTTCCTTTATATCGGCCTACAAACAACCATAGTGGTTGCTTACACAGCAGCATTCTTGGATAGTCAGACTCGCGACTCTGGCACCTGGCTGCAAGAATGCTTCAGAAATAGCAGTAATTTTAGTATTCATAGAAAATTGATGATATATAAGTCTCTTAATGATCGGCTATTCATGTCGGAAGTTTCCTTGCGAGTTCCCTGATAGGCTATTCATCTCGGGAACTTCCTGGTTTCTGCTATGTGCCCCCTCATACATCGATGTAGCTGAGCACTAGTGAGGGGGTGGAGATTCTGGCTAGCTGCTCTCAACAGGGGCCTTCGCAATCATTTCGACCAAGTCGGTGGTAAGTGTAGATTAAGTCCGGGTCTTCAGTTCGATTGGCCAATTGTCTACTCATACTTTCGGCTCTAACTAACACCTTATTGTTTAATACCATGTCTCTAAATAACATGTTTTGTGCCATCCATCGCCTTGGTAAATTGAACACTTCTTCCTACAATGTTCAGGCGGTTCATAGGTCAGAAGATGCTGCTAGAACCGCGCATCCAAGTATAGTAGTTACAATGAACCACTAGATTCCGTCTGTGTTCTATTTATGAAGTGGAACATCTCAGAAATTGCGCGTATTCGGTTCCAGAATCGCCCGGGATTTGGGTCAGTTTGTCGATGATCAAGATTAGTGATCTTTACCAATTGGGTAATGGTAGCTTGGAAATACTTACCAAGTTAGTGTACGAAAGATGTCGATGAGTCAACCGGAGTTAACTTGTACAAGGATGTTTTACATTATTCAGTTAGGCTTTGCTGTTCTACGGACAAAGACATACGATGCCTTTGTGTTAGTGACGGATTCTTTTCCAGTCAAATGCAAACAATAATGAAAGAAGAATTATGTATTAGTATTAGATATATCCACTGTTGACAAATCCTTTAGTTCCTCTTTTACATACAGTATTGCAGCCTTGCTCGTTGTTAAATGAAATTGTGGCCATCGAAATGGACATATATAAATACGCATCGTTTAATTCTTCTTCTTCGGTTGCGTTATCGAGATCTTGACGACCTTGAAATCATGACAGATATTACTCATGACACAACATCAGAGACTATGAGTGTCTCTGAGGACCCAAATTCGCTGGAAAGGGGGCAAAGTAACCTACCTGCTAACAGAGAAAAAGATGAGCATGAGCAAGGAAGTCAAGATCAACAGTCGCCCTATCCCATCGAGCAATGGGATTGGGAGACAGATCCAGACAATCCATACAACTGGCCTGCGAGCAGGAAAGCATGGCAGATCGCAATTGTCTCCTCAATGGCATTTACAGCGTTTGTTTACACACCAGAAGACGCGAGCAGTACATATATCTAACATTCTGACCAGATCCTTCGGCACCTCAGTAATGACTGCAGCTCCAGAACAACTCATCAATGAATTCGGCGTGACGACAACACAATCAATTTTACCTCTTTCGCTCTATGTCTTCGCTCTTGCGCTGGGGCCAGTAATTGGGGGACCCTTGTCAGAGACGATTGGTAGATACTATATCTTCATGATAGGCGTCTTCATTGGCGCTCTTTTCGCCATCGGCTGTGGC
This sequence comes from Trichoderma atrobrunneum, assembly GCA_003439915.1. Taxonomy (NCBI): domain Eukaryota; kingdom Fungi; phylum Ascomycota; class Sordariomycetes; order Hypocreales; family Hypocreaceae; genus Trichoderma; species Trichoderma atrobrunneum. The sequence continues at coordinate 195,971 of PNRQ01000009.1, forward strand.
ACAGTACAAACCTTCGCTGGACTTTGCATTCTTCGCTTTTTATCTGGTCTCTTCTTCGCCCCCACGTTGGCAATCTCTGGCGGAACTCTCAACGAGATATATAAACCGGAACACCGAGGCATACCATCTACCTTTTTCATTACGACACCTTTGCTGGGGCCAGGTTTCGGGTATGTATGGCGATGAAGAGCGAATTCTTTTCTTAAAGTGAGAGAGGAATGTGCTAACTATTATCCGCGCAGTCCTGTTATTGGAGGTTTTGTTACGCAAAGAAAGGGCTGGCGATGGACACAGTGGACGATTATTTTCTTTTCAATCTTTAGCCTTCTTCTTGGTCTTATTTTCGGCAGAGAAACATTTCATCCGATTCTCAAGAAACGCAAAGCTAAGCAACTTGGGCAACCGATACCACCGCCGCCGCCTCTTCGTATGAGGCTGAAGCTCTTCATGACTGTTGCGCTCTTTCGACCCTTACTCATGCTGGCAATTGAGCCAATTACAACACTATTCTGCTTGTATTCAGCGTTGGAGTTTGCCACTCTATTTTCATTCTTCGCTGCAATACCGTATGTGTTCCAAGACGTGTACCACTTCTCCACGGAGCAAGTGGGCTTGGTGTTTATTTCCATCATCATCGGCTGTGTTTTGGGCGCCATCACACTTATACTATGCAACAAGTATTTTTACCTTCCCCAAGTTGCAAAATATCCCCCTCACCAGGTACCTCCCGAGCATCGGCTCTATGCTGCTATGATCGGTAGTATCGGTCTCCCTCTTGGGCTATTCTGGTTTGGTTGGACCTCAAAGTCCGATATATCCTGGGCCAGTCCCGCAGTTGCTATTATCCCATTTACTTGGGGTAATCTGTGTTTGTTTACAGGCAGCCTGCAGTACTTAATTGACACCTACCAGGGAATGGCCATTGCAAGCGCCGTGAGCGCTAATAGTCTAGCCAGATATATTCTTTCCGGTGCATTTCCGCTCTTCACTACTCAAAGTAAGTAATGTCTCGTTTAAACGCGTATTGTGATATAGCTGACACATTAATTGCAGTGTACAGGAACTTGGGCATTGGCTGGGCAAGCAGCTTACTTGGCTTTTTTGCAGTGGCACTTTTGCCGGTTCCATGGATTTTTTCAAGTTTGGAAAGCTTATTAGATCAAAAAGCCGATATGAGGCGTCCAAATTCTAATCTCCTCTCGTTGGTATATGTATATGCACAAGTACATCACAGATTTTAGAATCGTTTTTGGCAAAACCCATTACATGGTATTGATAAACTAGATGAGGGGTTGTCTTGAAGAGGGTAGTGTAATCGCAACAGATGATTTTGTTGGTGGCCTTTGTGTACTTGCTTGGCATGCTGGCTCTCCGTGTCCTGTTCTCATCAACACGGCGCATGTGTTGTTAGATACCAATATATTCAGTACTGCAAAGACAGTCATACCTAATCACTGAAAGACAATTATCCAAATTGATGCGGAATGTTTGTTAAGTGCACCAAGATACGCAGCATTTGTATGGAGCTTTTTGGGAATCGCTCTGCGACATGTAAAGAACACGAAATCTCACGACTCATAGAGTGCTTTAGTGCTATCCTCAGCACTATGCAAGCAATGACGAAATGAATAATAGTGAGCTGCATTTTCCGCTCCCGCCGGGGATGGAGATCTTACGAAGACCTAGAGGGGTCTCCAACACCTAAAAAAGGCATTGCTCATGGATTGGCTCATTTGCTCGACACAATTATGACTTGTATGACGACGGGAGCACAAAGAAATTTTACTTCTCCGTTGCGCCGGAATGTGTCCAATCACTGGCAAAGGGAGTTCCTCCAGCGCCGAAGATGAGCACTAGCAGGTCAGCACACCGCCCGAATAAGTTTAAGAAGGGCGATTAGAATGTACCTCTAAGCATATTGTATGGTGTTTAACATAGGTAACAATAACCGTTGTCAGAGTTTACTCAACTTGGTGCAAAGGCAACGAGCGGTAGAATGAACCTAAAGAACTTGTGCCGGGTGACAAAACGAATAGAGAGACCATTTAATAATATATAACAAGCTTTACACCCCAATGTTTATGATGGATCTCTGCGTTATATCTTGCTACATCATCTTGCGCATAGGATTTACGACCGTTGCTCTCACATTCGCATTTCAACACTCCGCACACATAGCTACGAGGGGAAACATTATTCCACCTTAAAACGCGATGACGCAAAAGAAAATTACGAGAAATAAAGTAGCCGTCTGTGGACTGGGTAAGAATTATGGCCTACTTCGGCTGGATTGCATCTTAACCCCATCCACAACAGCGAAGACACCTACTGTCGTTACACTATTAACTGAGCATGCAAAAAGGTATTGCAGGAATCTCGGCCGTGAAGAACTTGACTGAAGCTGGCTTCGATGTAACTGGATTCGAAGTTTCCGATGCAATTGGTGGCCTCTGGCACTATACCGAGGATGCGAGGACAAGCTGCTTATCTAGTAAGCTGTGTCATCCCCTACTGAGTTTCCGTATCTCACCATCATTTTATCCGACAGATACAAGAGCGCTAGGTCGGAGGGATACGGTAAGTGAGCTGATAGTCTTGAAGAAATGGATGTGGCTGATTCTACAGTTTGGCTTCTCTGACTTTCCTTATGCCAGTGGTACGTCTAACATTCATCGATTGCATGCGTAACTTCATACACGTCGATATTTACATAAAGTTCTCAGGTGCATCTGATGGCCCACTCTATCCGACGGAAATCCAGGCATTTCTGGAGTCATATGCTGAGCATTTTAACATTGTTCACCGATTTCGACTCAATACAAAAGTGACGACCGTCAGTCGAGTTGGCGATAAGTGGTCTTTATTGCTTACAAATGCAGAGGGTAAAAGGGAAGAAGAAATGTTTGACAGGCTGGTCGTTTGTACTGGACTCTTCCAAACACCAAGAGAGCCTCGTGTTGAAGGGCTCGACCAATTCAGAGGTAAAATACTAAATGCCCATACATACAAAAGGTGAGGATACCTGTGCGCAGTATGATGGCCAAGCTGTTAGGTATCTAATTCAAGCTTCTTAGCCCAAAGGATTTTGACGGGAAGCGAGTATTGGTTGTTGGACTTGGCTCCACGGCAACAGACATTGCTAGAGGTCTTACAGGCAGAGCTAATCAAGTTTTTATATCTCACCGAAATGGGTGCCTGATGGTAGACACAATCTCTAATCCTGTCAAAATATCTGCTGATATGAAATGCAGTTGCCGTACGATAAGGCAAACGATGTATGCTTTCCCCCTCTCCGCGAGCAGCGGAAAGCCGCGAAAAGGCCACCCATTGAACAAGGCCGAATGCTCCACAAAGCCTTGCTCAAATTACAAGACGAAGCGTTCGATCTACGGCCAGAGTGGGGTCTTGCTAACGCTCCTGCAATGCCTCATAAGCTGCCAATCATTGGAGATGAGTTTTATGACCTTCTCGTATCTGGGGCTGTTACTTTGGTTGCCGGGGTAGAACGGGTTCTGCAGTCCCATGTAGAACTCACAGACGGGAAAAACTGGAAGTCGATGCTATAATATTTGCAATTGGCTACAACAAGTCCTTTTCACTGCTGGGTCCCTACGATCCCTCTAGACATATGCCCCAGGCATGGAAAGACGCTCGTGGTTCTATGGGACGACCTCTCCCAAGGCTTTACCAAAGCATCTTTTCATTGGATTTCCCAGACTCTCTCGCCTACTCAGAGACCGTTGGTCCCACTTTATCTGCTTCGATCAACGCGGATCTGGCGTCAATGGCCTTGGCCCAGGTGTGGCTCGGAGCCTCAAAGTTGCCGTCCGCTAGTGAGATGGCAAAGAGTGCCGACACACAAAATCAGATGGTGATATCACTGGCGAAGGAAGGCGAGATTTTCGACCCTGCCATTGTGAATCCCACAGAATGGACCATATGGGCTGACAAGGCCGCAGGTCTGGGTATTCAGGACAGAATTGGGTACGGGTGGAAATCCTGGTGGCTGTGGTTGACAGACTATCGTCTATACAAAACACTTTTGGATGGAAAGTTTGTGCCACAGGTCTATAGAATTTTTGATGAAGGGAAACGGAAACCGTGGAAAGGCGCTCGTGAATCGTTTTTCAAGGCCAATGGAATGAGTTGACCACTCATTGCCTGTCGGAAGCTCCGATACCTGGCCTTATGATTGCGTTAGATATTTCGGTAATTGCTTTGATGTTCAGTCCCGAAAATCCGAGCGTATATTCCGAAGAGCTAGTATAAAGACACTGCATGCGAATATTGAACTTTCTCTGGCTATCGAACCTTCAAACACAGTACTCGGCGACTCGCCAGTGAACAACACAACCATGGCTTTTCTAAGGAGCTACTTTACTACCAAACCAGCACTCCTGGAAAAGGATTTGACTGACCTAAAAGGAAAGGTGAGGCTAAAATTAAAAACAAACCTTCCGTCCATATGAGCGCTAATCTAACTGTTATGTTTATGCAAAGGTCTTTATCATCACTGGAGGTACTGGAGGCATAGGTCTTGAGTTGGCCAAGATCTTATATCACGCCAATGCGACCCGAATCTATATTCTTTCACGATCTGCGCAGTCAGGAGACACGGCGATTGGGCTGATCAAGACATCAGAGTCTCCCCCGGGAATGAAGCAACGATCTGCTAAAGATGAAGACACTGTTCGATTCATTGCGCTCGATCTTGGAGATTTCTCTAGTATCAAGGCAGCCGCTGAGTCCTTCCTAAATCTTGAAACCCGCCTTGACGTTATATGGCACAATGCAGCCGTTATGCTTGCGCCGGAAGGCAGCGTTAGCAAGCAGGGCCACGAGCTGACCTTTGCGACCAATGTTTTCGGCCCCTTTTTACTCCAGCATTTTCTGACCCCAATCATGCTTCAAACATCGCGAAACCCTGATACAGTAAAGGGATCTGTTCGAGTTTGCTGGGCCGCGTCTGGTGACGGCGTAGTACCGCCAGGAGAAGATGGTATCTTGTGGGATGATTGGAAGCTAACCTCTCCTGAATTTGGGGGCTTCAAAGGTCGTACAGCGAGGTACATGCAGAGCAAGGCTGGAAACGCAATTCTCGCAGCCGAGATGGCGAAGCTCCATCCAGACATCATCAGCTGTGCGTTTAATCCAGGGGCTATCAAGACGGATATTGCCCGTCACGCACCATGGTTCCTACAAGTTGTCCACAATTTGATGTCTCATCCGGTACGATTTGGTGCCTTAACGGAGCTTTACGCTGGATTCTCAGACGAAGTTGCCAAGAAAAATGGATGCTTTGTAGTTCCATTCGGCCAGATCGGTACAACCGTCCCAAAAGTCGAGGCTGGAATCGCTGAGAGGAATACTGGTAAGAGGCTTTGGGATCTGTGTGACGAACATGTTCGAGATTATTACTAGGAGACAGGTGGCGATGTTTTAGGCAAAGTCTGTACACAGGCAATTATGAGCAATGGCATGGAGATTCAGTTTGTGCGAGAGAATATTGGAAGTTGATGATATTATTTTAATATGAGGAAGAGCTGTTTCACTTCTCGTCATTCGCGTACCTGGCCTTGCTGGCATAGAGTGTAGCGTGATAATCGGTATGGTGGGCCTGTTTGTCTCCGCTTGAATTCTTGTTCAGTGCCGCAAGTGTCTATGGTCCTGCGCTAATGCGTTATGTACAATCGGAGTTTCGGCACATGCTTATGATTCCGAGATTCCGATCTCATCTTGGCCAGTACGGACTCTTCCCCTAAACGACGTCCAACAGTAGCCGGCAGAGGCGCGGAAGCAATGTTGCGCAAATTCCTCTTGACAGCTGCCGTATCGTATTTCGGATTCTAGGCTTTCTATACGTTCCAATGGAGAAAGCCGGCGGTTCTCCGTTTACACGTGGCGGAGCAGAGGTTGAGCCTAGAAGAAGGACGGGCCATCTGCGTCGGTCCTGCGAGACATGTCGAAGGTCAAAGGTCCGCTGCATTCCTAAGGCAGATAGCAGCAATGCATTTCCACTATGCGAAAGGTGATTCCAATATCTTTTTTTTTCCGTGCAGAGGAGAGCATATCATTGACAATTGACATAGATGTAGTGTCAATGGGACGACTTGCATCTTCGAGCGCGCCATTGCTCGACCTCGACAAACCAAATCGATGCCGTATGTGCTTCTTCTACTTCTTCTTCTTTTTCTTCCAATTACTCATTAATTAGCATTGCGGAACTGACTAGCGCATTACAGGAAATCGAAAAGAAAAGTCGTTGAGGAGAAAATCGATGGACTAGTCACCCTCATATCGTCGATATCTGCAAAGTCCGCCGCTAGAGGAGTTCAGTCTCCAACCAATGTAGATTCATCAACATCTCTAGTGGCAAGTAGCTCACCAGAATGTACAACATTGTCGCCAACTACCCACCAGGATGTTGTTGCAAAGGGATTTCTCACAGCGGATGAAGCAAAGCAGCTTCTAGACGATTTTGCCGCTGCTTCTGAAAAATTCTCGCCTGTACTGCTTCCATCTGAGGCCAGTTTGGATTACCTACGGTTGGAGAGACCTTGCCTTCTCCTTGCAATTCTCGCCGCTTGCGCTCGAGATCATCTCCAAACTAGACTGGAGATAGAATTCCGAAAGATGCTGGCCGACAGAGTAATTGTGAACGCCGAGAAGAATCTAGACTTGTTACAAGGACTATTAGTATATCTTACTTGGTAACATGACAATATTTCTCATTCACTTGTTATGTACATACTAACGATCGCCTAAAAGGAATCATCTCTACTTCAACCCTGCCAAGGAACAGATTTACCAGCTATCTCAAATGGCGACTACAATGGCAGCAGAGCTCAAGCTTCCGCCCGATGACTCAGTAAAAGACATTTTAATGCAGCAGCGGGGAACGTTTGACAAAAATGGGCAGTACTACTTTATCATCGAGAAGATGAGAACATTTGTGGCCTGCTACTACGTTGACTCTTGGTAAGTATACCAAATGCATTGCTCAGCTGTATAGCTAACATCTCCACCACAAGTATCTCTCTGTCAATGAGGAAGCCATCCCACTTTAAATATTGTAGAACTGTCGCGGATTGTTGCATCTTGCTACCCTATGTCTCGCTTACAGCATCTGATGAAATTTTGTCATGCTTTGTGCAGTTGCAGGGACTGGCGGAGGAAGTCGATCAGCTGTTTCAGTATAACAATATCCGGTGGTTGGAGGTTGTGGATTATATGCAGATACAAGTAATGATGAACAAATTCAAGGAAAAGCTGGATGAACTGGTTAAAAGTTTTCCACCTGAGGCGAAAGCAAACAGTAAGTGACCATCGCATTCTTCTTCTTCTGGGGTTTATCAGATGCTCATTGCCATAGGCTTAATCCAGAGGAAATGCCTTTATATCCAGATATACATACAGGAGGTTGGCCTTCATTCTCCGCCACATCATGAGGCCAATATCGGTTTCGGTAATGCAATGTGCTGTACCTGGTGCTCATCATTGCCACGACTTAACATCGCCATCTCGTGCATTCGAGCGGCGCAGAATTATATCAACGAGTATGTGTTCTTATCTCCGCAAAGCCTTCACTCTACTGTTCTGTTTCAAGAGTCGGAACTCCTCTATGCCATTCTTGTGCTCGCTGCAGCTACACTGGGGGGCGTCACTGTGAGCGAGCCTGGCCAATTACGTGAACTCGCAGACATCTCGCCTTATCTTATTGCTCTCCGCGATAAAATGATGACGATGGGAACCATGACAGATCATGGGCAAGATAGACGCGACTACTTCTGGAAAATGACTCAGTTTTTTAAACATTGCTTGAACTGGAAATCACAAGATGCAGGCAATCAGGCTCCCTGTTTAGGTACCTGTTCCTCCGGTGGCGACGACAGTATGTCGTTTTTGAGAATCTTGGAGAACATACCCACGGAGGAAGTAATCCAGAAAGACACTATGCTTAATCTATTGGATATGAGCTGGATAATGAGCGCCTCGGAGTTTTGATGTTGTTTTCTTAATTTAGACTTGGCAATGATTCGAGCAATCTGAATGTAATATTAGTCTTGGAAAATGAGAATTGAAAGGAAATATGGTATCCTGTACATTTACTCTCAATCGAATCTTGTTTGGTAGTACTCCTTTAAATTACCCCACCATCAGTACTGTGACCACACCAATTGTTCCCTCTCGACGTTTAACACCTCATTTAATATTGTTTGGGCAATCATCGCTGGGCCGCATAGCACCCAACAGCTGCTCTTAGAGAAAGGCCAGAGCTTTGATCTTGATTCTGTTGAGAAACTGAATAATGGTTCACGTTTGCTTATGATGTTTAATGTTTTTAATTCGGGGCTGCATTTTTTGGTTACGCTTCAATAGAGTCTAGTCAAATGGACAGACCTTTCAAATTTGAAAGTAATTGTCAGGTTTCTCTCAGTCCTCGTTGGGCATCAGCCATGACTCAAGTCCAGACAAAAGTCCAGACAAAGGCTTGGCAACGTCAGCATATGTCAACACTTTAATGTTACATTGCATCAGCACTAGTAGACTTAACATGTTGGAGAGTAGACTTGGTAGATGAACTACTTTACATGTTGGTGCTGACTCTTGTGGGTTGTCTCAAATTTCGGCAGCAACTGTTGCGGCCTTCGCCTTACAGAAAAGTCCGAATGGTTACTTGTACAAACTCCACTGAAGTCACTAAGAAGTACTTAATCACGACGTGAAACGCATAAATGAATTCCTCCATCTTCTTTATTCTCCTGTATAGAAAAAGAAAAGCAACTTGCCTTCAGTATGCGCCCTCTCACACTTTTACTTCTAGTTACATCTACAAACCGCCTGGGTGCCATAGCCAAAGGTGGCACGTCTATTACGAACTCGGAGTTGGGTAGCAGCTGTGTAAGTCACATATCACAATACTTTCATAGGCCTCAATTAACGCCAAAAGGTAGTGTAGCGAATTACATAAAGAGTTGCCATCTCTTGTTCACTACCCATCATCGCCGGAATACGAGTCTCGCAATGCTGAATATTACTCCAAGCAACAGCAGGAGCTTCATCCAGCATGTATACTAAGACCAAAGGTCACAGATGATGTCTCGCGTATTCTACAGATCGCAAATTCCTTGCAATGTCCATTTGCTGTAGCATCTGGAGGGCATATGTGCTGGAAAGGATCATCAAACATTGATGGAGGCTTTCTTATTGACCTGAGGTCAATGAATAAAATTAGCATCCAACATGAGCGCCAGATGGTCGAACTAGGCCCTGGTGCAACGTGGATAAATGTTTATGCTGCCCTGGAACCGCATCATATTTCGACGGCTGGAGGGCGAATTAGCGGAGTTGGGGTTGGTGGCTTCCTTTTAGGTGGTGAGTTGTTAGACCAACCGAACAACTTGACATGTTACTGACATTGACGGTGAGGTGGCATTGCCTTCGCATCTGCTGAGAAGGGGCTTGGTGCGAACAACGTGATCAACTACGAAGTTGTACTCTCTAATGGTACAATTGTCAACGCAAATGAAGCTGAGAATGAAGACTTATTCTGGGCGATGAAACTACCCTCTACGAATTATGGCATCGTCACTCGGTTCGACATGCGTACTTATCCCTCTTCAGCGATATGGGGAGCCGTCAACGTGTATCCTTTTACGCCAACTCTTGCGTCAGAACTCTACGAACAATCTGAAAAATGGGGGCACGACGATACAAATAAAGATAATATGGTATCAATCGCTATGATGCGAAACAAGGGCATGAGTTTAGCCTTGGCAGTGCAAGTTGATGAAGCTGGAATCGCCCATGATCCACTGACATCCAGCACGCCTATTATGCATTTAGAGACCACAGGAAGTACCTATAAAGTAGTACGTGAGGTAGTTGATAGTGCTCTCGCGGCCACAACACGAACAAGGTGGCACACAATCACGACAAAGATCGATACGGAATATTTCATGGACATTTTCGAGAAGAGCGAAGCTATCATGAAACCTCACGATGACCGTGAAAATATCCTCTGGAGTATAGCGGTCCAACATTTCCAGAAGGGCTGCATAAAAGCAGCCAAAGAAAGTCCAATCTTCAATTCTTTAGGGCAAGGGAAGGATGACTTAGTCAGTGAGTACTAGGGATCCTCATAGCTTCCGATTTCCACTAATAAACGCTCTAGATATCCATATTCGAATGGAGTGGGCAAACGCTGATGACGATGCTGCATTAGAGGAAGCGGCTTATGAACTTGGCACTTTAGCTGAGACTGAGGCTCGTAAAAGAGGTATACTGAACGATTTCATTTATCTGAACTACGCCGATGGAAGCCAGCCTGTATATGAACGCTCTGTTACACCTGGCGATATGAAAAAGATGAGAGAGATAAAGAAAGCGTATGATCCGGCAGGAATATTTGACAAACTTTGGAGAGGAGGCTATAAACTGCCGGTAGAGAGGGGCAATATGAGTCAGACTGATGCGGATAACAAACACGATGAGCTCTAAGAGCTATTCACCGCTACAGGGGACTCTATCACTCTATAATAGCATACCTTGTCATTTATTTTTCAATCCATATATAAACTGACCGCCAAGATTCCTATTATTGCTATCGTAGAAAGTGTAAACGTCTAACATAGAGAGATACTCACAATACGTTGTGCTCCCCCTTTTTGTGCAAAGTGCAAGTGTTTTTTCCCATTGTAGTAGTATCTCAAATTAAGAACTAAAAAATGAAGATGACAATTTCTATCTAAACGTTGAGCGTTTCGGCTATATCAAGCTTCATTAGAAGCATACGTCAAACGGACTTCTAACAACCATGATCGCACAAATCAGAGAACCGGCGGTGAGGGAGTTCTTTCCATCACAACTGCACTAGCTAGATTAGCTGCTCTGCAACCAAGGCGCCTCAACCGTCCAGAATACAATGCGAACATGCAGCTCGTTAACGGCAAAATCAACAAGCTCCTCCTTTGTGAACGGGTTTCCAGTCTTATTGTTTATCTCTTTCAGATCTGGTTCTTGAAAGGCCACCACCGTAATAGGTACCTCATCATGATACATCGGGATGTATACATACGAGTTTTGCTCTTGGCCTGGTTTATTTGGGATCAAGTCCGGCCCACCGACACCCACACCATGCTTCGCGTAAAAGTTGAAAGAGTCGGTGAACCGGTTGTTGGTATTATTCCATCCATCGGGCCAGAAGTTGACGTATTGCACAGCGTAGCTCTTCTTGAAAGCATGGGCTGCGTAACCAGCATTGTCCAGCTCGCCTAAGAAGTACGATTCGTCGGTGTAGTTATTCGTACCCTCAGTAACGGAGATGGATGTTTCCGGCAAATTGATGCCAGTAATCTTGCCGTCAAATTCTTCAGCTAGGGCACTTAGGAGAGATTGATAACGATGTCGCACTCGTGGGTTCCATTGCTGCGCAACCCATCCAGTGATTGTGAAATTGGTGTCACATGCAGTTCCATCACAAGCTGGAGCGCTTCCATTGTTGTAGTATGGTGTTTTCAGGTACTTGGGGACCGGATCGACAGAAGCGTTGAAACTCCTATCTTGAAGTTGAATCCAGAACTTTTTGCCTTTGGCGAGTACCTTTTCGTAATCATCTCTTATGTTGGAGAAATCATAATCATCCTTGGCCGGCTCAAGGGACTTCCAGCTATACAACGCTTGAAATCCAACAATATCCGGTCGATCCAGCAGACTTAGACCCTGGTCATCAAGTTGGCTGTTGTATAGCCATTGTTCCAGAGCTGAGGAATTATCAGACTTTGGTGACGGGGCAGCGAGAGCCTGTGCAGCTATCGCCGCAGAGGCGAGATAATAGAGATGCATTTAGGAAAAGGGGTCGAAGGGGTTTGGAATGTTATGAGAGTGTGTGAATATATCAAGTCTGTCTTGAGAGGTTGGAATAGATAATCCAGACTGGACATTGGACAAATCTTGCCTTTTATATAGAATAGACAAATTTTAACAAGCCACTTCATTGGCTATAATACCAATCGTTCGCGATAGAACATTTGTGGTTCTCAATACGAAGCTGCCCTTCGGCGAACGCTTTAGCGCTTATTTCAGTGGATTTTCAGCTTCTAGAGCCTTAACATGAGTTGCATTAACACGAGAAAAATGCCTGAAACACTATCTTGTCCTGAGCGGTGTTTGAATAAAGATACCACATCTGGTTGACTGTGTAGCGTCCAAGGCTGTCAATACGAGTTTCGGAGTCTTCCGAGTGGACTACTTAGCGCTGGTATAAGGGGTATTAGTTGCTGCAAAGCTTGCTTAGCAGCAATGCATGAGTCAAGACATCAAAGCAAGTTGAAGAAGATAGCAATGGTTTTAGGCTAATACAAAGTTGCTGTTTTTTAGGCTAACTTTGTACTTCAGGGAGTACGCCGTACTTACGGCTGCAGTACCAGACAACAGGGGTAGACCTAAGCTTAAGGAGAAAATAAGTAATCACATTCATAGTTGTTAGGAAAGCGCGCCATCGAAGGTTCAGAACTGGGTACCACTGAACTGATTCTACGTAATCATGATTCGTTGCGGCGAAGAGGCCGCCGGGCTGCCGCAATCGGCCACAGTGGATTACGGACAGAATATCGGCTCCAATCATTTTCTGGAACTCCGCGGGACACTCGAGGCATGGATGTACCTAGGAAAGAGTTTTTTCTCCCCTGAAATTGAGTTTGGAAGTTATCGTGAAACTACTATCTTTCTCTTCTAGTATGCATACTAGGGAGTGTTGAACACGCGATCTCGGCCATCGATGTAAGGTTACATATGGCCACAATACTACCAATAGTATCTAGAATACGGCCAGTAACTTCGAACCAATGTGCTGCTTTGTGAGTAAAAATTTACTTGAAAGAGTTCACATGCTAAATATAGGAAAAGACATAAAGTTAAATCCTGTTCTGTCTAACTAAAATACCCAGCCCAGCGAATTGAATAAAATAACAAACGTGCTATTATATTATATCCAGTGTTGGTAGCTCCTCACCTTTCATCATCTGTTTGGTGGTTGTTAAACATATTGAAAACAGTCATGCAATGTTGTACGATGCCGCACAACGGTTAATTACCGCTTTGGTAGCCAAGTCGAATCGATTGCCTGTATACCGACCTACCTTTAGCAGTCAGTGCTGTGCGTGGGATTGGCTGAGGATAGTGTAACTATATGAGCATCAATGCAGTATCAGATGATCATACTAATGACATTTATATGTCTGGATATTAGTAATTTAATAGATACCACGTCAACGTAGTCGTACCTGTGATCACCAAGTATTATAATCCGCAAGTAGAGGCCGTTGGATACAATGTATGTACTCCGAGTCCTCCGCTGTATTGCATCGGAAATGGCTATCTCCGTTAATATCAATATGATAAGATGACGAATCTTTACATTGCTAAAAGGGTTACTCTCTGCACTCATTATAAGAATGTGCAAAGGACATCCCAAGACAGCCAGACTACGCCCACACGATCCCCCAAGTTTATATTCCACACGTTCAAATTCCATTTTAAAATCCAGTCAAAGTACAGGGTCGATATCATAACCCTATTCTCTCCCACAAGATGACTTCGAACTTTGAAGCAGGTATTAAGGCGACATTCTTGGTCACAAAGAAACATGGCATGACGGATGAGGAATTTGAGCAACACTACACCAAAATCCATATCCCTATGGTGGCCGAGATTCTCGTTCGACACAATGTTCTTCAGTATTCTGTGGTAAGCAGCTCTAGAATGCCTTTGGTTGATGGAATGGGTAATTAAAAAAGCCAATAGCAATTCATAACTAGCAAGAACAAAGAAAAGATCCAAGCTCTTTTTAACAATGCTGTCGAAAGCATTGATTGCGATGCTGTAGTTACCACCATCTTTCCGGACATGGGTGCTTTGGAAGCTACTTTTGCAGACCCAGACTTGCCAGCAAAGTTACACCCTGATGAGAAGAATTTCACAGAAGATGATCGTCACATGGTTATTGGCAAAGAGTACTTTGGAGTTCGCGATGGGAAAAGGGTGGACTGATGAGCGGAAATAATTTGTTGGGGCTTGCTTTCTTCCCGTAATATAATTCCGCAATACATTACTAGCGGAGTTCGAGCATATAATTTGTCTTCGAGGAATAGTAATCATATGGATGACATTTTTCCCAATACTTAATGAAGGAGCCTGATATATGTTGTGAAAATTAGTCGAAGCTTTAGATCGATTGTAACAAGGGACATAAGTAAACGGAAGCAACGAGAATAAATGGGTATAACCCGATGCAATAGAAGGCTAGAAACTTGATAGGCAAATTAGACTCTTAACTGGGCATTTTTCACTCGTGATACGTGCTATCATCTTAGGATCCGCCTCGGTCGCGGCGAAACAGACAGGTGCCTACTCGAAAATGGACAAAACAAACGACTTTCAATGTGACCCAATCCTTAATTCCGATTTGCGGAGCGGAAATATATAGTAATACATAACGAATTTATACAAAATACATTGCGCAGAACGGAAATATGACCAACACAACCATGCAACCAACCGAATGAACGAAGATTGACTACCACTTTGTTGGAGTCTGGCAATTCTGTCCATGTCAATGAGAAGTCGTTCGATTTGAAGCTGTATATTCATCAAGAAACAAACATTAAAGTCCAGTTCAAATAGCTTAAGACATTAGCATTGTTAATAGTAATCAATCCACCTCTGTCGTTTAAATAACAATCGCCGTGACCAAAGTCTCATTCATACTCCGAAGCAAATGAATAACGAATAAAAAGCCAGTCACGTTAACCTGAACCTAAGAGGCCTGCTTTGCGCCGCATCGACTACAGAATTTATCTCCAATTTGGCAACCGAAGCCACATTCTGTACAATATCGAACATTTGACTCTGCAGAGCCGATGCCCTGCGCACTCTTCGGCCTATCTTGTGGTAGATACTCTGAGGAGTATGCTGGCGGCTGCGGAGACGGGACGCGAGCCATCTGCTCGGGCGGAACGCCAGGCATCATGTTTGGTGCCAGTGTGTAGGGCTGTCCGGGCGGCGATTGCATTTGCATTGGCATTGGTGATGGGGTATGGTAGATTTGCTGGGGAGGCGGCGACACCACCACAGCAGCGCCCTGTTGAGGAACTGCGTTTTCCGCAGCCGCCTTTTTCATCGCTTCGTCCACAGCGCGCTGTGTTCGTTGTTCCATCTCCGCCTCTTGGAGCCTCCGCATATCAACTTCACGCTGTATATCCATCTCGCGCTGAGAATCGATAAGAGATTGCCTCTGTACTTCACGTCTAGCAGCCATCCTGGATGCGCCGACGAGTACGGCGGCGCCGAGAACTGGTCTTCGCCGACGGCCGAACATTGTGGTGACTGACAGTCGAGAAGTGTACTGGAGATGAAAATAAGATAAGGCGGGCTGATATGGGAGTAACAAAAGCGAGTATCGTGTTGTAGAATACGATACCAGAAACTGGAAGACAGCCCCTCAATGCCTTTATGTAGTATATGACTGTCTTCCGGCCGGTGGTAACCTCGCACTTAGAGTTCAAGCCACCCAGACTATTGTACACACGTCATGGTTCAAAGTTCAGCTGGGCGAGCCAGTGACACCTCTCGACGCCATCTATCTGCAAAGAGTAAAGGCATGTATCTTTGATAAAACCAAAAACTCAATCTATTCAGCTTCTCCACAGGCACAGCCATCTTCTCCAAGTCAACTCAATTCATATTCCTCCACCAAGGTCCACTAACTGGGAGACATGGGATTTACTTCATTTCCATGTAATCCTCTTATGGCTTCTCCAGACCCCAGGTTTTATCAGATAAAGTTCGCCTCGTTGAACGCCTGCCCACTTCCAGTGGCACATAACCGTGTCTATCAATTGGAATAGGCTCGATATAACGTGCTATCCCCCGTGGCGTACAAAGTCATCAAACCCGCTTTCCGAGATGATGCCACTGAAGTTACCCGAGCCATGGTCGCAAATTTTCGATGACCCTGATTTGTTGTCGGTAGTACGCCACGATGCTTGTAATCCTTCCACGGGCTGTAATATAGCAAGACGTGATGTCCCATTAAACGTAAATCAACTTTGGTAAGAGAACCATTATAGCTACTTTAGAAAATTGATCAGGGTCGGTGATTAATTCTCGGATTGATCAGAAGTTGGCCCAGTCATAGCGATGATAAACCGCTTTAATTGATTCATCACGAAATCAGCCGAGCTCGAAGCGCTACTGTGTTCAATGTCTCTAGATTACGTCATGTAAATGTTACGTTAGGTAGAATACTCTATTTCTGTTATCCGATATCCATCATGAGATATAGTTTGGTAAAACAGTGTTAGCATATAATAGTGTGAATGCGGGTGGCAATACTCATCTTACAAGCACGTGTCTTTCATACTTGCGCAAGATGCATGTGGGTAGTTCACATTTATCACCAGCAACATTTGTCTTCTTGAATATAAATAACTGTATGCATCCTCTGTCGAAGAAAAAAATATACTGGGAGTCAATGACGGTCAAAGGATGCTGCTTTAAAATCGCAGCGTTGCATTTTGCGTGTCAGCATACATCCAACACTCATTGCTGTTGTAATACGGAGCAATGTTACCACGCTAACGGCCGGCTCATTCCATATCGCCATGTAGACTTCATCACCTAGCAAGTGTTCCGTAGGGACAAACGCGTGTTCATGCTTACCGTTTCCCTCGATGCAGCCTCGGAAGGAAAGAGAGCATTCTGACATAGAGCAGGTATCAGTGGGTTGACATAGGAATAACGCTGTAAGCGTCTAATAGGCCCGGGATTATGCTGCGTTAAACATGTCACCCCTAGTGGCACGCTGAATTCGGGGAATTCGGGGAATTCTCTGCTGAGAAAGAGTTACAGACGTTTGTCTATAAGACAGCCGATTGCTATATAAATCGCCCTCTACGCAACTATCATTTCTTTCAAATTAATCACAGAGAATAAAAAGCATCGAATTCGGCAGAAAAACACACAACATCAGCTATCAAGCGAAGTAACCATGTCATCATCACCTTTCTTCATTCCGGTGGACCTTGCACACACGGCTCTCCTTCTTTCAGATGTGCAGACACAGATTCTGAAGCGTTTTTCGCCTGAAATTCAGGAACAATATCTTGATAACATCAAAACCCTCCTTGGATTCTTCCGAAATGAGATATCTCAGCGTCGATCCAATCAGGACACCGCCATACGAAGTGCACCTTATGAAGGCGTGCCTCTTATTGTTCATCACACCCTGCCGTTCAACGTCAACTCAAATTCCTTTGTATCGCCTTACAACAAGCTCAGTAAATGGGTGAAACAACTCGAGGATGCTGGTTATTTCGCAAACGCACCCTCTGATCCTCATCACCCATACTACGGTATTCCAGATGAGATTGTACCACCTGGCGGTTGGGGCGGAAAGGACGAGATTGTCTTGGGAAAGTTGCAACCAAGCTGCTTTGGTACATCTGATCTGCAATCGTATCTACGTGCACGTGGTATTCGGCATGTTGTCTTGGTAGGACTGACGACTATGGGGAGTATCTTGGGTTCAGCAAGAGCGGGCGCGGACCTGGATTATCACATTATCTGTGTGGAAGAGGGTATCGTCGACGATGATCCAGAAATTCACAAGTTTCTGATGTCAAAGGTACTCCCAAAGTTTGTTGATGTAGTTGAGCTGAAGGATGTATTGGGATTGCAGTTGTGAAGGTGTTATAGATACGCGACTTCGATGCTCTTGAATGAAGTAGTTATACAATACGGAAGCGAACTTTTGAGAATCTTAGCTGTACATGCCCTGGATGTATCCATTTATTTCAGATTGATAACACAATACGCCCTTTGCCTTTTTCGCGATAACGACAGCTATCCGCATGTAATAAGTTTATAATTCCCCATGCAATGCAAAGGCTTTCGCGCTGTGGGGTTGATGAAGATGCTTTGTAATGTTGCTCTAAGTAGAGGCGACCCATAGTCGTACGGGGCCGTACAACTGTACGGGTCGCTTAGTCAGCAAAAGCCCGCTATAACAACCGCTGTAACTTTCCTTTCTAGCTGCCCCCTATAGCTGGGCTACTGCTTCTATCTTGCAACGTACACTTTTTTGCACCCCTTCTATGGCCTTTTAAATGGCATTTACTACAGGTAGGCAGCTGCTTTTTTAGCTGCTCTTCCGGCTCCTTTTTAGCTCTTTTTCTAGCTGCTTTTCTAATTCCCCTTCTAAATCCTTTTCTTCTAGCAGCTGCTGTAGCTCTTCTAGCACCTCTATCCTCTTCTGTAGCTGCCGTAGCTTGCTTTGCACTGGGCTTGGTGAGTGCTGTAGCCGCTGTAGGTTTAGCGGTTGGTTTGGTGGTTGGCTTGGCTGTAGGCTGGGCTTAGTTGGGTGGTTATAGCTGTAAAATCGAGCTTCCGTTTGATGCCGAATAACCTAGCCGATGCTGGGAAGGTTGCCGCTAACGTTAATTGAAAATTGGTAACCTTTGCGAAATTGGTTGCACGAATATACTAATTTCCATTAATTAGCGTATTGAATATAGCGAGACCTTTGAGTAATCTACTTATAACTACTAATTGCTGCGTAATAATCTAGATTAAGCTCTAGGTCTTCCCTAGATCGATAGATTTGCTCGGGAGGAAAGGAGGTTGAATCCATGATAGCGGGGTTGTAAAGAAGATAGCTATAGGGGGCAGCTAGAAGGAAAGTTACAGCGGTTGTTATAGCGGGCTTTTGCTGACTAAGCGACCCGTACAGTTGTACGGCCCCGTACGACTATGGGTCGCCCTAAGTAGACAGCTGGTCGTCTAATAACTAATCAGCCAGACAGACACATGGGCCGGTTGGTCTCAGGGCGCGTGGTGGGGGACCGCGATTGCTCACAGTGCTTCTTAACCTCTGACAAAGTTACATGTATGCTCCAACCACGTGGCATAAGCAGCACAACAATAGTGAGATACTCTTTTGCCAATTTCCATTTTTTCTCGTTGTCTTCAAATGGATATGGTTCCCGGCATTCACGTAACTAGCATAGCAGCAAATGTCTGCTCTAGATGCCGGCTCCATAAGCAGCGATGCAACCGGGCTCTTCCTAGATGCTCTCGATGTGCTCTGTGAGCTTCCTCATACTCTCATATTCATTCTGGGGTTTGGAAGTACAGTAATCTCATTTAACTGAACACAGAAAGCTGAGGCACTGCGACTACAGCCTTTCTGCTAGCAGTGCCCATGCTCCGCAGCAAGATGTGCCCAAAAGCGAGCCATTGGTTATTTCTCAATGCCATGGCTTTTTTGATCTATCTTCTCGCGGAGAGCAGGAATTTAGGCAATTAATTTCGAATTGGACAACAAACTTCAATAAAAGTTTGGATTACTTTACACAACTGACAACCGATATTCTACATGAAAGCAGGATAGAATTATCTGCTCTCATAGACAGATTTTCCACTTCTATTCACCGCTGGTTTCCCGTTATCGATGTTGAACGGCTGCGAAAAGATGCCCAGACGCTTCAAGAACTTCCCGCAGTAGATGCAACGATACCGCTACTCTTTATCACATTGTTACTATTTGACCTTCTCCAACGTTGCGAGCTCGGAACTTCCGCAGGGCCCAAAAAACTATACAGTGCTTCAAAGAAGTTAACGGTGGCTCTGATGTCTTTAGACGACAAGACGGATGCGCGATTGGTCGAAGTTCAGGCTCTAATTGCACTATATCAGTGTAGCCAGGGGATGGTATACCAAGCACAGCTTACACTTAGTTCTGCCCTTACTATGGTGGCATTATCAGACTCTTATACACGTAAGACTGATATTCCATTGCAGACTAAAGTGTCGCTTCTTATCCTAGATCGGTGGGGACTCTTTCCGGAAGAATTCAAAGGACAATCTTTCTCACTTGTAATAGGATAATAATGCTATCGAGTGCAGATAACTCAATTCCTTCGCTATGCAATCCAAACAGTCCTTTTAGCAAAGGTATTGAGCGTTATATTCGACGGCATTTTATTGGAGAGGCTGCAACGTTTGGTGTCTCTCCTTCTCAACAACTTTATACCATGGCTCAAATTGCCTTAGCATCTGGTCGGGTTCTGCACCACGTTTATTGCTCACATCAGGGATATGAAGCTGATGAAAACTATAACTCTGTGGACCATGCTATGCAAGCATTAGTAACGGCTCTGATGACATCGAAAGATAGTCATTCCATGTATCTTTGCGACATTATTTCTCTAGCTATATGTTCCCTCATCGTCCTTCGGCAAAGTCATGCAAAACAACAAAGTTTTATGCTTAGCCCATTGGATAACTTGGCACTGCAAACTTCTTGTCAAATGATATGGGATACTGCGAAAATCTCTTTCAATGCCATTAGAGGCATCGATGTATCCCGTGTTTCATTTATTGGTATGTTCTGCCAATTGCGAGGTGTTTACGCAGCTATTGATGTCTCTCACAATTCTACGACTCGGGATGATATGGAGGATATGCTATTCACAATGGAAAACTTTTTCAGAAGATGGACCATAGGAGGTAAGTTAGTCTCGAGGAACATCACTTACCAGTTAGTTGACTCTGATTGTACAGTGGGACTGTTGAAAAGCATTCAGAATGGTATTTACGGAATAAGGGAGACAACGCCGTTACCAGCACATTAGAGAAAGATGCGAATGCCGTGTATGCAAAAAATGAGTCCAGAGTACCAAATATTAAATCTCTGTGCAGGACAGGAGGATAATTTTGGTACCTGTACCAGAATTAACATGATCCCAAATGATGCTCAATTGTCTAGGTAGATATGATCAATATGAAGTAATATCTTTTGTGGTGCCGTAACAGAAAGCGTCAATCCCTTCTCGAATTTGGCTGTCAGGCAAAGCGATAAAATCGGTAGCTTCAATACAGCTTCCACTGGATAGAACGGCAAATCATTCAGCTTTTCTTCTTTACAAATAATTATCATTTACAGTTACCAGATGTCCTCGAGCAGAGACTTGCTGACAAATTGGCCAGTAGTAGCATTTTCTGCTAAATCATGCAGCCGCCGGTACCCTGTCATGTTAGTGCGGGATATGTATTTTATTATTACTAAACCAGAATATTTGTCCTCTCGGCAAGAGTACTTCCAAGAACCCTATGATATGCTTCTCTAAGCTGACATAGTTGTTCAGAACTCACTTTAAAAACAAGCTAATGCATCGGCCGGTGCATGAAGAGATAGAAAACTGGAAACGATGTGGAAAGTAGTGAATTGGTGGAAATGTCTTACTAGGAGAGTAGAGAAGATATAAACTAGCCCAAAGCCCGTGGATGGAAGATTTAAAGGGCCACCAAATTCGACAAGCAATCATAGTCCCGACAATGGACGACCAAACAAACGATAGCGCGACGGTGGAATCGTTCACTCTCCATATCCCACAGGGAGACATTGATGATTTGAAGCAGCGCATTGCTGAAACGAGATGGGCAGACGAAGAGGTGACCGATGGATCATTCCAGGGTACACCTTTGAGCATGGCTCAGAAGGTAGCGAGCTACTGGAAAGACGAATATGACTGGCGGCGATTTGAACGAGAAGTCAACCAATATCCCCAATATACAACAAAGATTGACAGTTTGAGCATTCACTTTTTCCACATTCGGTCAAAGGAGCCTAATGCAAAGGCACTTCTTCTCACACATGGCTGGCCGGGGTCGTTTGTTGAGTTTCTGAAGTGCATCCCGCTACTCATTGATCCTGCTTCTAATGGTGGTCGCTCTGACGAAGCTTTCCATGTCGTTATCCCCAGTTTACCTGGCTGGGGTTTTACAGAGCCACCGAAAGAAATTGGATGGAATATGGAGCATACGGCTAAGGCTCTCGTTACATTGATGGAGCAACGCCTCGGCTATGAGAAATGGTTTGCACAGGGCGGTGATTACGGGGCCGCAGTAACGACATTGATGGCGCAAATGCGACCTAAGGGCCTTGTGGCCATTCACTTGAATCTCCTTCTATCCATCCCCAAAACGCTTGAAAATCCGACAGATGAAGAGAGCAGGGCATTGGAAGCATTCCATATTACACAGTACGAGATGAGTGGATGGAAATGGATCTCGAGTACAAGGCCACAGACGATTGCGTATCTTCTCTCCGACTCAGCAGTGGGCCAAGCGATGTGGATCTACGACAAATACCAAGACTGGACTGATAACACCGGTGATCCAGTAGATGCGCTTACACTTGATGAAATGTTGGATAATATCAGCGTTCATTGGTTTTCACGAAGTGCTGGCTCCATATCCAGAATATTTTGGGAGGATAGACACTTCAACTTTGACTTTGGACCTGTTGAAATGCCAGTTGCGATACTCGTCTTTGAGAAGGATATATTCAAGCACCCTAAAAAGTGGGCTGAGACGGGTTACCCAAACATGATTCACTTTCACACGGTGGACAAGGGCAAACATTTTGGAGCTTTTGAGAGACCCGAAATATTAGTTAAAGATATTCGCTTGGGTTTTGCTAATAGGTAGACTGAACATTTTGTCTTATTATTCATCTTAGACCAGCAGTTGACCGCAGCATCTGAGTTTAGCCGTACCTAGAAGCGAGAGAGGTAGTATTGCTGGCTTTGGGAGTTGAAGCAAGGTCATTGGCGCGCCCGCTCATCTCAACCAATCTTCTATACAGCCCCAATGCCCTATCTTTGCTTTGAGAACAGCCGTCTCCAACAAGTCTCTGATCGACATCCTCCATATCTAGAGTATATACTCAGCACCCACCTTGTTTCCCCCTTGATGCACCTCCCTGGCTTGCTAACGCTCGCGAACTTCTTCCCCGCCCGTGTCCCTTGTTAGGCGGGGCTCTGCATACATATTCGTACTGTATGATTATTCCTGCAAGGAGCTGATAGTTAAGCACCATAGTTTCGGCCTAATTTTACAGGAGCAAAGGAGTACACCCATAACCCCACCTTACGCGGTGCTACTTGTACACTTCCGAGCTTTTAGAGCGGGAGGGTGAGAATATTCCCCGTGTTACCGCCTGACGTCAAAGCGTGCTCCATCCTATCATATGGTTCCTGGCATCTATGGGATAGGCTCTGCACTATTCCTGTAACTTATGATCCTTTCAGTTGTTGCTTAAACGATCTTGATTATCTAGACTGCCATTGGTGCCTCCCAGTACGCTATCACCATGGCCGATGCCGAGCCTGAAGGCAGTGGCGACGCCTTCCCTAGGAAGAGAATTTTGGCCGCGTGTGAAGCTTGTCGAGATAACAAAATCCGATGCCGGCCTAGTGAGAAGCCTGGTGTCTGCCGCAAGTATTTGCCCTCTGAGAACCGTTATTGCACAATGAAGACATGACGCTGATAAGTTTTCGCTCAGATGTCTAGCCTCAAAACGAGAATGTATCGTGAGGACGAAGCCCAGGGCTCGGCGGATGATGTGAGTCAACTTGTGACATCTCATCAGCTTCTTAAACGCAGCTAACCAATTTCTAGTGCGGACCAAAACTTGGATCCCAAGGCAATTTCTCAGCCTGCTGCCGGGTCGTCCAAAAGCTTCAGCATTGACTTCGCAATACCATTAAAGGTGGAGGTGGAGGAGAACTTCAAGTCTCTCCAAGACGCTCACGCCGACTTCTTCGACAGCCTCATCGCTCCTGACACTGGGTCTGGATTCTCTGAGAGCAACGCCACCATGTATAGCATAGACTCAACTCCAACATCTTCTACAGATACCGCCGACCATACTTCAGATCTTCACGCCAAACCGTCCTTTAATCTTGCCTCTGCCGAATCTCTTTTGACGTCGTTTCACTCCATGCTGTGTCATTTCCCATGCATTGTATTAGACCCCGACGTTTCAGTTTCCTCTCTTGCGTCAACACAGCCCTTTGTGTTGCTGGCGATTCTTGCTGCAGCGTCTGGGTCGCGAACTATACAGGGCAATAGCCTATACGACGAAGAATTCAGGAAAATTCTAGGCTTGAAGTTCGTTGCCTGTGGAGATAGAACGGTGGAGATCCTTCAGGGCATCCTTATCTACTGCGCCTGGTATGCATATTATCACGGTTCCGCTCTGGAGCTGGACACCCGACAGGATGAATATTGACACAATGGCATCAGGTACCCATTCCATCTACGGCCAAGGAATAGACAGCCTTTTCGCTACATTCGCATGGCGGCGGAGGTTATTCACGAATTGGAACTAGACCAAGAGACACCTGTCGATCTCGTCTACCCCAACGCACTAGCAACGGCCCAACAGCTGAATAAAATCCGCGCATACCTAGGCTATTTCTATCTTGCCTCTACGTGAGTTACAAGCTTTTACTTTCTCACACATCACTATGTCCTCTCTAATGGAGATTCAGGATTCCCGCAGAGTGGCAGGCTCGTGGCAATAAACCCCCAGTCTTTACGAGTTGGACAGAAAGTTGCTGCAGGATTCTTGAAGGCAGTAATGCCGAGAACGATGTCGTGCTGGCATATCTTGTTCGACTATCTAGCACAGCTACCGAAGCACTTCGCGCCATCAATGATGATAAAGGCCACACGCATCAGCAGAGCCGACTGGTATTACTGGGCCTTGAAGCACAGCTTCGGGACATAGAGTCCGCCATACCGCCGCGCATTGCCGCTACACGTATGTCTTAACGTCTCCGACCATTCCAATATCCCACTTACAGGTCATTTTCCCGAAACTAATACTCTAAAAGCCGTAATCTATATGCAAAATTTGTTTGTTCACTTGTGCCTTCAGGATGGCGTTTTGCTTAGATTACCACGTCTTTCTCTACACTTGATCAAAGGGCGTCCGCCACTACCCCCAGAAGCATCCCAGCTGTATTCCAGTGTAGATAACATACAGAAGCTGCTTGGCTATATTCTGAGCCTTGATGAAGCAACCATGGCCAAGTTCTCCACCGCCGATTGGTGCAGATTTATCTCCGGTGTAATTCTCGGTATACGATTGTCACTCGCGATACCTGAATGCCCCGACTTCGACACCTCCTGGGTGCGCTCTCGTCTGAGATTTGAAGAAATTCTGGAACGACTATGCAAAGACTCGGATCCCATACCAAGTGCGAAACCAAGGGTTGACGTCCTCTCCGCAATGCGGACTATCATGAGAATTGTCAAAGATAAGTATGTCCAAAGGCTTTCCATCTTGGAACATGGGCAGCAAATGGCATCTCAAAAGTTAAGCCTAGGATGCCCCATGCTCGACGGAAGTATGGATGAGCAGTTGAAGCTTTGGCAGTCAGTAATAGACACAGATATCTCCACTGCGACACTACCAGGAGATATAGCAACTTCGTTCAGTGCTGACGACGACATGATACTTCGGGATCTCTGGGCAACGACGGCGGGGTGGACCAACGGGGATGCGCTGCCAGAGTGGTAGATTGACTTGTGTTTTTGCCGTGAGCGCATCATGGCAGTCATCGCAATCCTATTAGGGATCCCGCACCTACTTCGAGTTTTCTTCTGGCATGTTTATCGGCTGATAGCGGCTCTTTTACACCTGTATTCATAAAAAATCTCCCCATAGGATTTGTACTGCCCTTAATGAAGAAAATGAAGTTGATGAAGTGGTTTGGTTTCCCCATTTTATACTTCCCAAGGAGTGGGTTCCAACTGTTGACTAACAAGTACTTCGCCTGACAGCACTGGTCCGTCAAGCCATCCTCTCCGTGACCTTTTCTTTTTGCACACACATTGTATTCACTAGATCTCTGCTACTGTCCAACAAAACATGCCCCCTGTGTTAAAGTAACTGTTAGATGTCAGGGAGATGTACCCCGGCCAAGCCACGAAGGAACGCGTCCCTTGCCGGAATGCGGACTGAAGCGGCTCAACCCCGCTTCTCCTATGTGTAAGAGCCGATGACAGTCGGATAGACGGAGACTTGTGATGCTGTTGGTGGTGCAGGCTGTAACAACGCGACAACCAGTTCTGGTTAAGCTCCACAGTCTGTAATTCGCCAACAGGACTCGACATGCTTGCCAACCAAGAAGCCATCATCAGTCTTGGCCTTGGGTAGTCACAACATTCGTATATCTTTTGTCATTTATATCACTTTTTTCCTCGAGATACATTCCAATCCTAATATAGTCTTCTCATGATATTAAATGAACGAGTTTCCTCTCACCAACATATGGGCATTTCCTATTAGTTAGGATAAGGCTTACTTGCTACAGGTTCTGTTACTAAATTCCGCAAGGGGCTGGATAAACAGTGCAATCAGCGGATTTCCGACACGGCACAAAAGGATTCAATATCATCAGATGGACAAACAAAATGTATAATTCAATTCCTCTTGGCACATTGCTAAGCCCAATTGAACATTCAAAGCCGAAAGTATTCGGATTCAAGCGGAAGAGTGCAGCATTTTTCCCCGACGAAGACGAAGCGCAGCTGTATATATTTCCCAAAGAATTACCTTCAATTCACATATTTCACCCGGCATGAACCATCACCTTATCTCTTTTACTTCCATTCAAAGACACAAAGCTAAAAATGGCTCGAATTCAATTTGGTATTCTCGCTTACGACTATCAAGTCGTTGACGTGGTTGGTCCAACCGACCTTCTCGGCTCCCTCGCCAAAGAATTCTTAGAAGGCCTGGCACTCTTGGGTCCTGTTGATAAAGCTGTTATTGATGGGGCTCCCCAATTCGACTTTCATCACATTGGCGTTACTCGCGACCCGGTACTCCTGACTAGCTCGATGAGCATTGTGCCTACGACGACTGTTGACGAGTGTCCTGAGCTGGACATTTTGTTAATGGGTGGGCCAAATCCACTCACTTTCGAACTGCATCCCAAATTCTCCGAGTTTATCCGTCGCCATGTCGCTGCAGGAAAGTTGCTCTTTACCAATTGCACCGGCGCTTCCGTGGCTGCGGAGACGGGCGTCCTTGACGGAAAGAATGCGACAGTCAACAACGTCGAATTTGAATATGCGAAAAAGAAATTCCCTAATGTTAAATGGACGAGAGACACGAAGTGGGTTGTTGATGGCAATATCTGGACGGGATCTGGCGCTATCGCGGGTATGGATATGTTTGCACACTGGCTAAAGGAGAATTATGGCCTGGATGTTCTTGTGCAGGCAGCTATGCTCCTCGATTACGAGCCAAGGGATATTAATGGCGTACTTAACGTCATTCCAAAGCGGTACGATGCGAAGGGACAACAAATCTCCACGCATGTATACTCTTACCATTAGACAATGTGTGTGACACAGGGTGCATAGATATTTACTAGGCACATGTACGGAATAAGCATACAGATAGAGTCCATATTCTCTCCACATTTTATTTACAGCTTTATGCACCATCTCAGTATGAACAAGGGCACCATCTGTATTTATTGATGCTCGCTCCATAAAGGCACTCACTATCCATTCCGCCACCTCCTGCTTGTGTGCTTGCTTTTGTGCAAATGTAGATAAGTGTTACGCTTATTACCGTCTCACATAGAGGTTTAGTCCGTGCTAAGGATTCCATTCCAACCCACATTTCGGATACAACTGCCAACACATTGGATGACAATAAGTTTATAAAAAACAGCCGCTTGTGTTTTATGACGCTATCTTCAGGCTTAACTAGTAGGCTTGTAGGATGACATACTTTACAGCCATGATAGGCCCATATGCATGTCTATCTAGCGCTAGCCAACGCTGGGATTTTGACTGCCGCCCGATCTGAGAGCACGAAATTAAGTAAACTCTAAACTACCTAGTAGCCAGTTGCAGCTGGTGGCGCCTCGGTGGCCCGGCAGCATTTGCAGTTCAAAGGTTATAAAAGGGTCTCCTTCGAAACCCATTAATGGCACCAATTGGCTAACCATAGAACTTGCGATTCAACTACTCTACGCCATGGCTGCCCTCTTTCGTGGTACGACGTTTGGTGCAATAATTAGATGGACAACCAAGCGGAATTATCTCAAATACCCTGAGGAACTATCATCATTTCACTGTCCACACTTGTATATGAATGCTGGTCCGACAGAGCCAGAGACCACAGAAATCACAGAATCACATGGCCTTGAGGCCGCCAATCTGTCCGAGGAGGACCTCAGAAATCATGAACGGAGTCATTCAGTTGCACCACCATCTGTAGATACCTCTACACAATCATCAGAGGGAAGCGACCTAGATGACCAAAGTCTTTCCAAAATTGTTTCTCGGCCCCAACTGTCTAGAGTCGGGACGTTAGCCAGTCTGCAAGAGGCATACACCGCAGCAACACTCCAGGAGAATGTGAGGTCGCATCCTACTGCAATTCATCCAAAGAAAACAGAAACTGGAGTCACCTTGGTTGACTGGTATTCGACGGATGACCCAGAAAATCCCCAAAATTGGTCATCCAAAAAGAAGTTCTTTGTGGTTCTCCAGATATATCTTTACACTCTTGCTGTCTATATCGGATCTGCCATCATAACGCCATCCCAGCCCTTTATCGAAGCTCAATTTGGTGTAAAACCAGAAGTTGCTTCAATGGGACTTTCTCTCTATGTTCTTGGCTATGGCATCGGACCTTTAGTCTTTTCACCTCTGTCCGAAATTCCGGCCATTGGACGCAATCCGCCGTATATTATTACCTTTGGCATCTTCATTGCCATCTCCGCTGGAACCGCGGTCGTCAACAACTTTCCTGCATTAATCGTCTTGCGTTTTCTACAGGGATTCTTTGGCTCTCCTTGTTTAGCGACTGGTGGAGCATCTTTTGGTGACATTTACAACCTCGTCAAGCTGCCATACGCGCTCACTGGCTGGGCTGCGTTTGCAACTGCTGGCCCAGCTATTGGACCAATATTGTCTGGCTTTTCTGTTCCAGCCGAGAATTGGCATTGGTCATTATGGATAATTCTTTGGCTTGCTAGCCCTGTCTTTGTTCTCCTGTTTTTCTTCCTGCCAGAGACATCCACGCCAACTATTCTTCTGCGGCGCGCCCAGCGTCTCCGCAGGCTCACCGGGAAGAACAACTTACAGTCTCAATCAGAAATTGACCAAGCCAAACTAACAGTTAATGAAGTTGTCGTACAAAGTCTCTGGAGGCCTCTGCAAATCAATTTATTTGACCCTTCCGTACTTTTCACCAGCTTATATATCGGTCTCATGTATGGAATCTTTTATTCTTTCTTCGAAGTCTTTCCATTTGTATATGGGACGGGCCTCCCAGGCCTTGCTTCTCCAACAAACGGTTATGGCATGAACGCTGGCGAAATCGGTCTAATATTCCTGTCCATTACCGTTGGTGTCTGCATCTCTATTATTTGCTACGTTGCATATCTCAGATTCGTCTTTGAGCCCGAGATTAAAACACAGGGCCTTGGTGAGCCGGAGCGGCGACTTATCCCTGGCCTTCCTGCGAGCTTTCTTGTCCCAATTGGCCTTTTTGTTTTTGGTTGGACGGGAAATTCCAGTCCGAAAATTCCCTGGATTGTTCCCACTATCGGTATTACGATATTCGTGATTGGCATCTTTATCATATTTCAAGTCGTTTTCATCTATATCGCAATCAGCTATCCGATGTACAGCGCCAGTTTGTTTGCCGCAAATGATTTTGTGCGCAGCAGCATAGGATGCGGGGCCATTCATTTTTCACGCCCCTTGTTTATAAATCTTGGTGTTGGCAAAGGAGTGAGTTTGTTAGCTGGGTTGAGCTGCGGAGGTGTGATTGGAATATTTGTGCTCTATTTCTACGGAGCAACATTGAGACGAAGGAGCAGATTTGCTGCAACATGAGTGGCATTACCATCTATGGATTATTCACAGGAAAATAGTATTTTACAAGACTTCTCCAGGTTTAGAATATTTATAGTGCTTTATAATTTGCGATGCTTTGTAAATACTCTAAGTATTTTTTATTGCTTGGTTCTCTTGTCTTCTCTGTCTCTTACGGAGTACACATCGCAGAAAGTCTCGTTAAGCTCTGAGACAACATACAGAGCTATATCTACGCCGAATTTGCAACTCTTACTAGCTTCTTATTGGTAAATTCACCAAAGCCAATGTCCGAAAGTTCTTTTCCAAATCCAGAGTTCTTGATGCCTCCGAATGGTAAATCGGGGCTGGAGTAAGCAGGACCGTTGATAAAAACCATGCCCGCCTCAATCTGTGCCGCTACTTTCTTCGCATGGGAAATGTCAGCTGCAATGATACTCGCACCTAAACCGTAGTCCGTGCTGTTAGCCAGTTTAATGGCTTGTTCCTCTGTGTCAACCCCATAAATGGCAGCAATTGGACCAAAAGTCTCTTGTTGAGCGAGGGGGTTTTCTGGGGCGATGTTTGTGAGAATCGTTGGCTCAAGATAAAATCCGGGGTGCTGACTGCGTTTTCCACCCAGTATGACATTGGCGCCGGCTGCCTTTGCCGTTTCAATTTGGGCCAATAGCCCAACAAGTCCACGTTCAGAGAAGATAGCACCAAGCGTGGTGTTGGGATCCATGGGATCACCCGGCTTTAATTCTGCCATGGCCTTCTTCATACCGTCGATGACCTTCTGCTCGCGGTCCTTTCCAACGACGATAATTCGTTTAGATGCAGCACATCCCTGGCCAGTGTTAAACATTCGACCAGCTACGGCCAGCTTTATCGCATCGTCAATAGGAGCGTCAGGAAGGACAATCAATGGGTCTGATCCTCCCAATTCGAGAACGCTTTTTTCAGATGGCGGCCAGCATTCTCGGCGATCGCAGCGCCAGCACGCTCGCTTCCAGTCAAGGTGACACCTCGGATGCGAAAGTCCTCTAGCAAGCTATGAAGTTGCGGAACAGTGGCGAAGAGGTTTGTATACACTCCCTCTGGGACACCGGCATCGCGGAACAATTTTGCAAAGGCCAACGAGGTCTGCGGCACTGTCGGTGCCGGCTTTGCGATTAAAACGTTCCCGGCCATTATATGTGGTGCGGCAACTCGAGTCAATTGGAGTACAGGAAAGTTCCAAGGTTCAATGGCAAGAATAACTCCCAGCGGCTCCGTCCATATCTCAGAGCCCGGATTGGAGGGAACCTTTACCGGCTGTAAGAATCTTTCTGCGTTGGTAGCAAAGTATTCCAACGTGTCGATGCAGAATTTCACCTCATACCGAGATTCAGCAATTAGTTTCCCAACTTCCAGTGTTATAAGCTGCGCAAACTCTTCACTACGCTCTTGGAGCAGTCTTGCCACACCGTTTATCAATCTTGCTCGCTCAGCAATCGGGGTTGAGCGCCAATGATTGGTAAAGCAGTCGTGCGCCACTGAGAGAGCAGAACGTACTTCTTTGTCTGTCAGTTCTGAAAATACTTTTAGATGTTTCCCGGTTGCAGGGTTAAAACTCTGGTATTCGCTTTGTGAAGCCATTCTGAATGTGAATAAAAGCGCTATGAAATATTAAGAATATCTCCAATTAGCTTCTCTTGTCATTTTCTTGTCATCAATCTCAAACGACATACCTTTAGAAAGTAAGATTCTATAGTGTAGGTGTTTTGTATCAAGTCATATCTATCTCCCTTGATCAAGTGGCATATTTATATCTGCAACGTAGGGATATACTACTTTCACAGATACACTCACATGCCTCTTTGGCAACCATATTTTGACCCGCCTGATGGGCAACTAGCATGAATTTTCACAAGCATATCCCGAAGTAGCTGCCACAATCATGGACATAAGAAGTGCGTTAACTCCAAACTCCCCGATCCGAAGAATCTTGGACTCTGACCGAGATCATGATTGCTCCTCGGAATTATACCTTTTGTGGAAATACTCCGGCTTCCTGCAGACGTGGTTTCGGTAGTAGTGGCTTCTCTTTATTCTCGGTATAAGCAACTGATTGTAAGACGTTTCTCTTTGAACGATCTGCATAAATGCAACAACGTAGGTCCATTCAAGATGGAGTAGAATTGTATCAGATGGAGACTCTCGTAAAAAGGGGTCACGCAAACTGGCTATAAAAGATGGAACGTAACTGCTATTGAACTCTGTAAAACTTATCACTTGAATAGCACTTCTGACACCTTTAAAAATGCCCAAAGAGATTATTCTAATTACTGGCGCTAATACGGGGATTGGTTGGGAGACTGCCAAGGCATTGCTTAAATCCGCAAAGCCCTACCACATACTTTTAGGAAGCCGGTCCATGTCCAAGGCATCTGACGCTATTGCCAAGCTATTCGAACATGTTCCGGTCACTCAAAACACACTGGAGGGCTTACAGATCGATATCGCTGATGACGAATCTATCCAACGAGCGGCGGACATGATCGCGAACAAATGGGGTAGAGTTGATGTCCTTGTCAATAATGCAGGTAAAGAAATTAAGTGTCTCACAATTTGCTCACCAAACGAGCTAACCTGCGGGTGTAGGTGTTGCATTTGACGTCCTCATTGGTACTGATGCTACCAATGCCCGTTCGGTCTTCAATGACACATACAACATCAATGTCGCCGGGACAAATATGGTGACTTTTGTTCTGGCAAGCCTTTTACTACGATCGTCGTCTCCTCGCTTACTGTTTCTTACATCTGGATTATCTACAATGGGCGGATTTAGACAGAGTCACATACCTGTACAAAGTGTTGAGCTCGGATGGCCTAAAAAGGATTTTGCAACTGCACAGGCCTATAGGTGCAGCAAGGCGGCCATTAACATGCTGATGCTTATTTGGAATTTTACTCTGAAGCAAGATGGGGTAAAAACATGGGCAATCGCCCCTGGGCTTTTGGCAACGAGCATGGTGGGTGATCCTGATCTTCTGAAGCAGCGTGGTGCTCAGCCGCCTTCTTTGGGAGGGGATTTCATCAAAAGCGTTATTGAAGGTGAGCGAGATGCCGATGCTGGCAAGGTAATTGCTCGGGATGGAGTCATCCAACCATGGTAACATTCTTTTGTTGGCGATTAGGATATTATACGTCAAAGATAGTTATACAGAGTACAAAATTGCTAACTAATTGGAATTACTGTGGCAAGAGATTTGGATGCGCTGTGAAGTATGGGAAGTTGTCTTCATCTGTGATGCCCTTGCTACAGAGTGCTTTAGCGTTTTGGCTATAATATACAGGCCCACACTCCGCTCCTAGTCTGCTTACAATCCGCTCATGGTCCGCTCGAAGCCCGCAGGAAGCTCCGGTATTGTATAACGCTACAAAGAACCTTAGGTGTCAGTTAAGCATAATAGCAAAGCTCAAATAACCAACTGATGATAGGTCAAACGGAGTTAAATGCCCTCGCGACTCTATAAGTCCGTACAGACGGCATGCCCCTAGATTATAAATACCATTTGTAATAAGTTTCCGGTCTAGCAGGAATTTTACAAAGATTGCAATTGTATCATGTCAAATCTCAGCTTACCGATACCAATCGCTTCAATAAGACGCGCCTACAAAATGCACTACTAGGCGTTTTACGTTACAAGTTTAGGAACGTGTCCATCGTTACGCATTTATACCGAAAACATTCCCTAATTTGTACTGTCCAACAAAATGGATGTCAATTTTTGTTTCACAAACGGCGCAACATTTGCCATTTCCCGCTTTTAATGCTAACCGGTAAGCTTTCAAGTCTTCCTATGTACTAAGTGGTTGGATATTTCCCTCTCCAAGGGTTTATTAGTAGGTAACCACTCTTGACCCAAATGGAGTGGTGGCTGCATTCTTTTTCCGAACGCTGACCGACAAACGGCAGACAAAGCGACCCATGTAACACTCTAACCAGAGAGCGCATTTAACTTGTGTCTCGTAAGACGTCTCTTTCAGTATCGGTTCAAATATCCTTAAACCCTGACTAGGCCATGTATTTAGATATAAGTAGCTAATTAGATGAGAAAGCTGTACTGATGAATATTTCATCAATGGAACGGTTTTTATACGTTACATATCCATATAATCCACCACCTCTGTCCTGCTTGTCACATTATGGATTCAGCGTCACTGGGGCGGGACCAGTGGTCGCAGCGCGTCGAGTAGTTCTGTGGTCCCATAACGAACTTCCTTAGCATCCGGCTCAACATCGACCAAACCCCCCTCGTTCTGAACGTCATTGGCTTTGATGAGAAGTTCAGCAAGGCTAGGACTCATGACACTTTCAAAAGCTCCCTTCCACTGAGAACGCGGCACGGCTTCAGCGTTGATTGTCCGGCCTAGTAGCTGGCTCAAGACCGCCGCTACATCATTGGCGCTATATCGACGGGGTCCTTCAGCATGGATAATTTCCAATATTTTATCGCTAGCCGGCCGCAACAAGATATCAGCGGCAATCGCTCCAACATCTGGAGCCGAAACTGTTGGAAACACCATGTCGAGAGGGTCATGAAAGCTCAGCAGAGTGCCCGACTCTATGGCTCTCGGGATAGCACGTCCCCATCCTTGCATATGCTCTGCTGATCGTAGGAATACCTTGTGACAGTTAAGATTGCTTAACCGCTCTTCGAATGTTCTGCAAAGTGTTGGCATCCCAATATCATTGGTGATGTGAGCACCGTAGTCAGAAATTGCAAGTATGCGCTTTGGTCGCGCCTCTTCAAGTGCGCTGGCGAGGCTTTCGATTCCTCTGCGCATTTCTTCCGCAGGGTCCTTGGCCTGTGGGGATGGGGGGAGGATAATTTGGACTGTATGAGCATCGCCAATCGCCTTGGCAAGAGCTTTGGAGTCCAAGAGATCGGCTATAGCAATCTCGCAACCGATTTTAGTAAGTCGTGCCGCCTTCGACTCATCACGCAAAATCGCCTTGACTGGCATACCGGCGTCGCGCAATGCTAGCGACGTGGCATAGCCAACCTTTCCTGCTGCACCAACAATAGCGAACATTTCCGAAACCGTTGTTATAACGCGCAAGAAATGAGTGGAGACGTAAAGGTATATACAGAGCTTGTTATTGAAGAGAGTGGTTTGTTCTTGTTGAAGACAACTGGAAGCTTTTCCTGATAGGATACTGCGGAAACAAAGAAGACAATTTCTTCTGTCGGGTGCTGAATCGCAATGTCTTGTTACAATCTGGACCTTGACGGCTACGCAACTTGAGAATCGTTTACCAGTGACGGCTTATGATTTGTTATTTATATCCTAAAGAACTTTGGCCATCAAATACACTCTGCATTAAGTATCGGCTTTCTGTGTATTTGTTTAAAACCGAAAGATGATTCACGTATTGGCATTTTGGTGATTAGCGGACAAGCGGCGTCGATACGACTGATCTAAATCCGGCGTATCCCACTCACGTTGAGCTTTCTCCTCGGAGCTGCTACAGACAGTGCAACATCCAAAGAACAGCCAGTGTGGAATCTCCCATCGCCTTATAAATCTTTCGCGTACTCCTCTAGTCCATATCGGGGAGTGGCTTCCATTAGCTCAATGCTCATGCAACTTTTCTTCGGTAGCAGAACTTGATGGTTTAACGGGAAAGTGACCAAGAATGCACAGACGAATAACTTACCAATTATCAACGTGAACGATGCTTTTCTTTTGTCCCTCCATTAATAATTAGCATCTTGTCGAAAGCTAGCGCTTCTCGAAATTAAAAATAGTATTGGTTAATATTATAGTTCGCGATTCTTACAAAGCGCATAACAACTGACTTAGACTTTATAATAAGATATTACCACCATCTCATCACAAAGTTGATGGCTAATCTAAAGGTATAGTACTAGGTCCTCATATATAATATTTCATTTGGTTTGATCACTGTATTGACAATATCTGCAAATAAAAGAAAATAATGAGAATAAACATATGTTTGGGTAATGGCTCGATTTCTCTACTTAGAATAAAGAGATTCTGAGTTCACAAGATCCAACATGAGTCGAGGCCATGTTAGAGGAGAAAGTACCATGTTCATTCAGTTCCTTTTTAAGGCTAGGTGTGTAAAATATCATTGTATTAATATGTCATTCTAAATATTCGAGCGAGCGCTATGAAAGGAAGTTTTGTATCTACCTATTGGGGTTTGGGGGGGGGGGGGTTGATGAATGAGCGATCCAACATACCCTAGCTAAGGATGAGTACGGTAAATGAAATCGGTTAGCAAGCTTTCGTGAGTGTAACGTTGAATGCCGCGTTCCTGATGTGAGTTACTTCATCATTTGACCCATAACTGAACAAGAAATCTCCTATGCTGAGATAGTTATAGGCAGCCCGGTCCAATTGGGTCCACGACTGACAGCTGCCGTCTTTGAACACTGACTTTGCGTCTTCTTCAGACTTCTCTTTTGCAGTGCTGGTATCATAAACTGCTCGCCATGACGTTTGTTTTACGCCATCTCGTGTTTGGCCCACAAGATTGGTTGGGTACAGTCGAGCATCCACATACGTATCTTCAGGAAGCGATCCTCCACCGATTGAAAGAGCATCGAGGCTATATAAACTGGAGTGATGAAGTACATCAAAGCTTCGAACAGTGAATCCGTTAATGGTTAGAGTATTGTCGGAATTGATGCTTAGAATAAGGCTCGAGTTTGTTGTTTTATCTGTGTATGTACCAACCAGAGCTGCTGGTAAAGTAACTGCTTCGGTCTTCCCTGCCTCATCAATTGCAGGAATCAGGGCCTCGGTCACAGCACTGAAAATTTCGGCGGTCGTATCCGAGCTGACTTCGGCACCAGCTGCGAAGACGACAATAGAGATGTCGTAATCTGGGACCAACCCAAGCAGAGCATGATACAGACCGAGATCGCCGCTTTTAGTGTACAAATCGACAATTCGGCCGTCGGCTGTGATCTGGTCGGTGCGAAGAATCTCCCAGGGTGCGCCAACTGAATATCCCCAGGAAGAAGTATGACTTCGCGGCTTCATCCATTCGCGAGTACGGCGTGAGCTAAGAAAACGATTCATGAGGATACCATCAGCAAAGGCGATTAGATCGGCAGTGGTGCTGAACATTCCACCAGCACTAAAAGTATGTTAATATCCTTGTTCTTCATAAGAGATAAATGTCTAAACGGAAGAGTTGTCATTCACCTTTCAAAGACACCCAGAGTTGCATTCCACGTTGTTTCTCCAACAGGCACGAAGCCGTCCTCGGGAAAAGAATCCACGAATCCGTTGAATGAGGAACTGTTCATACCAACAACGTCAAATATGTTATTTTGGATGGCGTTGATATAGGTCTCATTAATCGCAGCATCGATGACCATTCCAAGGATAGCAAAGCCGACGTTGGAATACGAGGGGGTTGTGTAGGGAAGATATATGGGTTCTCTTCGCTTCAATTCGTCGACAAGATCCTGTTTTGTACATGGCACAGTGCCTGGTAGTCCAGAGCAATTTGGCCCCGTGCCCTCAGGAATCTCTGGTAACCCAATATCTTGCCAAATGCTCAACGGAAAGACACCCAAATCCATGGCAGCTAGTTCAGATTAATAATACAGCTCACGTACTGGAGAAAGGTCATCTTACTATCCGTGGCAAGACCAGAAAGATGCGTCATCAGGGAGTCAACAGTAATATCAT
Organism: Trichoderma atrobrunneum; assembly: GCA_003439915.1. Taxonomy (NCBI): domain Eukaryota; kingdom Fungi; phylum Ascomycota; class Sordariomycetes; order Hypocreales; family Hypocreaceae; genus Trichoderma; species Trichoderma atrobrunneum. Next base: position 233,429 of record PNRQ01000009.1, read on the forward strand.
CCCAAGGAATTGCCTCTACAGAGCCAGTTGCCACTGCGGCTTTTAATTCAGGAATGTACTTGAGCACAAGATCATCCATGTGAATGGAGCTGGTTTGTAGTGCTGCCAACGCCGGGAACAATTTTGACAAGCTCCCAACCCTGAAAATGGTATTCTCATTGATGGCTGTAGTGCCAATTCCTGATAGAACTGGAGGTGTGAAGTGGTAACTAAAGAGTGGTACATCTTCATGGGTCGATTTGACGACTAGCGATATGCCGCTAGAATTCAGCTGCGAACTGAATTTCGATTCAAGAATTGCCGTTAGTTTCTTGGTGGCTGATATAACTGCTTCATTGCTACCAGGAGCCTGTGCTGGTGGAAGCACGATACCAAGAGGTGGACATGTTTGTGCCGTGGCGGATGCGAGAGAAGCACCCACAGCTATAGCTGCGAAACCAAGATGGAGATATTTCATATCAAAAATTATGGTCTAAAAGACGGGGATAATACGATGTAAGTGTAAATAGTGGTGGTGGCGATATTAGTCTGAGTCTGAAGGTGATGGCCATTACATCTAGGTATATATATATATATATATATACTTAGCTATATATGTTAACTATACTCATTACTCCTGATTCTCAAGCAAGGGGCGTTGTCTACACTGCACATCGCAGGACGCGTTGGTGGTTCGTAATTCTCTTGAAAAGGAATCAGCGCTAACTCCAATCTGCCTACTGAGCCTCAATGACCAGTCAATTTCACTTACGCGACTAGTGTGGCTGGTCTCCGGGGATATGGCTACACAGCCTGCTTGCAGACGAATAGCTGGAGAATCCTACGCTAAGCACGTGTAATGTCAACTCTCTATTTTTTTAGGAAACTGAATGTCACTTTGTAACGAAGTTCACAGGGGGACCTAGGTGTAAAACTACGGAGTGAACAGCAGAGAGATATATTGTAGTAAAACGTTGCAGCTTTATCCTATTTGGTTGCCCAATAAAATACCTAGGGCTGCCTCATTTTCTTGCTAAGTTCTCCGTTCGATTCCCATCGACCAAAAACGCATGCCTTTCACAGGCTCTCGAATATGGGGCCATTCTTCAGTCTTTTGTAGATTTCATTTGAATCAGATATCACCCTTTCTCAAAATGTTAATAATCCCAGTCAATGATTATCCTAATGGCAGAATTTCCATACCTATACTCAGCAACTGCAGAACGGGGCAAGAACACCTGCAGGCCATGCACAGCAGGCGGAGGGACAGGTAGCAGCAGTCACCCACTGTGCACCATTGCAAACCACGATACTGCGGAAGTCGTTACTACAGTCATAGCCAGAGCCACTGCATGATTGACCAGGGCTGTGAGTTGCAAAGGTAGCAGTGGCTAGGAAGCCCAAAAGTGTGATCCCGGAAAGCTGCATGGTCAGGAGACCGACTAAGACAGTTGCTTAAAAAAGTTGTTCTGGAATATTGCTAATAAAGACAGTAGTTTAAAGAGGAGAAAAAAAGAAATCCTTGTTTTCAGGAGAAGAAAAGTGGGAAAAGATGGGCAATCGCCAACTATTTATTCAGTTTTTATTTCTACAACATCATAGACGACTAGGGCGTTGCTTTAAACATGTTTGTAGTGTTGTACAAAATCCCCAACAGCTGTTTTGAATCCGAGGTGCAATCGTTCCATCTGATCCTTCGTGCCAAATGGAATCCACCTGCCCCCTATGCAAAACCCCAGTCGCGAATCCTTCGCGAATCCCCAGAATTAGCTACTAGGGCGATTGTTCGTTAATTGGCGATCATCACGTCCACAGTACACCAGCCATGGTTACAGTTTCATCTATGTTGGGAAGGACTTTTGAATTGGCTGGTTTCAAGATAGTAATAAACTTACGATTGTCCATAGGATGCTGGATTCATGAAGAGGAAAAGTGGGATATAGTCGCATTGAAAATCCTGAAATCCTACATTTATGCACTGTGACATAAAGAAACACCGAGGATCCGTGATACGTTAACGGTTGCTCGGTTTTAGCCATCCAACATATATAGATTTGTTTAGCCTATTAATAATGAGACAAGTAATTGGCTATTTAGTGCGTGAGGGGCATTGTGAAAGAAATAAACATGTTTGCATAAATAGGATCTATTCCAAGATGACGTATTACTGCGTACTATAATAAAGTATCATCCAGCCGAAACCATGGCCCAATGGCAAAATACCTCGTCTTTAAATACTCATATACTATTTTCGACATGCTAACACGATGTAAGCGAGCAATCGATACGCGGCAATAATGCCGATCATAATGCCTATCCATGTGCCCTCTTGGCCTGTTTTAATACTGAATTGGCGCAAAATATCGGTCCCACGAATCTTCCCGATGGAGTTCAAGTCGCCTGGATAATTGCACTGGTATTCGCCTTTGGATATTTCGTCGCATTGATATTCGCGGTGTCCGAATTCATTAACCATCATGCCTTGGAAGACGTAGGCTTGGTAGTCGATGTAGTGAAATACATACTTCCAGAATGGATTCAGTATGCTCATAGGGACCAAGAAACCGTTGACACACATCCAAAGGCCATTAGCAAATGCCGTTGCCGCTAATGCAACAACAAATATGTTGAATATAGAAGAGATCAAAACAACTAGAGACTCGGCTGCAACAAGATCTAGGAAAAGCCAGAGGATCCATGTAAAGAATGCAGACCCATCTGGACGGAAATTGGATAGCCAGTATGTAACAATGGAGAATAGGAATGAAATGGCAAATAGGAAAGGAAGACCAATAAGAAAATTGGCCACCATAAAGGAAAGGGGGCTGACCAGACCATTCGCGCGCTCCTGTCGGAAGGTGCTGTGATCTTCGAGAAAAGCTGGGACGTAGGCGACAGCCATGAATGACATAAAGGCGCCGCCGAAGAAAATGGCATTGATTAGAGGCTGAATGTATGACTGCTCTGTTTTGAAACGCAGGAAGACAGTGCCCATAAGGATAGCCAGTCCAAGATACATGGCGACGCGAATACCGTAGGCCATAACGTCTCTGTAAGACTTGATCCAGGAGCGGTGAATAAGTATCAGCGGCGTTTTCCATGATTCTGAGGGTTCAATCTTGAGCTCTGAATATAACGATGTCCCTTCCATAGACTTTTGGATGGCATCGTCGAGGGTATTACAAGCGGGAGAGGTTTTCCAAGCCTGGCATACATGATCTGTTCGACGGCGAATGTCGCCATTCTTATCGAGATCAGTGTTGATCAAATCGAGGAAGAAATCTGCCGAGTTCGTCTCTGGTGGGATTGCGTAACCAATCTTGGCGAAATATGCGGTCGCTTCTGATACCGGGCCAAAGTAGCAGGTTCGTCCGCCAGACAGCAGGTACAGCTTATCGAATTGTTGAAACGTTGCAGAAGAGGGCTGATGGATCGACGCTATTGTAATGAGCTATACGAGATCACTCGCCGTTAGCAATGCCCATAATTACTGATAAATCGACATAATGCTCACATTATTCTTGCGGCCGATGGCCTTGATGTAGGTGCACACTTCGAGACTCAGTGCAGAATCCAGTCCGCTTGTTGGTTCATCTAGGAAAATGATCTTTGGATTTGTGACCAATCGACTAGCAACACCAAGCCGCTTCTTTTGGCCGCCACTGAGACCCTTTTTAATGGGCGTTCCAACGACAGTATCTGCTTGAGCTCGTAAGCCAAAGGCGGTTATAAGATCATCAACGCGTTTAAAAGCATCTTTTTTGGTTATTGTACTAGCAACTCAATTTGTTAAGATGCCACCGCCGGCAATGCATCGAGATAATAAGACTTGGGGTTCACCAACTTTGGAAGAGATAGTCGCGCCGCAAACACCATAGTCTCTTGAACTGTAAGACTACCTATCAGGGCATCCTCTTGCTCAACGTAACTAGACAAATGACGAATTTGCTGAAGAGATATCTTGTGGCCATTGACCAGAATACTTCCAGTAGTGGCCGCATTTGCAGCTGCTGTTCGGTGGGCTAGCGCATTCAACAACGTAGTCTTACCAGATCCGCTGGGTCCCATAATAGCAAGCATCTCGCCGGCATTGACAATCCCTGCGGCATCTGAGAGAATAGGCAGAGTCGCTTTTGTTTTCCGATCCTTGACAGTCACTTCCAAATTGGTCCAAGAGAAGGAGTTGATCGTGTCGTTGATGAGATGCGCATTTTCCACTTGATTCATCTCCGTGTCCGTGGCTGCAGTTGTCGTTTCTATTGTGTCATCATCTACCATCTTGCTGGTGTGTGGCAATGGCTCCGGCACAGGAGATTGGATGTCAGTTGAGTTTATCATGTTTCGATGCTCAAAGGCTGAGCCGTGCGGTAGATAGCAAACAAACAAAAGCGAACAGATTTCGCGACTGACGGCGCCCAGTGGGAGCCTATATAACAGAAGAATTAAATAAAAGAAAAAAGGCAGGAAATTGCGTAACACGATGCGGCTTGCTCATCTGGGAGTCCAGCCATTTTGTGCAGGTAGAAATACTCAGTAAATACAAACTACCTCAATACTGATTGGGTTACATTTGCTACATCGCCGATGCAGTGGAACAACTCATTATGACAATTCGCCCGAAGGATCACGGTTGGGCCCTCAAATATAAATTCTAGGCCTTAGGTGACACCAACAACCTCCACGAGGGCAAATCTGATTTGACAACGGTGACCGAGTCTTGGTAAGGCTTCCACACTTGCACGTACTCGAATATTATGTCGCTAAGGATGGATGCCCACCTTCACGGACGGAGTAATCGGCGACCAAGTCATCATCATACTAAGCAATAAATGAAGCGAAAGGCTCTCATGTTCTGAGCTGAGCGGGGACTAAATAATACAGCATTCGATAATTTTGAACAAACAAGGCCGTAAATACAAACGTAGCCAAAGTAGTTTGTGCCAATTAAGATGATTTGATGCTCTATCTTGTTCACAATTTTCTCCAGTCGCCGAATATCCTTCAAAACTAATCTATGTCAGCATTTTGTTTGTTGAACCGTTCACTAACTCTCGTAATTCTGCAATCTCGCTGAATCAAATTCCTGATCATTCGGCTCATCGACAAATTTCTTTATTCCTCAAAGGCAGCATACCTGCAAATCCCTTGTAGTGCATCATTTATTGGGATACTTCGAATACTGCCGAATATTGGATACATAACCATACCGCTGCACTTCCGGGTAGACTCGCCTCGCGCTATTTACACCAACTGAACTCGATAATACAGGTACCTGGTGGTTATACTGCTAATAGGTGCTAGCATCAGACATAGGAGTCAGATGCATCGTGCACTGGGGCGCAGGGCATGAGATGCGGGAACGGCGACACTCCCATTTTCATCCATGATAAGCCACTTCGTATAATATTTCTCATTGCATTTCCAATTGGCTAGTAGCCTAATTAAGCATTTAATCTACCACTACGCTATATGTGCTTATGATTTGATGTATCGTCCTAATCGCCCTAACGGATATCATAGTCTACCTAGTAAAATAGGAGTCGCTCGCTATTGTAACCAAGATATAGGATAATAGCATCCGATCCGTTCAAGCGGCTTTGCTCGCGGTACCCAGTGTACACCATCAATCGCAAAGTGATTATTCTGAACTTCCACCCCTTCATTGTAAGATTGTAGCAGGTCTCTGGACTCGTCTTGCATATTTCTAGATTCGAACCACCTATTCTGCAGAGCTTGGCTAGCAATATGAGCAGTGCCCGCATCCCTGGCAGTCTGTAGGTCCTCGACATCGTCTACTCGAATTGCGTTATCCCACACATCGCACCAGCAGTCTGGATCAAACCAGAGATAAAGTTGCTTTAAGGACGTAAAAAATAAAGTAGTGCTCTCAGATCTGTGCTGTGAATGAGATCGACGCCAGCAATCCCATCAACCTCAATTTCTGGTATATTTTGCCGTTGGACTTCCCGCTCACGACCCATGCGAGTGAATATCGCTACATTTTGAAAGCTGGATATTATTTCTTTAAAGGCAGCGAATTGTCTGTCACTACAGGGAAACCTTTTCATCATAGCTTCCTTTTGGTGCTGCCAATAACGTTCAGTCGTTAACCCTTCTAAAATTTGATGGCTCAGGCTTAGATCTGGCACTGCATAGATAACCAGGACATCTGCCTCTGGACGGCAACGGATTAGGCGACTTTTGACACCTTGGTGCCATGGGCCTTGATACACTCTGAGGGCTTTGGAATATAGCTCGAGGACGACTGTGCGAGACTCATGGCAAGCAAGGCTGAGACTCGTTATTTCAGAAGCGTAATATGAGTCTTCAGGACTAGAAACTTTGTCGGTTGACGCGAAATAGCCATCGACCATACAGTCAGATGGCCAGTTTCCTAGGCCATTGCCGTATCGAAAGCTCGGGCAGCTACCGTGGAGGCCGCAAAATATCTTTGTGGAAGCGAAACAGGAGTGCAGAGTTACTTGTAGCTGTGTATAAACCTCCACGTGAATAGTTCGCTCAACAGTTGCTTCGTGGACAGCGGCGCGCCATATTTTGAGCCGCGCCTCAGTTGGTAGTTCCTTGAAGCGAGAAAATTGCAACCTCGGGATCGACTCGGGATTTGGATCACTGTCTAAAGGCATGGCTATTTATTTTTCAACCCAGCCGGAGGTTCAGAGAATTAAGCCAGCTACTGCGAATTTCCGGGACATGTAAACGAGTGTACTAAATGAATATTCCGTTTGTCAGTTTTGGGATTAAATGAGCAGATCAAACTCATCTAACACGTCCACGCTTATTACTCACGTGATTATTGAAAGTCGTAGCGTATCGAAAGTCGTAGCAAACCAACCCCACAGAGACTTATCTTTGAACTTAAGCCCAAGGGCTCACTGCGTATAGTTTAGGTATGTACGTTTATTCCGGTATTCCACTTGCTGAGCCATTGATACCCGCAGGAGCCGTTTGTCATCTTCAGTATAACCCACTTTTGCCATAGTTGCGTCCGAAGTACTATTGTCACTCTTTTTCTTTCTTTTTCAGATCTTCAAGGGAAGAACGTTGACCCCACTTAGAACATTGCGAGATCAGTTGACGAGATGTGTTTGGGATATGCTCACAATACCTCCTCAGGTAGGGCACCGGATTAGGTATCTATACCAATCTCTATATATTCAAGCAGCAATCCTAACAGTCCCTCAAAAACGCCTTCGGCCCTGCTCCGACATTCTAATACTGCAAAGTCTTCTTACTCCATCTGTTTGTCAGAATAAGCGTCTGTGTCTACAGGCCACGTTACTAGCGCTTAGATCTACTGCAAGTAAGGTCTTGCAACAAGTACCAAAGTGGAGAGAAAAAAACAGCGCCGCCCGCTGTATACAAATTATTATCTTGTATAGAGGATAATAACAAATTAAGGGGTTTTCTTTCCACTGTATGCGGCATGATTAACTGTCCGATGAAGTCGTCGGATTTGATACTAGGCCGTTATGCCTATGTCAAACTACTAGGTAGTCAAGTACCTAGTAACAAGGATGAAGAGTCGAAAAGCAGCCTTACATAGTACTGCGATACAAAGAGTGCTGTTCCTCAGTACCAGTCAGTACCTAATAGGCTCTTAAAATACGTAGCAAAGTCATGTATACCTAGTACCAAATAGTCACAGACAGAAAAAAAAGGTTGGAAAGATTGGGAAGATTGAGAAGGTCCAGCAAGTACATTACTACGAAAGTCGCTGCAGAGAAGAAACAAAAGGGAACTCAGTATTACTCATTGGCATATTACCAGAAAAGGGAATTCTGCATCCGACCAGGGAAATAAGCTATCGAATTATGATGTAGGAAGACGCAGTCAATCACTGGTATCCAACCGGAAGAAATACACGGTCCGCACCCCCGAACCCGGTCGATGCAAAAGTCCGTATTACAACAAGAATAAATAGCTATCCTTGGCAGTAGAGCTAATGCGGTACAGCACCGTATAAGGCAGGTCAGTATAACAAGAATGAAACTAATCATAACAATTCTTCAAGTATATATAAATATTATTTTCTCTACTCTGCCCATTTCTTTTCTCTATCGCCTCCTGCAAAGTAACACAAAAACAGATTTGGAAGTTACTTACTGAGCAAGTATGTCTTTACTTCGTACCCTGAGTTCAGCTGTCCTTTTGGCACTTGTTGCCTCTGGTAAGCAGATTATCCTCGATGTGAGTTTATTCTATACTTCGTTATGAAACGTATATCTAAAATTGTTGATAGTTTGATGATATTGCTGTATCAAATGACCATGGATGTGCCAAATCGACCCTGATTGACACGTCACCCTACCATGTAAGTTTGTTTACAACTTTATTTATTATTTGAACTTAAGCTAATGAGTCCCAGGGCATAGCTATTCCAGGTCTGGTTCTTAATGCTACCAAAACTCCAGCTTGCAGCTCCTTGTTGGACGAGGACATGAGCATAGCATTGTTTGGCCGGGCAACTTCGCCAACAAATGTTTTATTTTCCCAAGGCACACTGGATGCCCAGATTATCTTTGATATAAGTGTCAAGTTTGAAGCTTTGATAAACGAAGCTACTTTTGACATATTGCCTGTTTTTACAAATACCGAGGTAAATAACAGTCGAAGATTAGGATTGAACTATGCTAACCTGCGTCGAAGCTCAATTCAAGCAACGTAACTGTCATTGTAAACACTTTGCAGTCCGATTTTGGCAATGTTAATGTCCAGAACCAATTTCAATTTCACACTGGAACAGATGGACTGGGCCCTTACCATATTAATGTCTCCTCAAATGGTGCTGAATACCAATTCCTTGAGATCTCAGTAACAATACCATCTGGAAACACATCCCTTCCCGGACAATCTAGGTCCTCTGCATTCTTTGTCGATAGCCTTATCTTGGAGAACATAGACTAAAAATTAGACGTCATGCTTTTATATAGTCAATCTATGTGAATGATACGACGCAATCTCTTTTATTGTAAAGGTGATCGGCCGACAGGATGAGAAAGAGCGTAATTACATGAATGCTCAGTTTACAAAAGTACGGAGGTAGCTGATTCCCAACTGAGGGAATGTTTTCTCTTCTTGTGGATTATAAACACTCCTCTGTGCTCACTTGAACGAATTAGACTGCCAATTATATTAACACACTACAACCACAAGTAAGTTAATTACCACTGACACAATCTCTTTGTTTTACGCTAAAGGCTACTCGCCCAAATAATCCAGCATGATCTATCCGCCAACGTCAACCAGGACATTTCTGTGTTTTCAACGGCTTTTGTCTTCCTTTGGACCACGTGCTTTATTAATCATTATCTATACGGTTCACCATAGTCAGGGCATCATAGCAGGATATAGGGTGATTAGATAAAATCTTTTGTCTTCAGTGATCAAGATATAGTGTAATTTAGGAAGCTAACAAAGATACGGATTTTGATAGGCTGGGTAACGGCAGGTATGTAAAGCCAGGACTCAAAAATGCGCAAATGAAGTAGGTATATACTGAGGTATTATACTTCAAGTCGAAATTATGGATGCTGCTAGTTATTGCACATATTTGTGTAAACCGAGAGATTATTCCCTACTCGCCACTTCATAAATATATCCTGTAATGGAAACGAAATATGTTATGAATTCTGGGCTAGCTTGCTTTATATACTTATAAGCCGGGCGAAGACAACTATGGAGCAGAATATTCTCTAAGCAGGGGGTTTCTCGTATTTCTAATACATATTGACTAACAAGCTAATACTTGCCGATGCTCAGCTAATCTAATAAGCGCTGAGTAATTGATCAACTGGACGAGAGCTTTCCCTATTTGTACAAAAATACTTCTTTGGGACAATGGTGCGCGTTGCCCAGAGCATTGTGTGATGCTTATAACATAAGCTTCTAGATACTCTGTGATTTATGCTTGTCCTAGCTTGTGGGCTGTAGACTATCCGTATGCTTATCACCGACTTTGTAAGTCCGATGCTCGGGTTTTCTTGACGTTCCTGATCTAATTTTTACCCCTGTCGCAATGGCCTAGCCCTATTCTTCGCTATAGGCAAATATGGTAACGTATATATATTCCTATTCATCGCTACCCTTTCGGATTCTTGGAGAGTACCAGAACAACATATAACAATAGTCCAATCACAAGTCATTTGCACTGGGCAAAACTTTTTCTACAATGCATTTTGCAAGCCTTTCCGTTGTATTTGCCACTTTTGGCGCTTTGGTCTCCGGTTTGCCCACAGAACCAGCCAATCACGCCTCTAAGGCTTTGCGAGATGTCATTGTCTTCCCGAACAACACATGGGTTGAGAATATTGCCGTACGATCCAACGGCAATCTTCTCGTTACTCTCATCAACTTGCCTGAGGTCTGGGAGGTCGAACCGCTTTCTGGATCTGCTAAGCTGGCATACTCGTTCCCTAACGCCAATGTCAGTTTGGGAATTGCGGAAGTGGGACACGACGTGTTTGCTGTCAATGTTGGAAACTTTTCGGGAGCGGGCGTGGGTGTACCCGGCAGTTGGAGCATATGGACTCTAGACTACAACACTGGGAATCCCAGCTCAAAAAAGCCATCAGGGAAGGAAATTGCGATTCCGCCGGCAGTTTTCCTAAACGGTCTTGCCGCCCTAGCTACCAAACCCGGTGTTGTTCTTACAGGCGACTCTTTCCTTGGTCAAGTCTTTGCAGTAGACATCTTTAGCGGCCATTACAGCGTCGCCATCGATGTTCCAGAGTTCAAACGCAACACAACTGCAGCACTACAGCTTGGCATCAATGGCATGAAAATCCACGATGGATCTCTATACTTTACGAACTCTTTGCAGTCTCCTCTCCTTGCCAAGATACCATTGTCCGTCAACGGGAACGCTGCTGGCCCAGTGAAAACCATCGCGAAGAGCGCGCAGTACCCAATTGACATAGGATTCCAAGCCGATGATTTTGCGCTAGATGCTACGGCTGAGCACGCGTGGGTTGCGACGAATCCTTCTAATTTTATCGTCCGAATCACCACTGCCACAGGGAAACAGCAAATTGTAGCCGGTGGGAAGTCGGACCAGACAGTTGCTGGTGCGACAAGCGCAGCCTTTGGAAGGAATTGGTACGATAAGCAGATATTGTATATCGTCACGGATGGAGGATTGGCCGACCCAAGCTCAGCTGGAGTTACAGGTGGCAAAATTATAGCTCTTGATACTACAAAGGTGTGAACAGGCACCTGGTAGAAGACGGGCCTAACAGATTTACGTTTCACAACAATGTACTTGATGAATCTTGCCACATTAGTAATAGACATTTAAAGAGCACTATATGCTTATAGATTAATAAGAATACACTCTTGAGGGATATATTACACTTGAAGTCATTCATAAATTTTGTAATGCATGTTGAAGCGTGAACTTACATCTATGCAACTGTATCCTAGGGCAAAAAAGCACTGTGCCGTAGTGGAGGAGTCGCGCTTTTTTGTGAGCCGAAAGCACTACACTATTGTGGAAGAGCGCTATACTTGGTACAGTTGATGACCTCGGGAACGTTAATGGAAACATTCCTTGTGCTGCCTGACTTTATAAGCCCCGCTTGGATAGGTCAGTATCCTTGGATAACAGATGCATTCGACGCCACATACCACATACACAAATAAGTTCACGACAGATGCTGATTAAGTTGTTATTAAGATTTAGCTTTACGAAAATATTAGTAGTGCTTACCTATCCAATGCGCAATTAGATGACTTGATGGAATTATCGGCTGATCCATCTCTTTCACCTTCTCCTATTTCCCGATGACTCCTATTGCTGTTCTTTTGTCGTCCTTCGAAAAAGTCGATCCGTCTAGCATTCCCCGCATGGTCCTGTACATCGCCCCGAGTTAGCCACCATGACACAGAGACAACACCCGGTATTGGTGATGCTCCATGGCGGTGGCCACGGTCACCCGAAATACTTCGAAACCCTACAGAACATGCTCCAAACGGAGGGATTTAGCATAGTTTCTGGCACCAATCCCTCAGACGGCGGCACTAATTTCACCCCCGGTCAATCATTCTACGATGACGCTGCATATTGGAGGGAAAAGATCTTATCAGTCATTGATAATGAGCAAGACGTGGTACTTTTCATGCATTCAGTTGCGGGGCCGCTGGGAATTGAAGCCGCAAAGGGGCTTGGAAAAGCAGACCGAGAGAAGTCGGGTAAAAAGGGCAGTGCCGTCCATCTTATATTTCTGGCTGGTTACCTGCCTAACGAAGGTGACCACGTTTTTTCCTTTTATGATGGTACACGTGCAACCTGCCCAACGAGAGCAGCATTCCGAAATGTATGTCACATATCTAGTAAATCAAGATGTCTCTTGCTTGCTATAATTCGAAATCAGTATCCTGCTAATGGCTCGTTAGGTGAATGGAGCCGACGTTCTCGACCTTCTTCCATTTTACGACCACTTTTATTCCGATTTGAATAAGGACAAACGGAACTACTGGAAACAGTATATGAGCTATCAAACTCCTGACTTCTTTACATTACCATTGACTCATGCTACTTGGAAAGACGTGCCATGTAGCTGGATATACACGGAGCTCGATGAGATCATACCTGTGGATATCCAGAGGAAAGGCGTTCTAGAAGCCGAAATTGTAACTGGTATTCCTATAAGAACGTTTAGCTTACAGTCTGGCCACTCACCATTCCTAAATATGCCGGATAAGCTGCTTGAAATTGTCAAGACGGTTTATAGCGAAAATAGTTTATATGCTAAATAAGCTGTAACACAATAGGCACATGAGATTCTAGACATAAATATTCGAAGCAAAGGTAATAAACGACGAAAATCCACATTTATTTACATATCAAATTGCCTAACGCAATACTGACAGATTGCTCAATATTTATCTTACCCATTCATGGTGCATAGCCTCTACTACATCGTATTTATATACCCACTCCGTCATAGTTGGATCACTCCATTGATTCGGACTCTCATCGAACGGAAGGTCTTTCAGTTCTACAGCTAGGGCCACATCTCTAGCCTTCTGAACTGGTCCGTCAGCGAAATGCATGATCAGCCCGTGCGCAATACTAGCCTCATGTAAGGCTTTGACTCGAGGAATACGAATCTTCGTCCATTTGTCAATAATATCAACGAGATCCTCTGGCTGTGACATATGCCGTAGCGCAGCAGCGAGGGCGGCAGCGTCCTCAACAGCCATGGCCGCTCCAAGAGCCATGTAGGGAGTCATAGCATGTGCTGCATCACCGGTTAAAATGGTGCGCCGTGATTCAGAGGCCCATTTGTCGGGGACGTCAATGGACTGGATGGGCCACTCCACGGCTTCATTTACCAGATCTAGCAATCTCATCAAGCTAGACGAATTAGCTATATAATTCTTTCTCTCACAAAAACAAACCAACGTCCAGATAGAATAACTTACCATGGATCCCACCCGTTGAATTGCGATTTCATCTGTGGTAAACCGTCTGAAGATAGGTTCTGGATAGTTGATGATGGTTCAGGATGCGTTAAGACCATGTTGTAGCGCTCTCCGCCTGCAATAGCATATGCCATGACATGACGATTATGGCCCACCCTAAATAGGCAATGCGTGGTCAATTTTGCCATTCATAGAAATAATAGGTTCATAATAATCACCAAAGGTTAAGACATGGTTTCTCCGCTATCCAGCTAATCAATGGATCGGCTTTGATCGCGGCCATCGACACGGTACAACGGTATGCTGCTAGACCGTGACCTTGAGGGCCTTTGTCATCGATACTATTCAAGGCCTTTCGAGCGATAGATTTTAACCCTACGTAGAGCAAGAAAGACTGTTACTCTTGTGGTAAATTGCAATGGCGATGGATAGAGAGGGTGTGGGCTAGTTCCATACCATCGGCAGCAATAACAAGGTCAGCGTCCACAACTGTGCCATCTTCGAACGTTACGCTAGCATTGTTGAAATCGTAACTTTTCGCTTTGTGATTGAGAATTACTGGTACTTTCAGTTCCTTGGTTCGTTGATATAGAGCATCATGGAGATGTGCGCGGTGGGTGACATAATAAGGCGATCCGTATTTCTGAAGGATTTCGGAACCCAGTTTGGCGTGGCCTATAACACATCCATCTTGCCAGCGGCGCCAAGTGATACCGCTAGGTCGGATGGATTGACGTTCCAATGCCGCTTGGAGGCCCCATGAATGAAGAATGCGAGATGAGTTTGGTGGAATCTGGATCCCTGCACCAATCTAGTTTATGTGTAAGTATGAGATTTGTCCGCTGTATTGGATTCACTTTATACTACCTCACTGAGCTGTGGCGCTTGCTCATAAAGAGTTACGTTATGGCCATCTTGCTTTAGAGCAATGGCAGCAGCCAGGCCACCAACTCCCCCTCCGATAATAGCAATGGTCAGTTTGATGGGTGAAATCGGGTGGCTGGCTGATTCATTAATCGAGAAGGGTTTTGCAGAGGTCTCCAAATTAGGAGTTACTATGTCAGCTGATAATAGCCGTTTTATAAAGTTGTAAGAACCTGTGGGATAGCTAGGAAGCTGTTATCATTAAGTGTCAGTTAGAGCCTCACTGGATTGAATAGAGGAAGAGATGAATCAGCTTGCCTTAATATTTTCCAAACAGGTGTCCATTGTAAGCTATATCAGTAAATAATATCGTCAATCTCGAAATGCTTTAGTCCATAAGAATGCCATGAGACTTAGCAATCCGAATAGAGGTAGGTATATATAAATCTCGCCAAATTCTGATCGAGCATGCGCCCTCATTACTGACATAGACCCATATCTTTTGGATGATTATCGGGTCGCACCAGTCACAAAATACGCGTTACTAGCCATCAAGATGTCAGACATCTTACAAGATGACCGATTCTCGGTAGATTGTAAGATGAGCCTCTAGAAATCCAATCTCGGAAGGCTTTTGCGAAGAAACTCGCACGTCGGCTCTTGATCCGATATTGTACCATATCAGACTCGGAAGGTCTTAGCGCGGAGTTGTAGCAGCCGACTTTCGATCCGACATCGTTATTTCGGACTCCGTCCCGAGCCAGCCTGTTGATACATGGTTTAAGCAAATTAGTTTCTCCTCTCATTCGATAAATATTAGCATTGTACTAGTACATTCTACTATGAATCACTTTGTTTTCACAAAGTATGAGGATGGAAGACGATGGTCTGATAGTTCTGGAATCTTGGTACAATTCTTGTTCACCTACTGCTTAAGACCCTCGATAACCGATTATTTCAGAATTATAGTTGCAAATGGCATTATGTATCCGAAAATATGCGTCACGTGTGGCTAAGTTGGATGCACACATTGATTGCTACCATTACGCCTAGTCAATGTGACTTTGTATAGTAAAGTGTTAATGGGAAAATATTATTCGGCTAAAATGTCGTTACCGATGGAGAGATCTATCGGTAGTGAATCAATCCAACTATAATCCAGAGGCATCTGATCAAACTCAACCTCAGGGAAGAGAGTGGTGGTCGCAGTAGGATCACCCCAAGTCGATATATTCGGAGGCTCCGAGTAAGAATTCGTTTCCCCCATGATCTCTTGATTAAGTAATTGCAGTGAAGTTAAGCAAAGCTTGGCAGATCGACAGAACTGAGAAAGATCTTCTATCATGATAAGAGCACGGTGCCAGCATCTGTTTACCGACGTTGAAGATGCAGTGCCTTGTAAGGCCTTGAATCGCCGAGCAGGGATAAGGACAATGGAGGCCGTATAAAGAACTAACGAACGATCGGTTAATAAGTTTGGGGGGAACAGATAGATTAAGCGAAAAGTATGTAAAGAAATGTATGAACTCACAAAAAGTTTGAAACCACCACGCAGGGAGTGGTTCAATGGGAAAATGAGGAAAATTCTCTTTCCGCCAAGCCCACACGAGATCGATCATTGCAATAGCACTATTGATGCATCTTTGGGCACAGGGGATCCCCATGTCACGAGAAAGAGACATTTCATACTCGCCATTCGCTGAGTCGAGCCCGTATGCCTCCGATGTTAGTAGGAGAGCCAAGATCGGCCGAAATAACAAGATACGGATTTGCAAATAACTAATCATGTTAGTCTTCATGTCTCTGGTACACATCAGGTCAATAGTTCCATGGGTATTCACCGTAAATGTAACACATTTGCTTGCCGTATTAGAACAGGATCGTCTTTGTCAGCAACGACAGAGTCAGTGGGCCGCGTTTGAAGACACAAAGGTAGCGTCTCCTTCCAGCGACGTAAAGAATTATCGATTCGTAATACGGTATTGAAGTCAAGTATGTCGAGGCGAGCTTGGGGGCTGAGATCAGAGCGGGGAGCAAAAGAACTGGACGGATCTCGAGAGTATACTATTGCTAACATATCTCCCGTGATTGAATAAAGTTTCATCGATTCAGAAAAAAGTCCATCCTCGAGGCATAGCAGTCCGACAGTGACCCTTTTGCTCTATCAGCAGCAGAAGGTGAAAAGACATGATCACTGCCATCGCTTTGAGGTAATGGTACGGCCATTGAGTCAGTCTTGCTGATTGTCATGGGACGGCCTTGTGTCATGGAAACCATACTACGGAATTAAAATAAATCTTTGCTCTGCATGCTTCTAGGTAGAAAGTCAGGTTGTAGGGGTAACTTACCGGTCTAGAAAGACACAGCCATGCCAGAGTCGTTGGCTGAGTTTTCGATCACTCTCTTTCTCAAATCGGAGGTATGCTGGCTCTGGTAGATGCAAGCCGATAGACTGAGCGATACGAATAGCCAAGCCAATAACCACCCAGCATCGATAAGACGATTCTGTGCTCTGTAAATATTGTGCAAGAAGAAGACACGCCTGAACGAGTTCAAGAGAACCACCCCCAAAGGAGCTCATCTGAAGCAACTGTGCAGCTCTCCGAAAGAAGATGCTGGCGGCGAATCTCTGATCAGCTACGGACCGACGCCGGAGCTGACAGGTTAGAGCAAAAATAGCATTTAAACAACAGAGTAGTATATGATTTGGGCGGCAGACATGTTCGTCTTCTGTCGACCATAGTTTTTCATAACACTCTTGAAAGTCTGCGCGATCAACAAAGGGGTATAGAATGTGAATCTCATTCCAGTACACGTTCAACATATCATCTGCGACGCTTCGCGAGGGTAGCACACATAGTTCTGCCAATGAGTCTAGCCGCTGTGGAAACAGCAACTCATTTTGTTTCTGATCGGACACAATGCCGACGCCAAGTCCAGGTAAAGAGAGTCTTGAGGCTACAGCATCCTTTACTTGCTTGGTGAAACTTGCAGCGCTGGAGCTGCCCTCTGGGTAGGCATGTTCAGATGACCCATGATTACCCATAGCGTCGACACCTTCAGCCGGATATCTTGGTGAAGGGTAAGGCTCAAGGCCGCCATCTTTCTTATTCATGGGGATAGTGTTAGACGGTGTGACAGGGGTGGTGAGAGCCACTGTGCGAGACTTTGTATAACTTGTTTCCTGGTAAATATGAGGCTTCATAAGTTATGATGAGCTGAGAAAATATGGGAGCATGATGAATTCATACATACATTCTGTTGAAGCCGCTCTTCTCCAGAATATCTTGGTGGTGGGCTCAAGGGTGATGAATTTGCGTAAGGGGAGGCGTTCACATCCTCATGCAGTTGAGAAGCGACAGGCTGACTTAATTTAGTCGCCGTAGCTGCTGATTCAAACATACGCAACCGACTCTCTAGAGCTGCCACGTATCTACGTATCAAGTCAGAACTAGCAGCACATACATGCAAAGGTGAAAAAGGCATAAGTACTCATGAGAATACGCAGTCTTGACACGCTCGGGTTTGTAGACGCAGTTTGGAGCCGGTCGTCGGCGTCGACGACAAGCGCCGCATCCTAGATTGGAATGACCAGATATTAGCATCAAGTATGTATATGAGTACGGCCTACCCTTCCATTCTAGACATTCAGAAGGGTTACCAACGGGGCTGAACACCATCGCATTTCACTTTCCGTTGTCGGCACTCTTCGCAGGCGACAGAGATTTTAGGTCGTTTGGGCCACCGTTCAGCAAAGCTTTCGAAGTCTCCATGGTTATAGGCATTTAGATCAGAGGCTTTGAGATTGTCGCTCTGACCTTGTGTCGCGGCCGCCGGGGTCGACGGCTGTGGATTATCCTCTCCCATCATACGGAATACTTGCTAATAAGAGAGAATAGAAGCAAACGTATAAGAGTGCGGGCGAGTAAGTGCAGTTTATGTTGAAAAAACAGGGCTTAATATTATTGCATATGAAGAGACGCTAGCTGTGATAATTGGGAACCACGAATCTCAACGGTTGATCTCCTGAATTATGATGTAGAAGCAGCTCGCCTGGAAAGTCCGGGGACCCCGCACGCCACAAACTGCTAAAACAGCCGCTAGCTTGAATTGCAGGTAGGCAAATGCCTGGTAAGAATAAATCTGGATGTGTCACCCAAAGGAGGGGTTTTCTAGTTGCATCTAGCTTGTGGCATAATGATTATCCGTTGGGTATAGATCGTCCTTCTCCGCTACACGAGACAAGCAAACCCTACATGCATTTACCATTCCCATTAGACTATAGCTGCGTAATTGTTTTGCTGAATATTCTAATTCCTGTATTGAGTCATTCTGCGGAATATTATCCAATTTTGACAAGTCCAGGTCAGACCGAAGGAGTAGAAGACTTAATATCTTGCAGCCTTGCTGGGGCCCGTTGTAGATAAACTACATATATGTACTCAGAACGCCGCATAACTAGCTTCCAACGATCTAGAGATGTTTAAGTCCAAACATAAATAAATCATGGCATTAGGTGTAAATTGATTTGACATTGCTCCGGCATGGCTGATTACAGGGTGTCCAATGAACTTGGATTTGGTGATTTGGAAAGGAAGCTCGGCTGCTTCGCCGAACTCTCTCCACACTTCTTCATCTAGCCGGCCATCAAAACTCGGGGCGCTCCCGAACTTTTTAGTGTCATACCCCGGATGGCTGGCTATGAGTATAATGTCACGGTAAATGTAGTCCGCACCATAATAGTTGTAGCTAAGTTAATTCTTTTATTTCGTACGGGCCATGCACTAAAATCTGCGAAATGTTCGGGCTCTAATTCGGTTGTCGAATGCTATACTAGAATGGGTCGCAGATACTTGTAGGAGGTGGTCATTTACTTAAGTCAAATAGTAAAGGATGATCACATTTATTACATACGACTCTTTCCATGACTGTGTTCCATATCTCGATTCAAATATTACACCGCGTCAATAGTAGAAAAAAACATGTCCCAGCCCAAGCTTGTCACTAGGTCTGAGACAGACGCCTTCGGGGAGATCGAGGTGAGTCTTCTCTTAAAGCTTTGATCCAAACAGATACCGCATGATACTACGTAGCCAATTTACATACTCATCGGACAACCATTGATGACAGGTGCCGTCAGACCGCTACTGGGGTGCTCAAACGCAGAGGTTAGTGTGTCAAGGTGCCTATTTGCGATCGAAAGGCACCAGAATAAAAGTCTACATAGCAGCAACCAAAACCTGATGCACATATTAACTGCGCTCTATAGATCACTCAAGAATTTTGACATCAATCAACCGCAAGATCGCATGCCAGCTACAGTCATTAGAGCCTATGGTTTGCTCAAAGGTGCCGCTGCAGAAGTCAATGTAGCGCACAAAGCCATTGGTAGAGCAGTTTACTCTCATTTGAACCAATTTCTTCAATAGAATATCTCGGATATTAACGTGTTTACATCAGATAGCCACCTTGGGCAGGCCATCATGCAAGCTGCCGCCGAAGTGTCGTCACTATCCTTGGTCGATCACTTTCCCTTGGTTGTCTGGCAAACTGGCTCAGGTACACAAACCAATATGAATGCAAACGAGGTCATTTCAAATCGAGCCATCGAGATTCTGGGTGGAAAGCTCGGCTCCAAGTCACCCGTGCATCCGAATGACCATGTGAACCTTTCAGGTTCCTCTAATGACTCATTCGCCACGGTTATGAACGTTGCCACCGTCCTGGATCTCAATGAAAGGCTGTTGCCTTCACTTCGCGACTTTGGACAGGCTTTACAAAGCAAATGCCATCAGTTCAATGAGATCATTAAAATTGGGCGTACCCACCTCCAGGATGCTGTGCCGCTCTCGCTTGGGCAGGAGTTTTCGGGTTTCGCAGCGCAGATTGAGAAATGTACTTCTCGCATTGAAGCTACTGTGCCCGATCTCCTCGAACTTGCAATGGGTGGTACTGCCGTGGGCACTGGCCTCAATACATACGAAGGCTTCGCAGAGCACTTTGCTGAAGTTATGAGTCGTAAGACAGGTCTTGGTTTCAAGACGGCAGCAAATAAATTCGAGGCTATTTCTGCAAATGACGCCCTTGTCAGCACTTCTGGTGCTCTCAACGTTCTTGCCTGTGCGCTCTTCAAAATAGCTCAGGACATTCGCTTTGAGGGTAGCGGTCCACGATGTGGTCTAGGAGAGCTCAATCTTCCAGCTAATGAGCCTGGATCATCTTTCATGCCAGGCAAAGTTAATCCCACACAGTGCGAAGCGCTGACTATGATCTGCGCGAGAGTGATGGGCAATCATACTGCCGTCACTGTGGGTGGCATGAGCGGGCAATTCCAACTTAATGCTTTCAAGCCTCTTATCATAAGCAGTGTCCTTCATTCTATCCGGCTTCTCAGCGATGGTATGAACAGCTTTCGAAACAATTTGCTTTTGGGCCTCGAAGCGGATCAGGCAGCCATACAAGCTACGCTTCAGAAAAGGTATTTACATCATACCAATTCATGTTGAATCTTAGTAACTTTGGGTGATCTATTTAGCTTGATGTTGGTAACAGCTCTAAGTCCCGTCATTGGGTATGATTCTGCGTCTAAAGTGGCCAAATACGCTCACGAAAAAGGTATCACGCTTCGTGAAAGCGTTATCGAGCTTCGGATGCTCTCTGGAGAGAAGTTTGATGAAATTGTACGCCCAGAAGCGATGATATTTCCAGAAAAAGTTGCCATGTAAATTTAAGAATAAGAGATCTAGACCCGACGTTGTAATGAATCATCAGGAGTTAATGATGCAGCGGATTGAATAGCACTTGCTCACTCCTATATCTGCAGGAGGACATGAACGAATAGCCATGTGATCATGTATTGTCACTAAGATATCTGCTCTGCTTTGTGATATCTCCCATACGTCACCTTAAGTTTTGTTCTGGAGTCTAAAAGTACATATTTAAGAGACCTGTTGGAATTCCACTGGTGTATCCTCCTGATGTCGCCAGTCAGCCAACTTGAAGGCATCTAGTTCTATCACTTTGTCGTAAATCCGTTTAATCGTAGGGTACTGTTCGATATCTACGCCATATCGAACAGCATTCACAATAGCTGGAGCCAGCACAACATCGGCCAAAGTTAAGAAATTGCCGTATGAGTACGTGCCAGCCAGAGGAGCGGCCATGCTTTCAAAAGCTTTCAAACCGGCATTCATAATGTCATAAGCCCAATCCTCAGCTGATCCTCCAATGGCGCGTATTCTCTTGAGAATACGTTGATTGGTAGGCGGTTGGATATCGCAAGCAATGAGCTGTACTAGCTCTCGTACATGAGCTCGCCCTGCAACATCCTCGGTAGGAGGCATGAGCTGAATTTCCGTGTTTCCTGCTTTGCTTTCTTCAAAATATTCCAGGATTGCAATAGACTGCCGTATATGGACTTCGGTCTCAGCGTCCTGGATGACAAGCGTAGGGACAGTGAGATTCGGATTAATGCTCTCATATGACTCTGTCAAATGCTCTGACTTGGGAATCGCGATATATCTGAATTCAATCGGAATACCTCTCAATCTTGCCGCTGTTCGAACGCGAGCAGTGCTTGTTGAGCGGAAGTAAGTGTATAAGATGAACTGCGGTTCTAGTGCTAGAGCCATATTGATTGACGTATGAAAGTGTTAGAATTCGTATTTTCAGCATGGATGTGAATCATAACATAATATCTATTCAGAAGGAAGCAAACGTAATTGTTGAATGACGTAAATATATATACAAAAGTTTGGTAGCAAATGTAAGCCGGCACCACATATTCACAATTGCATCGTCAATTTGATAGCTCGGCAGAGGCCCGAGTTCCCGTCGGCCAAACCCCGAGTCGATAGACAAATTTTATTCACTGATCGGTGTCATTATATGCGTAGATTTATGTATTGTGTATGATTCGAATAGTACCAGCCAACACCAAGCGGCCATAATATTTCTACCAGTAACGACGTGCAAGTCATCTTCCCGCCAATGCTATATCAATAAATCTCGTTGTTAAGCCTAAATAATTGGCCGGATCACAATACCAATCTATCTCAGCATCAGAAAGGCAAATTGTTACATCTTCTCGTTGCTTAAGTGTGCTGCTCAAATCCTGGTTATTCTGTACAGCTTGACGACAGCACTCATATACAATATCGTGCGAGCGTGCTCGACCATACTTCTCGTGAAGCGCCACAACTACGTGCTCTGCTGCTACCAGTCCGCGTGACAAGTTCAGATTATGTAGCATTCGATGCTCGTCTACTCGGAGACCTGTCAAAACTTCTTCCGTATGTTTTAGTGCTGCTGAGCAATAGGTGAAACTTTGTGGGAGAGCTGCCCACTCAAGCTGCCACGCTCCTGATCCCGCTCGTTCAAAGTCAGACGGAACAGCATCAAGGGCCAGTCCAGCTTCTTGACGCAGCATCTTGCTCAATGCTAGAATGGCCTCACTCAGAACGGGATTATTTTTGTGCGGCATGGTGGAAGAGGCGCCTCTGTGTGCCACGAAAGGTTCGGCCACTTCACCGACCTCAGGAATTTGCAGCAGGACGATCTAGTGGGAATGATTAGCCACGATCTTTCAACATCAAGAAGTTCTCGTAGATTTCAATCCGCAATCATACTTGCCACATACATCGAGTGCAATTTTGGCGAGAGAACCGCCTATCAATGCCAGTAGAGAAACTACCTCTGCGAGCCCATCTCTTGCAGCGTGCCACGGCATATTTGGCTGATAAAGACCCAATTCTTCAGAAATAGCCCTTACAAGCCTCAATCCTTCCGGTTCATCTTCTGTGGAGTCTGCGACAATACCACCTAAAGAGGCCAGCGATCCTGAAGCACCACCGACCTGAGCTAAGAGAAGACGAGGTTTAATCTGTTGCAGTCGTTCTGCATGTCGATCCAACGATGTAAGCCATATGGCTGTACGATAGCCAAAAGTTGACGGGAGAGCATGCTGCAGATGAGTTCGCGCAACCATGGGCGTCTTCCGATACTGATGAGTGAGCACGACTAAGCGATTTCGTATGGTGTCCAATCGACTACAAATGAGCTCCAGCGCATCTTTCATCTGTAAAGAGCGGGCTAGATCCATGACATCATGCGTATTGAGCCCTCCGTGTAGATACCGAGCGCTCGTCTCATCTCTCACCATGGCGCTGAGTTGACGTACAAGCCCCCAGACAGGAAGGCCAACTAATTCGGTTTCCTGCTGGAGACGTCCACGATCCAATTTAGCGGCATTGCAGTCATTGGCAATATCTTGAGCTGCTTGCTTCGGGATAATACCCAAATTGGCCTGTATACGAGCGAGCGATATCTCAACTTGGACCATTCGCTCTTCGAACGCCGTATCACACATTATGAAACGCATGGCATCGTCGCCAAAGATTGTTCTATACATGTTTGAGTCGACGGCACTGATATTGGACGAATCGGCCATTGCGCCTTGGTGTCGTATCGGGATAGACATTGTGCTGGTGCAGCTGAGTTTCCTACAGAAGGAAAAGTCGTAAAGCCGCAGATTTCCGTTAAAATTGTCTTGAAACTAGTTTCTCAGACATATCAAGCTTTACCTTTGCTCTTTTTCTTTATGGTGATAGTATTGCATAGATCTAGCCTTCCCTACCAGATGACACTGCAAGAGCCCTAAGCTTCACCTTTTCGGATGATGAGTTCCGTGGTAACTTTCTCGGCATCCAAGCGGGACTAATTGTCGGCATGCTTATTGTCGCTGCCGAATTTTCTTAGTAATAAACTCGGCTTTCTGCTCCGAAAAGTATGTACTAGGAAATGCTCCGTACTTCCCGCTGTCAAGGAAATGGATCGTTGTGAGACGCAAAGCCTTGAGACAAACCAAGAGGTCGGGAGCTACCCGAGAAAACGATGCGAATTCGACTTGTTCGATACTAGGCAAAGGTGTATCCTCGGAAACGGTTATATGACGAAAGAATCTCGCCCTCTGGCAGCAAATCCGTGATGAAATGATTCATCAAGAAGAAGAAGCTCGATAGCATTCAAGTTCTGGTCGTCATTCTGAAACAAAGCGATAATCCAGCCGCAAATCTTTGACATTAACGATCAATAACGGCAAGCAGCGATGTCTAACTCAACTGATCAAAACTTCCTCTCCAAATTGCCTAGTCAAAATGCGGAACCACTGTGGACCGTCATGCATTCTATGGTGAAGCCACTACCGAGTCCTCGAGCGGTGCCATCAATTTGGAAATACGATGACATTCGCCCCCTGCTACTTGAGGCTGGTAGAACTGTTCCAGCTGAGAAAGCTGAACGGCGAGTTCTAATGCTCGTCAATCCCAAGCTTGGTAAATATTTTTATTCATGAGATTTGGTCTGTCGTACAACGGCTTCTGACCATTCATAAAGCTGCACCATTTACGACAGACACACTTTATGCTGGATTGCAGTTGATCAACCCTGGTGAGGTTGCCCCTGCTCATCGACATCGATCTTTTGCCATTCGATTTATCATTGAAGGCTCTGGTGCCTTCACTGCTGTTGGTGGCAATAAGGTCTACATGGAACCGGGGGATCTGATACTTACGCCTAAGTGGCAATGGCATGACCATGGTCATGAAGGTGATGCGCCTATGATCTGGCTTGATGGGCTCGATTTGCCTCTCTATCATAAATTACCTGTTCACTTTGCTGAACCTTACACAGAACCAAGCTATCCAAGCAAGTAAGTTTGTTCCGTTTGGCAGCGTGTATTCCATTGTCAATGCTGATAACGCCTCAGGCCTGTAGTGGATAGCCCTCTCCGGTTCCCTTGGGCTCAGATGAAATCAAAGCTAGACGCTTCATCCGCAAACTTCTCCTTGGAGGAATATCATGATGTTGCAACAGGCGGACACATCTCTTTTACCATCGGTGCTATGGCTCTTCGCATAAACAAGGGATCAAAAATTAGTCCCAAGCGTGACACATGCTCCTTTATCTTCCATGTCATAGATGGACACGGCAAGACAACAATTCTTGGGAACGATCGAAGTAATGGAGAAACAGTTGTTTGGTCCAAAGGTGATACCTTTGCTGTACCTGCATGGAGTCATATAACTCATGATGTTGCTACCTCTGGAGGAGATGCATATTTATTTATATTGACTGATAAACCGCTTCTTGAGAACTTGGACATGTATCTTCTAGACAGCACACAGTCTTAGGCGGTGTTTGTTGCTGAATAGCACGTACCTATGGAGGAGTTAATACTTCGCCACATAGTGTTCAATGAATTTTCTTCAATATGCTTTACTGTTACTTCAATACATCAAGATTCATGCAGTGTACAACTAAAATTAAACTGGTGACTGGTTATGTTTTTTGAAGTCAAAGTTGTCATGACATCGTCTTGAGACAAAAATATCAAGACAGCTATACCATCTTCCCAATGGCCATTTTATGTTTATCCCACCGTTGTTCTTAGTTTATAGTAATAGCTTGCACTTTCATGTTACGTAGAAATTTCAAACACGGTACGACGACACGAGGCATCCCCAGATTAGATGAACTTACACGGATTTGCCGGGGCGTGCAGTAACGAGCATGCAAACATCGTCCAACATTTGGACTATTGATTCATAGCTACCAGTGAATTAATAATGTTGCACCGTTGGTTTGCTAACTGTCTAGGCTTTCGAAATAGTAACCTAGATTGTTCATGCAAAAACCATCTTGTTTTCCATTATTCCCAAGCCACCAATTTCCACTTTTACCACATCTCCGTCTTTCAGATAAATAGGCACCGGCTTCATACCTAATGCAACACCGCCTATACCATGATCATTAGTGAAAAGCGGTTACTGATATAAATGTTAGGGCAGGATTTAAAACGCATACTTGGAGTTCCAGTCATGATAAGTGATCCTTTTTTCAGTGTAGTGCCTTGACTCAAAAAGCTCACAATCCGACGCACACCGAAAAGAAGGTCAGATGTATTTGAGTCTTGCCGCAAATCATGATTGACGGTAGTCTCGAGGGTTTGATTATCTGCCGCTCCAAGAACAGTTGGCGAGACGATCATTGGTCCAATAGGAGCAAATGAATCAAATCCTTTGGAAAAGCACCATTGAGGGACATTGCCGGCATATTTGGGATCTCTTTGCCAAATACGACATGAGACGTCATTTGATGCCACATAACCGGCGATGTAGTCCAATGCTCTTTCTTCAGGAACATCAATAGCATCTTTTCCGATAACGATTGTCTACATAAGACGTATCAGTAAATTGGTAAAGTGGCCCTACTTAGGCGTCAATTGACTAACTAATTCTCCTTCATAGTCCAATGTTTCCTGGGCGATGAAAGGAATTTTTATATCAGCGTCAAAAGCTGCCAGGCATGTGTTGGGTTTGATGAAGAGCGATGGATACGGAGGAGGAGTTCGCCCGCCTTCTTTGACTGTCGGGTTATAACTCAAATAGTCAGTATTTATTATTACCGCACGATCAAGGCAATGGTACCGTAAAAACTTACTATGCTGCATGTAATTTAAACCCACACAGCGAATAATGGGGACTTGATCATGTGTTAAGGGACAAAGCAATTTTTCCACTTGAAGATACTCAGTTGTCAATGTTGCATCTGGGGAAAGTGGATCTCCTTTGATAACTTGAGCTTGAAGCTCTCCGGATTTTGCAAGCTGTGTAATCTGGCTTGGAACTTGACCCGGCGCGAACACAGCATTTCCATAATAGATGACGCCGTTCTTCTCAAACCGGATTAGATGCGACCATGGAAATGAACCTGCCATTTTTCTTGGCGTGGACGCTGGAATATTGTATACAAGACAACAAAATTATGTGCACAGGCAGTAGAATTGCATCGGTGGATAGGTCAAGATATGTATATTTTGCCCGCCTGGTTGCTTAATACTTTCCATTGAGAAAGCACTTCCATCTTAATCTACCGAATCCAAATTTTTTAGTCATATTTGTAATGCGCAGCCATTGTCTTTGCCGAAATTCACTTGTTGGTTGATCATCACTGATTAAGGCAAAGAGATCAAAACCTCGGGGGTCGGGCCCGGGTCCGAGTTTTCGTTATCAAGGCAGCTGTGTTTGCGGAGAAATCCCACATCGCGCCGGTTCAACATTAGTCGGCCAATAATTCTTTTATGAAAAGTCACATTTTTAGATTAGTTACGTACTCATTTCTGCAAATATCCTGCCAGCGATGTAACAGCAAAGAACATGTGCGCTGTCTAGCTCGTACAATGTGCGATGATCAGTTGATCAGTTAGCCGACGTGCCGCTCCCGCACAGCAGAGAGAACAGTTGATGAACTAACCCCCATGCTCCATCGATATCTATTCTCGGCCGCACCCGATGAGAGAGGATTATATAAACATGCAATCTATCTTCTGCAGAGTAATCTTTGCAAAGTGATTGAAGCTTGTACAACTATTTTGTGATTTTCCCGTCCACTATAGAGACTTAAACATGCTCCAAGATATTGTCATATGGTCAAAAGAGAAATTCCTCTATGCTATACCCTTCATCATTCTAGGATGGTGTTTGCATATCCGCTATCGGCACGGATTTAACAAGTATAAAGGACCGTTCCTCGCCTCTTTTACAGATTACTGGCGATATCGGTACACCAGAGATCATAGAGATGAGATACCGTCGGTTGCTCTTCATGCCAAGTATGGCGATATTGTTCGAGCTGGGCCGCAGAAACTGTCATTCGCAAATCCAGAGGCATTAAAAGATATATACAGTATAAACAGAGGATATGTCAAGGTCTGTGTTAGAGTTAAGTTACTATTTATATATTTCAATTTCTGACATCATGCGTATTATCAGTCTGAGTTCTATTGGGTAGCTGCAAGTGTGTCCAAAGGAACGCCGCTTCCTTCTTTATTCTCAAATCTTAATGAATCATTTCACGCTCAGCTTCGGCGGTGTGTGAATAATGCTTTTGCCCTCAGTACATTGGTTCAGTATGAACCTTTGGTCGACACTACAGTTCATCTCTTTCTAAGGCAGTTGAATAAACGATTTGCCGGTAAACAGGGCATCGAAGGCGTCATTGACCTTCCGACTTGGCTACAATATTATGCCTTTGATGTCATCGGAGAATTGACCTATAGCTCAAGACATGGCTTCTTGGAATCTGGTCAAGATGTTGATGGCATTATTGCATATCTAGATAAGTATATGAGCTATCTTGTTCAAGTATGTGACTCAACTCTGACAACTGGATCTTCTTGACTGCTAACATCAAGTTTTATTAGGTGGGCCAAATGCCTATGCTGGACAAAATATTCTGGAAAAATCCCTTCTTTATGTGGCTCAGCCGCCATGGCTTATATGACGACACTTTTCCGGCTGTCCCATTCGCAGTAAAAGCAATGACACGACGGACAGACTCAGATTGCAAGCCGAGCGATACAAATGGCGTGCCAGACTTGCTATCCAAGTTTTTAAATGCAAAGGAACTTCATCCTGATGTTGTGGGCGATAAAGAAGTCTTGGCTATGGCGCTCTCCATGATTTTTGCTGGCTCAGAAACCACCGCAATCTCGCTAAGCGCGGTCTTCTACTACTTACTGAAAAACCCCCGATGCCTGTCCAAGTTATTGGAAGAGATCGACACGGAGTTGCCCTCTGATGATTCTGACGAACCCTTCTCTTCAGTGAGATTTGCAGACGCGAATAAGCTTCAATATCTTGATGCGTGTGTTAAAGAAGCGTTTCGGATGCATCCGGCACCTGCATTTGATATGGAACGCGTGGTTCCTCCCAACGGCAGTACGATATGTGGAGAGTTCATTCCTGGAGGGACAATCGTATCGTGTAATGCCTGGGTCATTCACAAGAACAAAGGTATCTTTGGCGAAGATGTTGACGTATACAGACCTGAGAGATGGCTGGAAGACGACCAACGAGTGAAAGTCATGAATTCAACTTTGTTCCACTTCGGGCAGGGCGCACGTACGTGCATTGGCAAGAATATCAGCACTTTGGAAATTTACAAGGTGGTACCATCTATCTTGAAGACATTTGAGGTAAGATTTCCTAGTTGATCAAACGCGGTATTGAGAGTTTTGATAAGACGTATAAATCTAACACAGTATCAGGTCACTCTAAATGATCCAGAGCAAGATTGGAAAATAAAAAATGCTACGTTTGTAAAGCCTTCACATTTTGATGTCCGGATTAGTCTACGGCATAAGAAACACTAGATTTAGTTTGAAGAAAAGTTTTTCTTTCTTTCTTTCTTTCTTTCTTGCTTACTTTTGTTGAAAAAGGTAATTTTTTTTTTTAACTCTCTCGGGCTGTAAAGTGGACTTTCATCAAATTGTGACGGGCCGATCGCGAGGTATACCCAGAATTAGCATTATCGAGTTTTATTTTACGTTTCAGTTTTGCAAATGGATCATGGAACCAACGGAGCGATCATAGGTGGGCTGCTTCTGAAGAAAAACGTTCTAGCGGACAGCGACCTTAGCAACACCGCCCGTGTCTTAGCGCAAATAAGAACCTTGGAAGACTAGACCGGCAGAGAAACTCCAGCAACAACGGTAGGGCACGTTAAGATGAGCTGACACATGGAGTACTACTCATCATGGACAATCAACCGGCCATCATACAAAAATACAGATCTCATGAATGTATACAGTAGCAACTGTGAAAGGGCGTACATCAATACTGTCCTGGTTTTTGTCTGTAGCTGTGTTTTGCTGACTGCCGAAGATATTCCTTGGGATGTCTCAAAAGATCATTCTACTGCGTCAGAGCCACTACAGTCTGAAATGGCGAGACCACTTTGCTACTTTAACTTGCCGATCCATGGTTGCAACAGCGACTCTCCTGCTCGAAATCACGATTGAGCGCACACTTGGGTAGTTATAAGAAGTTAATACAGAAATAAGAGGAAGAGATTAAATCGAGGTTGCAGAAAAATGCACAACAAGCCACAATGGCTGATACTAATGTTTACATGGCAATGACTACGGTGGGTCATTGTGTTCAATCTATTCCTTGGCCTAGGGTAGCTACTTTAGGGGAATGGTGGACAATATTCTTACGACTAAAAGTTATTTGGAATGTTTTGATGTTCAAACTTTCTAAAAAAGAAAAATACCTTGAACATTCTTTTGCTTTTATTGTGTGGCTGAGCGTTGGTAATAAGGCTTCTTATAATCCGGTGCGGAGTACGGAGTACGTCTTGAAAAGATGTGATTCAATCTCTTTTCCCCTCTCATTTCAACGCCTGCCGGAGATCTAAACGAGATCAAATTTATTAAACTCACACTTTGTGAAACGGAAATCGATTCATTAAATAGAGCCACAGATGGCTTTGCTACTCGGTCTTATAAGTGAGATGAAGAATTGGACATCTTTTGTCTCACAGCTTTACCCGATGATTGTGAAGCATTTCTGGACGAAAATGGCTGCGTGATTCTGCTTAGCAGAGAAGACACTTGCCATCGGATCATCAGAAGCATCATGCTGTAACATTAGCCTAAACTGAACGCTCAATCACCATAATCCAAAGTGTGCAGCTGGCAGAATTAGATTGCGGTACACAATGTGTGTATCAGTATTGCATTACTACAGATGAGACCTCTTCTATAAGGTGGCCCTGACCTCAGCAATGACGAATACAAGCAATCTCGAGGTACAGCCGTCAGAAGTAGTGATAGCCGGTTAACAATCGACATTCTGAGAGCATTTATTTACCATGACTAGTGACTTGTTATCCAGCTCTATGTGTAAATATTCATCCAATCCATTTAATGTGGTGCTCTTTATAAGAGTTATCATGAAAAGGCTATACAGGGTTTGCAGATACTCGGGTTCGGCTCTTCTAACCGGCAGTACTTCCAGAATAAATGATGTGACATTTGGGATTTCTGCCTTCCCATCCGGATGTGATATTATAAAGAAGGGCCTGTAATTGGT
Organism: Trichoderma atrobrunneum; assembly: GCA_003439915.1. NCBI lineage: Eukaryota > Fungi > Ascomycota > Sordariomycetes > Hypocreales > Hypocreaceae > Trichoderma > Trichoderma atrobrunneum. Next base: position 264,649 of record PNRQ01000009.1, read on the forward strand.
GCGCATTAGAATGGTTAATATCCCTTTAGCCGCCATGGAAACAGAAATGACGTCCCATGCTTGTATCCACAGGTGGGTATGTAATGCCTATGACATTAGAGTAGCTACGTTGTCATTGTATTTTTCCCAAACACTGCCAATTCAGGGTGATATTAGTACCTTCAATAATATCCTGCAATATCTAAGCGATGCACCGTTATAGTGAGCAAGCCCGTTGTTGACATTTACACACTGTTTTACTTGTCCGTTATAGGTCCTAGCATATGTGTATAAAATGCTCCCGCCCTTCCGCACAAATACGTGGAATGCGGGCTCTTCATCAGTTATCTCTTTCTTCCATCTATCTGTAAAAAATCCGTTACCATGAGAATCACAGACTCTGAAGTGAATAGCTGGCTAGCCGGCACCATCTCTTTACTCAGCTTGGTAACAGTGGCCAGGGCGGCGTGTACACTCCCATCATCATACAAGTGGACATCAACGGGCCCACTGGCAACCCCAAAGTCCGGCTGGGTTTCTCTCAAAGACTTCAGCGCCATCCCATATAATGGCCAACATCTCGTTTATGGGTCCACCGTCGACTCGACAGGATCCTACGCCTCAATGAACTTTGGCCTCTTCTCAAACTGGTCAAGCATGGGCTCGGCAAGCCAGAACGCGATGAATAATGGAGCTGTTGCTCCTAACCTCTTTTACTACAGCCCAAAAAGATTTGTTGTATCGGACAAGAATGGGGTGTATACCCGTTCAACTATATGACATCTAGTGACCCTACGAACCCAAATGGATGGTCTTCTCCCCAAGCCCTATTTACTGGGAGCTTGCCCGGCACTGGCCCTATTGACCCGGCGCTTATCAGTGATGGCACAAATATGTATCTATTTTTTGCGGGAGATAATGGTCATATTTATCGGTCCAGCATGCCGAACTCGCAGTTCCCAGCAAGCTTTGGTTCAAATTACACAACAATCATGACTGCGGCTACCAATGACCTATTTGAAGCGGTACAGGTTTACAAAGTTGATGGCCAGAACCAATACCTTATGATCGTTGAGTGTATTGGATCGGTAGGGCGGTATTTCCGCTCTTTTACTGCTAGTAGTCTCAGTGGTTCATGGACAGCGCAGGCTGCGTCAGAGAGCAATCCATTTGCTGGACAGGCCAACAGCGGAGCATCTTGGACTAATGATATTAGCTCTGGCGACCTGATCCGCAGCACAAACGATGAGACCATGACCATTGACCCCTGCAACTTACAACTGCTTTACCAAGGGATGGCTATCGGCTCCAGCGGGGAGTATAATCTCCTGCCATGGCGACCCGGTGTCCTCACACTCACCAACCCTGGCAGTGGCTCTGGAGGATCCGGAGATGGGGGATCCGGAGATGGGGGATCCGGAGATGGAGGCTCAGGTACGGCGGCTCACTGGGCCCAATGTGGTGGGCAAGGGTGGACTGGGCCTACTACTTGCGAGGTATGTAACTGTGCGTCTTCAGACAATGACAATTATTGACAAACCAACAGAGCCCCTACAAATGCACTGTAAGCAACGAATGGTATTCTCAATGTCTGTAAGAAGGCAATCAGAAATATAAAAGAGTAGATTCTAGTATATTGGCCATGCTGTTATAGTATTAACGCGAATCTGCTTATCTTATGGAGAACATTTCCGAAACATGAAGTGCTTGATGAGGAGACATATGGCCCTAGTGAACTAAATCACTGCTGGATGCACTACTGCCTCGTTTCATAATGCATTGATATGTATGTTTTGCAAATTTCGACATAGGTTGATCAATTTCCTGCTCTTAAGAAGCGTAATGAACTTCGGATACGTGCCTTAAGTATAACACCTGCCAAGTTGTAGTTATATTCTATACGCTATTGGCACTCATTTAATCCTGGTTGAGTGGTAGAGAGGAAGTGTAGCCATCTTGGGTGTAGCGGTGCCTCAAAGTGAGAGAGAATATATTGGATGTGAGAGAAGGAGAGTGGGCCGGACACTGACTCTCTGAAACTCTTCAAGGAGACTTTCACTGTCGCATTAGCCTACTTGGGTCTCCGGATTCATATATTAAAGGGCAAACATACGCGTGAGTAGTCTTGGCAGAGTCCATATGCTGGCAAGTTGCTCGAGTTGCATCATCAAGACTCTCTCGGAATGCTCAATGGAAGAGCGAGAACCCCACACCAACGCACTAGCTGACTTCTTGTGCACATCAAAGAAGATCAGAGCAGCGAAGATTATCATTGATATCGCCGGGTCAACTCTGAGGTTGTGTGAACTGTTCCACTGCTCTGATATTGACGCCAGGTCTTGGCACGCCTCATAGACCCTCTGCCACCTTAAAATCCATTCATCGTCCTGTTCCCGTCTGTAACAGTTTATGACGGAGAGAAGAAACTGCACCAAATTCAAGTGGAATAGTGTGACTAGCCTTGCATGGTGATCGGGCCCTGTCTCATTCGAAAACGCATTCCTTCTGGTGTTGAGGTAGTTTGTCGGTAAAGAGAGACGAACTGCCGAGAGATGTCGCTCAATTTCGTCTAAACAGCGAACCTCTGGCTGCTGTTGAAGGCTGTGCACACGTATAGCCCGCGCCGTCGCACGTAGGAGAGTTGTAGTGATGATATGGAAATTAAACGAGGATATTTCCCGAGACTGAGAGGATATGATAGATATGGCCCCCCAGAGGCTGTTATGATGCGACGACAACAAGAAGTTTCCGTGTACTGAATCATGCTGATCCTCTATAGGAGCTCTTCCAGGAACGTCCTGCAAAAGAGAGGTATAAGAAAGTGTTTCGTCTATCAGATAGGGAGTTCCAGAAGATAGATTGGCGTAGGAATCCAGGCGATAGATACACCACCATATCAGGCGCCATTCCTCCAGCTGGCGCTTTGTCATTGTTCTCCAGCTGGGATATTTCGATTTGATAATCTCTAGACGATCCAATCCTGTCCACATGGCCATGCGTGTAAGTTTCCCGATGCGCATCCATGCCTGCCTTCCCGGAAACTGGTGGAATTCGTAGAAGGCTAGAAGACAACTTTTGCGAAATTGGTCGATGGATGGTGAATTGCCAAACATCTCCTCTTCAAGTGACCCTGCGCTCAAGATTTCATCAATGCAAGAATCAATGTCGAAGGTCGCAGTAGTGAATGCGTATCCAGTCAGCTTGGCAGTTATCACCACTATTGTCAATATCAGATCGTGGCTGTATACCAAATTCCTGCAATCAGAGAGAAAGTGGGACTTTATGAAAATCGGAATCCCTTCATGAATGTTGTCAAGATATGCTTCCAATCTGTTGGAATTGCAAGAATCGGGTTAGTCACGGATATGACCTGTCCACCAGACGAACATACAGGTAGCTTTGTTCCTCCACGGGAATGCTCAACGAGATGGAGTCATCAGATCCTCGGGTACTTTTGCCAGAGGATGTCGGCTGTAGGGGCTCAGTATATCCATACCAATTAGAATTGGCAAGCGGAGAAGGCGGAGAAGGCTCCGCCGCTGGTGATGGAGGGCCAGCCGAGGGACGTTGATCTATGATAACAAGGAAATCATCAGCACAGGATACATGCTACGATAATAGTCCATTTGAAGTTCCATATCCTGCATGGTATAGGCCATAAATGTCAGAAAGGGTTAAGATAAAAAAACTTAGCAGCGTACGGTCATGGTCGGGATGATTTAGCGTCTCCTGCGGCGAACGGCGGCTTCGACGAAAACCTCTTGCAGGTCCAGGCCTGCGCCGCGTGTACGAGTATACACAAGTATGCCCATGCTCGGAGCAGCGAGAACACGTTGGTCGCTGGGTATCACCTACGATACGCACAAGTTTCGACAAAAAGATCAGCAAGGGATTCAACAGCGACCAAGCAAGAGACGGTTTCGAAGACACTACACGTACACTTTATCTTCTTCCTATAGTGTTCCTTTGTCAAAATTCACTAGGAAGCAGTACGGGGAGTAAGGATACGGCCGTTGAAGGCGGGCTCACCGAATGCAGCGATCACAGACTCGGGAAATGGAAGTCCGACTCCCGCTAGCCGATGAGCGTGGTGTATCTGTAGTCTCTAACGAATGCGAGTTGCCGGGATTGACACAATCCATCGAGTCTGGTTCAAGGTTAAGAAGCGGTGACTCCATCATGTACCCCAAAAGCCAGATCGCAAATCGCCCGATTCGTTGAGCCCCTATACTGTAGGGATTATCACGGTCACCTAGTTCTGCGTATGCACAAGTGATGTTGTCGGACGAATTGGAGCCAACGCGTTGGCCCAATTTAAAGATGCTCCGAAGCGCCGCTTTCATTACATAAGTGAGATCTGCCTTCAGATCACAGTAATTATCCGGTTTGGCCTTGTTCCCCGGAGCTGGATGGAGGCGAGTTTAGCAATTCGTACAGAACTGTGCAATTACCTATAACAGCAAGCTGATTGCTTAGGCGCATTTCATTCGCTTCGACAAAGCAAGCCAGACGCAGGCCCTAGACTCATTTAAGCGTATTAGTCACCCAAATTCTGTTGAATGGATTCATTCTTGGAGTTCTTCCGAAGAAGTTGCTCCGAAATGCTTGATCGGTGGTGAGAATACATGTGGACAAGATGAGAACAGTATATATTCTCTCGCAATTTCATCGCCTAATATCCTTTTTGAAGGCATATGTGCGATATAATCTACTTGTAGCACATCCCGCTCTAGAACCTTCCTCGACACCATTTTCTCAGTATTGCCACTGTCGACATGTTGCCCTTCTCGCATCTTATTCGCTTCCAATGTGATGAAGATGGTAAATGCTTCTTTGCCGACCTCGGCGATAACGCCAACGGGCCGCCGCCTCCAGGGACAACACTAGGCGCATATCCTTCAATGGACCAACTCATTAGCAACACTGGGAAGGAAATTGTAACAATACGACGGGTATGTGTTCTTCACGACTTTTATTAAAAGCTCTCTCTCAATGGTCTGGCTCATTGTCTGTCATAGCTATTAGCTCCTCTCCCGCAATCCGCAGCTCCGATATACTGCGTCGGCCTCAATTATCGAAGCCACGCCAAAGAGGCTGGTGTATGGAAGCTTATTTCTCTCCACCCCCTCCGAACAAGATGAGTCTACAGATCTAATAACAACGATTTCAACTATAGCTCGATATACCATCGTACCCTCCGGTCTGGACTAAGCCAGCAGCGTCGCTTGCACACCCTGATGAAGATATCCCCATTAATGACTTCTGTGCCAAAAGTCTTTTGGATTACGAGGTACATATATGTTATAGACCAGTCTTGATAGCTGAGCCCAGCTGATGACTATTTTTCTTTCACGAAAAGTGTGAGCTGGTCTTTGTCACGTCGAAGGAATGTAAAGATTTGTCGCCTCAGGAGGCCAAAGATTACATTCTTGGCTACACTGTTGGCCTCGACCTCTCCTGTCGTATGTTCCAGCTTCCCAAGAATCAGGGAGGCCAATTTTATTTCGCCAAAGCGTTTGACAAGTTTGCACCTATCGGCCCGTCATTAATCAGCCCAGCGATCTTTGGCAGTGGCGCATCATTCACTATCACTACCAAGGTCAATGGCCAAGTAAGACAGGAGGCAGAGTTTCAGACGGATATGGTATTCTCTCCAGAGCAAATCTTAAGCCATATGAGCCAAGGTAAATAATTACTGCGAGTTTTATGAAGGCCATGAACTGATCAGCTCCAGGCACCACTATTCCTGCCGGCACTGCGGTTATGACAGGCACTCCGGCAGGCGTCGGGGCCTTCATGAAACCCAAATCTTTCTTACAAAATGGTGACGTGGTGGAAGTCGAGATGGCGAAAGTTGGGGTGCTTCGTAACAAGATGAAGTTTGAGTAAGCCATCAGGCCCAAAAACAATGGGCACTTCAGACTCGCTGCTAACAGGATTGGCGAAGGATAAGAACATGGACATGGTTAATCATATACTTACAGATGACTGCAATCAAATTCCTTACGCGGTGGATGTGACAATGATAAGATCGATCCTGCTATCTCGGATATCAGTCCCCCATTTGAACAGTTAAGAACTCAAATGCTTAGATATACCGTGGGTAATTAAACAATACACTTAGTTGCCTGAAAAGATTTCACCATAATATGAAGATGGAGAATGTCGAAGTAGATGGATTCATTAATTTTAGTAATATAGGCGGTAATGTCGGATTAAGTGCTCAGTTGGGCTTATAACCATGGCGGTGCCATGGATCGCTCGAGTATCCTGGTAAAGCAGATATCTGATAGTGTGAGATACTGATATGCATAGGTCCATCATTTCAATTCCTGTTGGTCTAAAATCCACAGTCGACTAACCACCGTATGGCGAGTGACCGCAAGCCGTGTTACATTGCGCAACATGTGAATGCCGCCTCGCTGAATTGCTTCACTCGGCACAGCTACAGAACAGATGAGCGCTTCCCTGGAGCAAAACTAATACAAAACATTTATGCCGAAGTGAGAATGTAGACAGAGAAGATCACTTAGACTGACGACTAAAAGGATATATGCAACAGCTATGTTACACAGCCACCCATGTGTTGCCTACTTCTGAGGAACTAGCCTCTTCTTCAGTGATGAAAGACATTGCTCTAGCTCTTTGACATTCTTGCAGCAGGAAACAGCAAAAAATCGGGACGTAAGAGGGCAAACCGTGTTGAACGTCCGAGGCGATCCAGATATGCATGACCATTCTGTTGAGGGCTCATCCCGGGTCGCTCACCAGGATGCATGGCTGGCGAGAACACCTGAATTTGCTCTCCGCTGCCAGATTCGACTGGTTTGATACGTCCGCCGCTGTAACTTGGACTGAGCAGCACAATTGACGATGTTGATAACACGGCTGGGTCGATTCCTGAGCTCTCAACAGCCTCTTTTGCGTCTTGGTAAATTCGGCTATCATCAACACTATTGCATATAGCGACAATCGTGAAGATACAATCACCGGATCGCAGTAGGGTGTCTGATAAGATCGAGACCCCTTCATTTGACTGCACATACATCTGCGTGAGTCGAGCGCCACCGTGACTGTTCTCGAGAAAAAACCCTCCTTGTACGTGGGTGAATCCACGACGCTCCACGATAGCTTGGGGGTCTAGAAACTGGAAAGAAAATTGGTTAGACTCGAGAAACATTGCTAGATGTAGCAGCATGCGGAGCCAGATTGATGGCTCGTTGTTGCACAAATAGCCGTTTAACATTGTAAACTTGGCTGCATCGTCCACGCTTTTCCGCCGCTCAAGAGCCCAGGAACCCAGTATGTTATTGACCAGAGCTTCGCCTTGAGACTTGGACCGGAGGAGCCAGGCAAGGCGCCACGCCAGCTGATGCGCATCTCTCACGCCGCTTGCTATACCCTGACCGGCGAAAGGGGGGAACACATGCGCCGCATCTCCAATAAGAACGACACGTTTGTGAAACCAACGATTGACGACTTTATGAGCGAATTGGTACGGTCTGCAACGGAGGATCGTGATGCAATCCACAGGAAACTGTACGGGAGAAGAGAAATCACACCCTCGGTCGTCATCCCTTTCTCTCGTGATCATGGGCTTGAGATGCTCCCAAAACAGAGACTCTGCGTCCATAGAGTCATTCCAGTCGGACTGGCATAGCTCATGCCTCCACATCCTCTCTTCAGGTGGACCAAATCGTCCCGTTGCTGTCGCCTTACCGGGAGGGCTACAAAAGTGCCACCCTCCTGGCCAGAAGAGGTCATATACTGCTTCAGGAGAGTACCCAAGATCCCACAAAGGATAGGTCGGGTGTGTCTGTGGTGTTGGAACCGTAATTTTCAAATTAGCCGCAATCCAAGTTCCGTTGTACGGATATTTTCCTTCTTCCTGTATGATACCTGCAGTCGGCTCCAAAAAGTGCTTTCGTACAATGCCTACTTTGCCATCGGCGCCCACTAACCATTCACTCCTCATCTGATGTCTTTTTTCTTGATCGTCGATGTACTCGGCGCTTGGCAAATCATCATGTATTATTTTTATCACACGGCAGGCTGTTCGGAGGGTGCAATATTTAGATATCCTCACTTTCTCCCGAAGTGCGCTCTCTGCAAAATCATCACGATTAGAACTTGGACAGAATATCCCATGATAGACGGACAAACCTAGCAGTGGTTGGCTCTGCAAGATTCCTTCCGGTACTGCTTGCTGTAGGACATCTCGTGTGCCGATGTTCATACCATAGAATGGCTTCGTGCCGAACGAGGATCGATGAAAATTGATCTTATGAACCTCTTAATGTATCGTTCGGTCAGCTTACATTGCCTAAATGTCCTCGAAAGCTGGCCGTTTACGGTACCTACCATGTCCGATAGTAGACACCTCATTCTCCAGTCCCAGGTCATAGAGGATCCTCACAGCGTCTCCTGTGAGATATACACCCCGAGGGTCTGTAGTCACTTCACTGTCTTTCTCAAGGATGACAGACTTTCTTTCAGTTAACAATAATTATAATGAGAATGCACATAGGAATCTTACTCTGACTTGAAATTTGGCCAGTGCAAGGCCAAGAGCCAGGCCGGAAGGCCCAGCACCAACAATGAGGACTTGTGTTTCTTCCATCGAGTACCAAGTTCTCATACGAGACTAGACTGTTTGTATTTGCCTTGACCATAGCATTTCATGTTGAATAGGAGTATTTATATTAACACATCACATTGCCGTCGGGAGTTTGCCAGTCTTTAGCTTGATCCCCGAGTCAGTATCCTCCACGTCTACCAAGATCATATACCCACGCCGTAATAAGCTTGCGATGACTCTCTGGGTGCATTTACCCAATTGGTTATTTACGCCGCGGTTTAAATCTTTACAATAAATTCTTCCGACAAACCTGCAGCTAGACAAAATGAACTAATGCCCTTGCTAGAGAATGTGCCACAAGAAACACCCATCTCCGGAGGGATTGAGCCTGGCTAATGTTCCGGATTGCGGGCGCGCTACTAGAGATACTCCGCGGAATAACTACCTAAGGCATGTGAATAGAACCTCACAATAAGGTGTAGAGAGTATGTACACTTAATATTTACGGCATCCCATACGGCGTATAAATAATGCAGAGGTAGACATGCTAGAATCTCAAAGGTTCTTCAACGGCCTGTAACATGCCACCCGCCTTGGAAATTGCTATTAAGCTGCTGGCGAAGTTGCCAAGACCTCTACGCGAAACCATCATGCCAGACATGCGCATCCCGCCAATATCGAACAATCCATCCAAAGTACAACTCGTTAGGATAGCTCACGTGTATTTTGAACATCCCGATCTGGAGAAGTTCTGCGAATTCGCAACGGATTTTGGGTTTGTAGAGGCTCACAAAATAAATGGCAGAATCTATTATCGTGGATATGGGAGAGACCCGTTTATCTATGTCGCTTCACAGAGCCCAGATGGAAAACCGAGGTTTCGAGGCCCAGCGTTTGTAGCTGCATCGCAAGACGAGTTTGACAAGGCTGCAAAGCTAGACGGTGCCATCATTGTGTCCTTAGATGAGGCTCCGGGTAAAGGCCAGATGGTCACGTTCAATCGACCCGATAACACCTTCTTCCACGTTATATACGGCCAGGAAGAGCGAATAACGAGCGCACAGGAACCGTCGGCAATACATGAGCAGTTAGGTCCATTTAACAAGCCGTTTGAGAAGCCGAGGCGAGGTTGGTGCTACTATTGCTTGCATGGCCTATATCATGTTGGTTTTGCTAAGGGAACGACTAGGCAAGTTTCAGCGCTGCCACGAGGGACCTGCACTCGTCCATAAGTTAGGTCATTTTGGCTACGTCGTTCCTGACTTTGATGCCGAACTGGCATGGTACACCGACAACTTCAACTTTGTGCCATCTGACATTCTTTATCACTGGGACTTTTCGAACATGGATGTGTTGACGTTTATGCACCTCGACCTGGGTAAAGAATATTCCGACCATCATTGTTTCTTTATGCAGAGAGCCGAACCACGCGTTAAGAAGACCTTCCTTCATCATACGTCGTACGAGGTTGAGGACTTCGACACGCAGCTTATCGGGCACAATTGGCTTGCAAAAAGGGGCTGGAAGAGCGTGTGGGGGGTAGGGCGTCACATACTTGGCAGCCAGATCTTCGATTACTGGGCGGATCCCAGCGGTTTCAAAATAGAACATTACGCCGACGGAGATGTGGTAAACCAGGAAACTCCTACAGAGAGAGATGTTGTGGGCTCGTTTTCTATTTGGGGACCCGAAGTGCCTAAGGATTTTGGAGAGAAAGGAGAGATTGCTTGACAATACTTTATTTATAATTGGCTGCGTCTCATTATATATGTATTTATTTACAACAAGTATATCACAAGCCTCTCTTCTTCAAAACGGCAATTAGATGATCCGCACATCCCAGATGTTCCTCTCCAGTAGAGTACTTCTCGTACATCAAGTCAGCCCACGCTTGAACAACCTGCGGCTGAGACTTGGATAATGCAGTGTCAAGACTACCACCTAGGATACCTTCTTGCGATCTCAATTCCATGAGCTCCAGCGTGTCGGCGAAGTTGTCTGCAAAAAATGATCTAATATCGCTCACTTGCGTGTGAAAGCTATGGACGTTCCCGACCCCGGGCTTGAACTTTTCGTATCGGCCATCTTGAAGCTACGGCAGGTTGATAGGGGTCAGCAGGGCCAACTAAACAGTGAAGATGAAAATAGACATACATATTTAGCATAGAACTCCTTCTCTGCAATAAGTCTGCTTGGATCTTCTATCGCAATATCTCTCAGATGAGCCGAAATGCTTACGAATGCTATAAAAAGCACGCCATTGGGCTTCGCCAGCCGCACAGCATTAGCGACAGCATTTACTCGCTCCGATTCCTCTACCAAGTGATATAAGGGTCCCAAGAGCAGTACAGCATCGTAGATACCATGTTGCAAAATATTCGGGTCTAGAGCGTTTCCAATTGCAAGGCTTTGAAGAAGGTTTTCCTTCCCGGCAGCGTTACGTCTGTCTTGCTCAACTTGAGCGATCTGGATTAGCCCGGGACTAAGGTCGACGAGATCGACCAAATGTCCTTGATCGGCGAGGGCAAACGCATATTTTCCAGGACCACCGCCAACGTCAGCAATCCGCTGGGGTGGTTGGGGAAGGGCTTCTCTGATTGTGCGCAGAGTCACCAAGAGCTCTACAGGATGAGTGTCGAGGCGTGAGAGCTCGCCGGCGCCGAGAATGTTGTAGAGGTTGGCTATGTCGGTGGGGGAGGTTGGCATTATGAGGGCAGTTGTTGGTAGAAGAGATAATAGCTAAGAGAAAGGTTGTGAAAGTTTGCAAAATAGGAAGAGTCAATTCGAATCGAACAGTTCATTGACTGCTTGCTTTAAATCGCGAAATACTGTGGACACGCTTTCTGTATACGGTGACTGCCGTAAAGAACGTGAGGCATATTCCAACTTGCTGCAGTGCAACTAACATGCTCGCTAACATGCTGGCTAACATGCGGCATCCTTCGAGCTTCCGAAAAGGTTAATACGCTATATTAAGTAACTTTCAACCCGCCGATTCATACAGAAGACAGGTAAATGAACTCTCATTCATATCAGCATAGTTAATTAAAAGTTGTTGAACGGCCTGCTTCTTTCAGAATTATTTCCTTGGATAAAATATTTACATTGAAGCCTACCAAGGATAGAAAGCTTTGTAAACACCAGAAATTGACCTCAAGAAAACAAACCACCTGCATAGTAACGCTAGTGCTAGAACTTCTGGGAGGATGTTCATGATTAACGACATTAGGTTAGATAATACAAATAGCAATGTTTAGAAGCATTCCTAGGTTATCTACTCTTGCATACCAGTAATCTAACCTCTGCATATTCCCTGGATCGCTGGGTAATTGATGCGCGTCGAGTAAATGGCCGATTGTAGACATATTGGGGTGGCCGGCTTCCAGTGCCTGCGCCCAAGCTATTTCACTTTGTGCCTCCCACTGAGCCTTAGGCGATGGAAGCGGCAGCATGCGAAAGTTATCAGTAATAGTGCAATAGTGGCTATGGCTTTTAACAGCAACTATGCGACTCATGAGAAACCAGACACAGGCAGTCCTTCAAGCTATTAGTCAATGCAGCTGCAGCCTGTTGGTAAAGGAACTAACCGTCGCCGAGACTCTGCAGATCTCCATTCATCCCAACTCAGACTTGGGTTTATGCTTTCATCTCTGTAGAATGGCTCAAACTGCATTTTCTTCAGCTGATCACACAATGCCTACCTCAAACGTTCCGTCAGTGAAGAAAAGAAAGAGATTGGTACAAGACCCACTTCAAAAGTCAACAGCATGGTTTGATTCCAGTTCTGTGAATGTTTGGCCTCGCCAACGACGCACATTATTATATAGATCAAATGAGCTTGCATGGCTGCCAGCAGATCGTCTTCCGAATATTTATGGGCCTATAATACGGAAAGCCATTAACAGAGGGATAAAAAGAACAAGAGCGAGGTAACTCCCTACCTCTTCAAGAAATCGCCTCTGCTCGGATTCAATTGTTCTCCAGAGAAATGGTTCAATATCCATACTCCTAGAAGCAAATATTTGCGCGATCCTCATACATACAGCTAGAGGTTCCGGTAAAGTTGGACAGTGTCGGAGAGGGTGAATGAAAGGTGGAAAGTTTTCTCTCATCAGCATTTTCTCTGGGAAAGCGCGCAATCCTCGCCAGAGCATTGTTGCGCTTTGTTGAGCCAGTGGATAATGCATTTTCAATGGCTGTAGAAACCCAGTACTCGTGAAGACCTCGGAACAACTTGTTGGCGGGGTGCTTATACAAGGCACCGCCAGTGAACTGGTAAAATCATCGGTAAGAATCGTAGTTAGAATAGCATCATCACCATCACTCGATGGCTCGGCCGATTCTAGCACGAGATGACCGTCTTTATCAATAGCATTGCTGGCTGGAATCGTGATTGAAGTCCAGGTACGTTGATCGTTCGAACCATTTTGTTCAACATCCTTAGCAGCTCCAAGAGCTGGGTTAGATGTTGAGGGGAATGCAGCGGGCAGTCGCTCGTAGACGCATTGTAAATTTTTTGCAACGCAACGTGCGCAGCAACTCTCAAAGCTACATTTTGATTTGGCCTGGTAACACTCCCAGCAAGAGCGGGCTCGGATCTTGGGACGATTGCGGCTCCGTCGACAGTACGACAAATGGCGTTCAAGGGTTACCGCTTCAACGCTTAATATGAGAGAGTGTGATCCACGAGTGGAAGTCACTTACTAGAGGTAAACGGCTTGGAGCAAATGGGACAGATACGAATCGATTCAGGGAGGGCATCTGGGGAAAAAGTTGAAAACGACATTTTGCTGTCTTTGTGTTGTCATGGTTGATTGACCACCAAAATGATTCACTGTATTCTCAATTCAGCTTGGAGTAAAACGTTTGCCCGAATATTACCCTAGACGCGTCAAGGACGGAATAATAAACCCCCCGCCTTATTGTAAATGTTGAATATCATCACTGTTAGCCAGAGCTACCCTCTGTCCCAACAACAGACAAGAGGCTCTGTAGATCACGACGTAACTGACTGACCGGGAGATTGAAGTACGCATGGCGGCTGCTCGATCTCCTAAAGTCTTTTCGGTACGGCCAAAGTGGCCGTCTTCCTCCCTCATGCCGGACGGGCTCAGAACCAGCATGAGTGAAAGTGAGTCCTTCATCATAGCCGCTAGCTATTTTAGTCGCGGCGACTTTCGCCGGCTTGGTGTGCCCATTTGGGGGGTGGATTTAGCAGGCCCCAACAGTTCAAACCACGGCCTCGGTGAAAGACGTCGAGATAAGTCCTTTATGTGGTGAATACACGAAGATATTATTATAAAAATAGTGTTGGTTAAATAGTTTGAGAGATGTCATTCGCCTTGGTGAGAGCGTGCTCTACAGATCATAAGTCGAATACTACACATTGCTACTTTTCCTGCTTTACTACCTATATCACGATCATACAAAAAAGTTACATCTCAATCATACCTCTCTTAAAATGCGTGTTCATACTGCAAAGGCGTCAAGCCATACTACGGACAAAATAGAAGCCAACAACCGTACCGAAAAAGCGATCGATGTTTTAATGGTAAACGAGACAGACGAACATACCGCGCCAACTTCACCACGAAACGTCCATGGACTTAGATGGGCCCTCGTTTGCCTTTCAATATATGTCAGTTTAATGACGTATGGATTGGATATGACCATTGCTGCAGATGTCCAGGCAACCATTATTGTGCAATTTGATAGTGTTGACCGACTAGCCTGGGTTGGAAGCGGATTTTTGCTCGGCTCGGTCTGCTCAATTTTTCCTGTGTGAGTGCACCTTCAACCGGCTGCACAACAACTTCTTTCCCAAAGACTGACAAATGCACAAGCGCCGCCTTCTACACTGCCTTCGATTACAAATATGTTTTTATAATATCAGTGTCGCTGTTTGAAATCGGGTCAATAATTTGCGGCACGGCACCAACTATGGACGCCCTTATCGTTGGAAGAGTCATTGCTGGAGTTGGAGGTTCAGGAATCTACATCGGGTAAGTTGTTCTTGAGAGACAGGAGAGGCCTGTTGGTCATCAAACTCAAGCTAACAACTCAAAGTACTCTCAACTACTTAACGGCTCTAACTTCTACCCAGGAGAGGGGGCGATACATGTCCTGTATCGGCCTTGTATGGGGTGTCGGAGCCATCCTCGGACCCGTTGTTGGAGGGGCTTTCTCTCAAAGCTCGGCAACTTGGCGATGGGCTTTCTATATTAACCTGTGAGTATATACGACCCCTTATTCTCGTCATTTTGAGAGCTCATCGAGTGCTCATGTACAGTGTGATCGCTGCACTTTGTGCGCCAATCTATATTTTTTTCTTCCGTCCATCAAACCCACCGACTCAGCTAAATTGAGCGCCATACCTGCTATTTCCTCATTCGACTGGTCTGGGTGGATTCTTAGTACTGGCGCTATAGTTTGCATCTCCTTCGCTCTAACAAACGGAGGCAACATCTGGCCGTGGCAAGATCATCGAACGATCATCTTTTGTGTTTTCTCTGGAATACTGATCATCGCTACTGCGGTCCAACAGAGATTCCATCTATTCACTACAGTCGAAAAGCGACTTTTCCCACCTCCGCATATCATCAAAAACCGCACCATCACACTTTTAAATATACAGACTGCGGTAACTATCGCGAACATTTTCGTTCCCCTTTACTTCATCCCCTTGTACTTTCAGTTTGTGCATGGGGACTCTGCTATTGATGCAGCAGAACGCCTGCTCCCCTTTGTTCTGGTGTTTGTTACTATAAGCCTGCTCTCGGGAGTCTTTCTTCCTCGGATCAACTACTAGTAAGTGTCACTCATCTTGCCTGCGGACAATTTCTCGTACTAAAACCGTATCAAGCTGGGTGCTGTATGCAGCTTCGGCGATATTCATTAGCGTGGGCGGTGGGCTTATGTATACAGTTCACATCAACACTGCTTCAGCCAAAATCTACGGTTATAGCATTTTGCTAGCTATTGGCAGTGGGATGAGTTCTCAAGTGGGGTATGCAATAGCTGGCATCAAGATTACTTCAAAAGGCTGGCCTACTATTGATGTCCAACGCAGCATCTCCGCGCAAAACTTTTGGCAAATTACCAGCAGCTTACTGGCTCTGCTAATAAGTGGTCAAATTTTTCAGACCCTCGCAGTCAGAAATCTGATGTTCGCTCTCAGAGACCATGGTTTTTCAGACGCAGACATCCGAGGAGCGGTAGCTGGTCTACAGAGTTCTCTATTAAAGAATCTTGACCCGTATTTCGCTGCAAAAGCAGCAAGTGCTGTCACGGAGGCGATGCGCCCAGTTTATATTCTAAACATTACATATGGCATCATTTGTTTCCTAGCGTCCTTGGTGATGAAGAAAGAGAGGCTTTTTGCGAAGCGTCCGATAGCCATGCCTTGATGTCGCCAAAGCAGCAGGGTAGCTTAACCGTTGTGGGTTCAACCGAGATGTCAGTTGCCGCTTTGACAGCATCTCGTTGCATTGCGGAGGCAATACAAAAACGTCCAAAGTCTGAACTGGTACTATTATTTCTAGCCCTGCTGTATAGTTACTACTTCGAGTAAATATCTCAAAGCACCTAAAGTATTAGCCTCTCCCCACGGACATTTATATCACATACTTCGACAGTAATCTTTTAGAGAATGCTCCTACATCAATTAGCGGGGCCACTCGTCAGGGCGTTAGGGCCTCATTTAGCGATGTAATGGGAGATCTCAAATCGTGCCTTGTCTTTTGCTGAATTGAACTGAAATGTGTGTACCAAGCTCATCTTTACATCACACTCTAATCAATTGAGCTACGAAACACTCTTCTTGAATTGCACATACGCCCGATCCGATCTGCTAGCGGAATTTGACACTTTGCGCGCACAACACAGATCGAGTAGATATAGATCCAAAACTTGGAAGAAGATCCCAATATTTATAAAGTACAGTTGGAGGTTTCATTCTCACCAGAAACAATGAATCTATGAGGAACAAAAACAGAATCTTTTGCGTCTTCTTGAAAAGGTACAAAATAGTCTTTCGTGAATGAACATCACGTTGAGAGTCAAATGAACAAAATACTAGCAGACAAAGTAGAGCACGTAAGTCATCTCTACGACTGGCGAGTATCAACCAATCTAACTAGCTATTGGGTCCAACACAAATGCCCTGAGTGTAAATTTCTGGAATTCTCGAGTTCTTACTGCGCAGACAATATCTCGCTGCACATGGCATAGTAAAATCTGCAGTATACTCAACGTTCTCATCTATAGTCCTACATTTGTCATTCGTTACCATTGACAATCCTTGTGATCGAATGAGGCAAATCGACCCTTTTCTGTTCTGACAAAAAATCAATCTGATCCAATTCAGTCATCTTGCGTGCATTGGAAACTGGAGAGCCAGTGAATAATAGGCTGTGAGGAACAGTCTACTTACTTCTTCAACAACACCTCTGACTGAGACGTCAAGTGGCACAGGTGCCTGTGTATCAACTTTGGCCAGCTGTGCAGTGGTGTTGCCCATATCAGTCTGTGTCCACCCAGGGCAGATCACTAGTGATGATAGCCAGGGTTCTTCAAAATGGACTTTGCGCATGAGGTAGTTAATTGCAGCTTTACTGGCCCCATACGCTCCAGTAAGTGGTGAGAGTTGGTCAACTTGAGCGACGCTACCAAGAGAACTGCTTATGACGACGAATTTAGGACAGTTGTTCTTATTTGATTTCTTCAATAGCGGTAGACAATTTTGTAATAACGAGATGGGCGCTGCCGTGTTGATGGCGAAGTGATATGACAGCATATCTATAGGCAGGGCTGTTACGAGGCCATAGTGCTGCAGCACCCCAGCATTGGCAATAACGACGTCTAGGTGATCAATTCTTTCTGGTATGCTTGCAACACCGGAAAATGAACTATTACTATCAAGGCTGTCAATCTTGATGATAATAAGCTCGCTGTTGCTTCCGCAGATAGCGTTGGATAGAGCGGCCGTAGACTTTTTGTCAAGAGGGTCTCGCACAGCCGCAATAACCACGACATTGTCCCTCGCAAGAAACGTCTCTATAAGAGCTAATCCAATGCCTATAAGATATGTCAGAATAGGTATGTGTGTTTTAGTTTTATCAGTGCGCCGGCAGGGTAAGCAGACGCACCTCTATTAGCGCCGGTAATTAGATAGGTGATCTTCGACATCATCGACATATTATTGGCTTTTTGCTTTAGACCTTCAAACTAGACAATGGTGATGGTATTAATTAGTGGCTACTTCTGTGTTTCGCGGTCACCTGTCATGCGTGTAGATATGTATACATATGTATATTAACTGCGGAAGGTTTATCAGTCGATGTACTGGACGAAATACTACAAAAAACGGGATAGTGGACAAAATGCCGAGTTATATGCATATTTTACATACGCTCATCAATTTCAAGAAAGAAATATTCGCTAGCTGCTTTAGTCGCGGCGACTTTCGCCGGCTCGGAGTGTCCACTGGGCCATGCCACTTTTCGATCTCTAATAAGGTAACATCTTATGTGTAAATTGTTTGGCTCAATATTTTAGCCCTTACAATTACCATTCCTCATTTGGGAATATGCACGTTGCTGCTATGGGATACGCAGAGCATGCTCTTTGCTGGGTTGACTAATGCATAGGTAGGCATAAAAAATAGATACATGGCGTTTCAGTACTACGTAGTTCTATTGTAACTGCCTTAAATAGGCCACCCCCATACTTGGGCCAAGTCACAGAGAGTCCATTGGGACACACTAGAACAGATAGTGCTAGAAACGTCGATAAAACACAATCAATGCTCTGTGGTCTATTAAAGCAACGCTCAATGGATCAGTTGTGATAATGGTCTCAGCACTGAATTCGTTTTATTGAATCCCCAACCAAAACAAATGACGAGCAAAGAAGGCATAGGTGTCGAATACTGAGAGCACTACTCCGCCGGGTTCTCTGCTACACTCACATATAACTGGAGTAGCCGAACTGGGGCAGTGCTGTACTGCCTTTAGTTTCAAGCTTTATTACTCACCAACATGTTCTATCTCCTGACGGCCCAAACCGATCTTCAATCCTGCCGGCTTCTTCTATCCCAACAATCCCATTGTATCTAAAATCCACCGTAGTTCATTATCTGCTAGTAGTACATTATGATTATAGTTATGGAGATTCTATGAGGGAGAAAACTTCCTGTCTCTTCGCAAGCAAAAGATAAGTACCTGGCACTTTGTTAGCGGTCTTTCACATACATCTCGTGTTTAAAGGGAAACCTTGGTTTGGTCATACCAGCCACTAGCCATCGACTCCTAAATCGCTCTAAAGCTATCTTCAACGAATGGATATTCAATGCAACATCCAGCCCCGCGGGAGGATTCTGTTTCATTCGAAAACATGCCACTAATGCCTTATACAGCATGTGTAGCAGAAAGGGTGAGAGCTTCTCGCAGTCATGTACAATGGACTCGAATGACTCTCTTGTCATGACCTTGACTGCATGTTGAAGAGCAGATATAGTTTCGGGCGACACAAACTCCTCTCTTGGTCGCCCGTAGTCTTCCGTATCGAATCGCGAGGATGGGCTGTCGAGAACAAATACTGCGCTTCAACATTTTAATGATACGAAACCCACAGGGAGTCAGGAGCCAGTACATACATGTAACTTACTGCATTCAGTGTGCAGAATAATACTCTATTTGTCACCCCCTCTGTCTCTCCGAGGTTTATCAGGGAGAGAATAGTACGTCGCAACTGTGCAGTATTGTGTGGCTCTTCACCCGACCTAGAAAGGGCCTGGCTGAATAGAGGTACGGCATGGGCAAACCGAGCAAATCTTCCGATGTGAACTTGGGATGACAAGCGCAGCGTCACTGCATGTTCAGGCTTTGAAAGCTGCAATTAGCTGTTAGCGAGGAAGAAACCGAAGAAGACATGCCCTCATACTCACTCCACTGTCCCAATCGTCATCGTCTACCGGGAGGTAACTCTCAGGGTCTGGATCCCGAGTAACTAGGTATCGCTTAGGATAACAAAGGTTCATAAATCTGTAACAAAGAACATGTTAAAACCCAGATTACGATGTCAGGGTACTGGTAGGTGTCATGTATGGATTGGGATGGGATTGTGTGCACCTATCAAGGATTATAATCGCCCACCAAACTCGACGATGTTCTTCGAGCTCGATCCATGGGACTCGAGACATAAGATCCCAAGAACTCAGAGACTTGTCGATCCCGATCAGGGTACCAATACGAGCACAGTTGGCAACTGAAATGATCGCCGCGGGATATATCCCATGACCGAGCTCGTAAATCGCAATCAGAATGGCGGCTTGGAGTGTCTGAACAGAGAATCTCCCAGATGACTCTATGTCAAAATAAAATTGTTTCGTCGTTCGATAGAGCATTGACTTTGCTACTGTTACACGTGATGAACAGAGCTTCATGGCCAGCACTAGTACAAACAGTTCAGCTCGTTGAAAAGCTAACCTCTGCAACAGCTGTTGTTGAAATTGCTGCTTGGATACAATAGGCATCCAAACATGAATTGTTTCGAAGAAAACTTGTGCGGCTGCTTGGATATCGCTAACGCTGCCGACCAGGTCGGCAACCGTCTTCGTAATGCCAACATCTTTCTTTTTGGTTTCCAGTTGTGCTAATATGAAATGATCGGGATCTAGAAAGCTTGCGGCAAGAAGATCGAGCTCGTCCAATTCAGAGAGCTGATAGTGTGCATTCTCCCGCCCTAGCCGGCTGGACGGGCTGAGCAGCTTCGCATCCGCAATAATATTCCGCGCTGATTCAGAGGTGGTAGATAGAGAAACTTCACCCGGAGTTTGTCTATCTCCTCGCCGAGCTCTTTCTTTCCTTTGGTGTGGATAATCGCATGCTACCCGCCTCCTATCAAAGTGATCGGGTTGTCAATTCTGAATTCACTCGTGATTAGCAAAGCTGGAACTCACTGATGGCAGAGCGTGCAACAGGGGTATTGACGATCACAACGCCTTTTCAAACGCCGACACTGATGGCAAGAAAGCGGTGGCTTCACAGGCCTAGCGGTATCCTGTTGTTGCTTCGTAGTAGCGGACTGACGCGGCGGCATATTCATGCGATGTTTGGGCGGACTTGTGGACAAATAGATGGTGTTGCAATCAGATTTGTGTCTCCGCCGGCATTTTGTGGCCCGACTATGGCTCAAGTGCAATTCTGTGATGGATTACGAGACTGAATTTCGCGTCCCATCTAAAACGTGAACGCGAACATCAGGTCGTTGTGGTTCGCAATGCGCCGCTACTGAAATCCCGCTCTAAATGTCCGTTGATAAAAGTCCGTTTAAAAGTCCGCTTTAAGAGTCCGACCGAGATTGCCGCTCCAGAACTCCACTTCCAATAACGTCTTAAGGCTTACATAAATTCTTGAGACAGTTTCTGATTAGTGATCATGTAAATGTCTACAGGGTATTACAAAGTAACTTCTCCCTACATATACGAGTATGCTAATAAACCTAAGGGAGGAACAAAGAGCCCACCTGCCTGGACCCGTCTCCTTACCCGGCTACTCGTGGTATCAAGGTTTGCTAGAATTGGGCAATTTTGACTTCCAAGATTCTCTTCCAGAAGGTACTATAGTTGTGCGGTGTCCGCTGTTAGCACTGTCAATTCTCTTTATGGTGGCCTTGTAGAAGCACTGGGGTAATTCCTCCCTTAAATCCTACTATCATGACATTCCCTTGTGAGCGCAGTATTATCAGTACTCGTCGGCAATACAACTCCTAGATGTTCAACTCGGAATAGGCGACGCACGCCATAGAAAGCAGAACCCATAATAAACACTCATAGGACGAGGATACCGGTCACTCTTTCTTACAAGAACCAGATTCAATTACAGTACGTGTCTACACTACGCAATGTTGGCATCTGAGACCCGCTTTGATAGTCCTCATAAAACGTAATATTAACGTACTAGGTAGGTAGCGTTCAGATATCAGATGTCAAGATTTGCGTTAGTTAGGTATACGTGAATACAATGAACTTGTACGCCACCACCTTGCATACGCTGCTTTAAACTCCTTCTCGAGTAGTTAATTTCCAGCAACTTTGGGCTAATCCATCCAGTCCCGATTTCTAAGCAAACCGAACCCAATCCAATAAGATCAACGACATGGTTACGAAACTGACGAAAAGAAGCATTGTCTCCACAGGATCGCTCTCCACCCTATCAACCATGCACGGTCGGCGAGATGTTGATGGTACGCCCAAGAGTTCTTAGTGCTGATAGGATAACACCCGAGCGGAAGTCTCTGGTTTGTAAGCTCAGGCACGAAGAAGCCACCTTATCCATCTGAGTAATTGTCTGGAGTAGATGGCAGAGAATTATTCCAGGAGATATATCAAAAAGAATCATCAAATGGTTATATATAGGGGCCCCGTTGATTCTAACCATGTGTTGGCCAAGCTCGTTCTTGTTGTACCAATATCTCAATACCTACTTCGTTTTCCAAATTCATCTCATCTCCCAAACATGGAGAAGACATCGGACAATTCAACTAGCGATGTTGAAGCCAGTGGAGAGGAGCCTGTTAATGGCGGTCAGCAGGTGCATCCAAGAGACGGCATAAAGAATTCTCAATGGATCCTCACCTGTATTGCGCTATACTTGGGAGCTCTTCTATACGGTAGAGGCTCCTCAGACACTGATTCTCTGGGATGTAACAAATACTGATATTTATAAGGCCTGGATACCACAATCGCTGCCGATGTCCAAGCGCAAGTGTATGAGGCGTTAGGACATATCGAGAAACTGCCGTGGATTGGGCTTGGATTTCCAATGGCATCGGTGGCAACAATCCTCCCTTTCGGTCGGGCATACGCGCTGTTCAACATAAAGGTATTGCTTCTTTCAAGCATTGTCGTATTCGAAGCTGGTAGCGCACTTTGCGGTGCTGCGCCAACTTCTGATGCTTTAATTATTGGCCGAGCTATTGCGGGCGTTGGCGGAGCTGGAATGTATTTGGGGTGAGTATCACCGTGGGAAAAAGCCAAACAGAGGACTTACGATATATAGGGCACTTACGTATTCATCCACCTTCACTACAAAAACGGAAGCCCCCTTATATAATGCCTTGACTGGCTTAAGCTGGGGTGTGGGCTGCATTCTTGGGCCAGTTATCGGGGGTGCATTCTCTGTCAGCAGTGCAACCTGGCGTTGGGTAATATAACTATCTTCATTGTCCGCGAAGCGCATACTAATGTTGTGACTAGGCTTTTTATATCAATCTTCCAGCCGCTGGCATTCTGTTGCCTATCTATCTCTTTATAGTCCCATCCAAGAACCCTCGGCCGGATCTCACTATTAAACAAAAGTTCGCCGACATCGACTGGATTGGTGCGATTATTTATGCCACAATTTTCGTGTTGTTTATGATTGTTGTCACCTTCAGCGGCTCCACATTTGCTTGGAATTCTACTACATCCATTGTGCTTTGGGTGGTTCTTGGAGTGTGCTTGATAGCCTTCACCTTACAACAGGGTCTCAAGATCTTTACAACCGACGAACACCGGATCTTTCCCGTGCATTTTCTCAAATCACGCAGCCTCGTCTTGCTCTATATTGCTACAGGCAGTGCCGGTGCCGCCCAAGGCGTTGTGCTCTACTACACACCACTATTCTTCCAATTCACAAAGGGGGACAGCCCTTTGCAAGCTGCTGTCCGCCTCTTACCTTTTATCTGCGTGTTCATCGTCTTCGTTATGGCTGCTGGTGCTACGCTTCCTATAGTTGGGCGATACAACCTTTACTATTTTGTTGGTGGTTGTTTCATCTTAATTGGAGGCGCTTTGCTCTGTACAATTAATGAAACCACATCTACTGGCAAGATCTATGGGTATGAGGCCCTCTCAGCAATCGGAATCGGTCTACTTTTCCAAATAGGATACGCTGTCGCTGTTGCCAAAGTGTCTCCCAAGGATGAACCGAAAGCGATTGGCTTTATCAACGTTGCACAGATTGGTACCATTGCTATTAGCCTTGCAATTGCCGGGTCCATATTTCAAAACGTTGGATTTGACTTACTCAAGAGCGCCTTCGCGGGGCGAAATTTCCCAGATGATTATATCCGATCGGCTTTGGCGGGCACCCTGTCTCCTGTCTTCTCTTCCGGCGATGCAGAGATTATTCATGTTGCTGTTGTTGCTGTAGCAGAGACAATTCGAAAAATCTTTAGTCTTGTTGCTGCGGCCGGGGCGCTTGTGGTGGTAAGCTCGATGCTGATGCGATTTGAGAAAATAGACCTCAGCATTGTCGCTGGTGGTTAAAGGCTCAGCTGTACAAGTATACCAGACACGGTAGAATTCCAACTATATAGTTACATGTAACCTATTATTCTTTTTGTACTCAAGTTTACACATATATTAGCGCTAGACTGGCTTATATCTTTTTTCATATTAACTTTCAATATTATTAATTATCATATTTGCTATTTATTAACTGAGAAACGCGAAATTGGGGTTCTGGATCCAGAGCCATGAGTTCGGTACTCGGGCTCGGATCTCGGAATCTCCTTTGTGGTCATAGTTGGCAATGAACCCAGCTACGTAGGCGACAGTTCCGAATGCCGAAAGTGGCCTTTAGGACTGTATTGAAGCATACTGGAAATCCCTATAAGTGTAACTGGGTAATTACTGTTGTATCAATGTCTGTCTAGAAACAAGTTTCAATCTATCAAACAGTAGCCATATTTTAATATGACTGCAGAATCGTACAGCACAGCTAACGCCAATGGCTCACGTTCGCCTGATGGCCGGCCAATGGAGCAATTCCTGGTTGACACTAGGCTCTCTGCAAGAAAGAAGCTCCTCGCTTTGAGTCTCGAGCAAAAGGTAGGCTATTAGAGAAAATAGAAGGGTTATTTTTTCTTTTTAACAGTCCGTAGGTTTCACTGCTCACGGCGGCAGACTTTTGGAGGACAAACGCCATACCCGAACACGGCATCCCTGCTATCAAGACTTCGGACGGTCCAAATGGAGCTCGAGGAGCTATGTTTATTGGCGGCACCAAGGTAAGTGCTGATGTGGCCTGCTGGAGGGTTTTGCTGACCGGGGCAGGCCGCTCTGTTTCCTTGCGGGACCTCTTTGGCCGCAACTTGGAACAAATCTCTTTTACGCACCATTGGAGAGCATTTAGCAGCAGAGGCTAAGGCCAGGTCAGCAGACTTGTTGCTTGCCCCAACAGTGTGCATGCATCGTCACCCCCTTGGTGGCCGGAACTTTGAGTCATTCTCTGAAGACCCTCTCCTAACAGGAAAGCTAGCTGCGCAGTACATTCAGGGTCTCCAGGAAAATGGTATTGCAGCTTCAATTAAGCGTAAGCATGTCCTACCAAACCATCCCAAACGTTTATAATGACACCCTTTAGACTTTGTTGGCAACGAAGTGGAAACAGACAGGATGAGTAGAGACTCAATCATCTCAGAGAGAGCCTTGCGTGAAGTATATCTCCGTCCCTTTGAGATTGCCATTCGGGAAGCACAGCCTTGGACAGTAATGTCTTCGTACAACCTCCTCAATGGTGTTCATGCCGATATGAACTACAAAACGCTCAAACATATCCTACGAGGAGAATGGGCCTACGATGGGTTCGTTATCTTTCCTTTTGTTATAGATGATCCTGCGCTAATCTTCTAATAGGACTGTCATTTCGGACTGGAGCGGCATCAATTCAACTGTCGAATCCGTACGAGCGGGTTGTGACATTGAGTTTCCACACTCAACGAAGTGGCGATTTGACAAGCTTGTTGAGGCCGTGAATGAGCATCGAATTGGTATAGATGAGATTGACAGAGCTGCCGAGAATGTTCTCTCTTTAGTTGAGCGCGTTAAACCAAGTGCGGACATGTCGCCTGAGCGACCCGAACAGGAAGAGTACCGTCAAGAAACGCGCCGACTTATTCGCACAGCAGGACACGAAGGGCTTACGCTACTAAAGAATGACGGAATTCTTCCAATCTGTCCCAAGACGACAAAGATTGCGGTCATCGGACCCAATGCCAATCGCGCAAGTGCCAACGGAGGCGGCAGTGCCAGTCTGAATCCGTACTACACAACCCTACCTCTAGACAGCATCCGTCAGGTAGCTGGAGAGGTGAAGTTTGCTGAAGGCTGCTCGATCCACAAGTGGTTACCAGTGGCTTCCAAGTATTGCGTGGATAGCGCTGGCAACGTTGGCGTCGACATTGACTGGTACGCTGGCGACAGGTTCCACGGCGAACCTGTGGTTACTCAGAAACGCAACCATACAGACCTGTTCCTCTGGGACTCAGCGCCAATCGACGAAGTCGGTCTAGAGTGGTCTGCGGTCGTAAAGACCTCTCTGACGCCCACAGTGTCTGGCAAGCATTCTATTAGCTTCATGAGCGTTGGCCCTGGTAAATTATATGTCGATGGTCAGCTCGCGCTCAACTTATGGGACTGGGCTGATGAGGGAGCAACCATGTTTGAAGGATCAATGAGTTATACTATTGAGGTTGAAATGCAGGCATCTAAGCCTGTACAACTTATGGTCGAGATGACAAATGAGCTACGCCCGCTAGCCAAGCAGAAGCAGCTCGGCGTTACCCATAAGTTCGGCGGCTGTAGGATCGGCTTTAAGCAACAGGATAAGGGTGACTCCATCCAAGAAGCTGTTGCCATAGCCCGGGATGCCGACGTTGCCATTGTCGTTGTTGGCCTCGATGCCGAGTGGGAATCAGAGGGCTACGATCGTGACTCAATGGATCTACCCGGTGAGCAAGACGCACTCATCAAGGCAGTGGCTGCGGCCAATTCTCGTACAGTGGTAGTCAACCAGTCTGGAAGTCCTGTTTCCATGCCCTGGGTCGATGAGGTGGCAGCCATCATCCAGGCCTGGTATCAGGGCCAAGAAGCAGGCAATGCGTTGGCGGATGTGCTTTTTGGGCTGGTCTGCCCCAGTGGTAAACTTCCGGTAAGCTGATCTTCTCAAAACAAAAAGAAAATTAATGCTTACAAGAGCCCAGACTACTTTCCCACGACGCATAGAAGACACTCCGGCATGGCCCACCTGGCCTGGAGAGAATCTCCGTGCCGTGTACGCAGAGGGTTTGTATGTTGGGTACAAGCACTACGATCAGAACCGTATCGAACCACTATTTCCATTCGGCCATGGCCTCTCTTATACAACATTTGAGTATGGGCACCCGCAGTTGTCAGCTACTTCCATCACGCCTGATGATCGCATCACCATCACGCTGAGCATCACGAATACTGGCGCAGTGGCAGGAGCAGAAACTGTACAGTTTTACGTCCGAGACGAGAGCAGTCGATTTCCACGACCTATCAAAGAGCTTGTAGCGTTCGAAAAGGTGTTCCTAGAGCCGGATCAAACTGCATCAGTCATCGTTAATCTGGACAAATACTCCGTTGGGTATTACGACGATAGTATTTCCGAATGGATCGCCGAGAAGGGTGCGTTTGAGGTTATGATTGGAGCGTCCAGTGCGGATATAAGGTACGTGATCTTCTACAAATTACGGATAGAGACTTACATTCCCAGGCTTCGGGCTTGTATTCGAGTTGACGAAGATTTCACTTGGCTGTTCTAAGAGTTAAAAAAGGCAAAGGAGGATTGGCAAAGATCGTTCGACCATGTTGTCATCATCTAGGGCAGAGCATTAGAATTAAAATTTAAAAGATCAATACGGAGATTTCATCAACTCTAATCTTGCGGATACACAACACCACCGGCCTTCCTAGCCTCATCCATGATGGCAGCTATTCTCCGAGTCTCCGCCAAGGGCATAACATCGCTCTCCAGCTTCCCGGCCAAGATACATGATGCCACCGCATCTGCCTCAAAGTAGAAACCACTACCGGGATGCTCAAACTCGCGGACTTCTTCGGCAGTGTTATTGTAGCGCTGGATTCTTATAGACGTCGGCTTTGCTGCCATGGGGCCAGATAATATGATGACACCCCTGCTGCCCTCAATGCGACAAAAATCTCTCTCTGTAGTGCTCTCTAAAGAAGCGGTCAGAATGCCAAGGCACTGCTTCGAAGGATAGCTGACCACAATCGCTACCGAGTGATCAACTCCGTCTACGACAGTCATTCTAGATGAGATTTCGGACTGAAGCGCTTTTTCTCCGACCTGTCCATCCAGTATCAAATTGCTCAGGGTGAGCGGGTATATTCCAAGGTCAAGAAGAGCTCCTCCGCCCAGATTTAGATCCTTAATCCTCGACGTTGATGGCAACGCGCGCATGTCACAGCTAAAGTCGCAGAACATGCGTGACACTTTCCCAATAAGCATTTCTTCGTGTATCAGTGTTCTCAGCTCTCTAATTACTGGGAGAAACCGAGTCCAAACAGCTAGTGTCGTAAGTTAAATTGCTAGACCAGAGTGTTTCATGTCAATTACATACCTTCCATCACAAAGACTTTCTTTTGACTTGCAAGAGCTACTATCTCGTCCACTTCTTTGGCGTTTATCGCCATTGGCTTCTCGCAAAGTACGTGTTTTCCCGCGGCAATAGCATTCAGGCAGGCATCCTTATGCATAGAATGTGGCAACCCCACGTATACGATGTCTATCATCCCGTCTGCATACAGGTCTTCTTGTTTGGTGTAAATCTTGGGATTTTGCAGAGTGGTCTCGGTAGTCTCAAGAAATTTTAACCCTTTGTTCAAACTCGACGTGGCTACTGCTTCGATAACATGTCGGGCTGGAGTTGAACTGTGGTTTTGGGCGATCACTAAGTCTTTAACAAAGAGTGTTGAAATGTACCCGGTGCCTGATGTGTGTCAATGAGTATCATGCAGTAGAAAGTCACACTTTCACATACCAATAATGCCCCACCTGATATTAGGCGTTCGATGAGATTGAGACATTGCTTCTATCTTGCCAGATGACAATCAGATATTGACAACAATTGGCAGAGAATAGTTCGAGATTCTCCCACGGCCTATGAATTACTTCAAATTTCCATCATGATCGTCGACAATTATAAGATCACGTGTATGTTGCCTCCTCCACGGTCGGTTAGCCTAAAAGCTCGGGTCTCGTCGGGATGAGCGAAGCGTCCCTTCGGGTATCGCAAAACTCTCACGATATCCGGCAGCGCCCATTTGCTGTTAAAGGTGTCATATGATGTTGTTGAACCGAAGCCTCGGGACCCGAATCCCGGCCCAAGTTTCGCAGTTCATGAGCTGATATTACGTAGTGACGGCGGCCCACAGACAAAGACAATCCGGGTCCAATCTGGCGAGGATCTGCTCCATGGTTTCGCCTTCATCGAGTATTTAAGAATGTATTACTCCATTTCTCAAGAATCCAGCCCCTTTACTAATTCTACCAGCCTAACTTTGCTATCAAATATCCTTGCACTACTATTACCACCGACATCATGGCAGTCAAGTACGAGTTTCTCACGCTCCAACAAATCGAACACTTTCTGAGGTACGGCTGGGTATCTATCCCCGAGTGCTTTACTAGAGAGCAAGCCGAAGAGTGGACAAAAGATCTCTGGACACGTCTTGGCTACGACAGGAACGACCCGTCTACCTGGGTTTTGGAGAAGATTAACATGCCAACACTCAACACGGTTGACGTCCGTGACTTAGCACCCAAGGCATGGAAAGCCATTTGCGAACTCTCCGGTGGAGAAGATCGTGTTTCGGAAATCTCTCGCTACTGGGGAGACAACTTCATCGTCAACTTCGGCAGCGAGAAGCTCAACGGGAGGATTGTGGGTCCTCGCGAGCTGGACAACTGGCACGTTGACGGAGATAACTTCATCCACTTCCTCGACTCTCCAAACCAGGGCTTGCTGGTGATTCCATGCATCACGGACGTCTTGGAGAACGGTGGCGCGACGTACATTTGCCCCGATGGAATCGCTGTCGTGGCTAAGCATTTGCTAGACAACCCCGAGGGTGTGACGCCGTACATGGCGCGAAAAGGAGAGGAAAAGCAGTTTCACGAGTTTCAGTGGTTCTGCGAGCAAATAAAGAACCCCGATAAATGCAATCTGTTCCAGCAGATGACAGGAAAATGCGGTGATGTGGTTCTGATGCACCCGCTCATGATGCACTCAGCTTCGAGGAACGCCCTGCACACCCCTAGGGTCATTACCAACCCATTTGTATCTCTGAAAGAGCCTTTCAGCTTCAACCGCTCTGATCCAAGTGATTATTCATTGATTGAGAAGAAGACGCTCAAGGATCTTGGGGTTGATTCATTGCCCAACTGGAGGATCAAGGGAGAGAGGGAAACTCTGAATCCTGGGCGCGTGGCGATTCATGAGCGAATGAAGGAGATGGAGCTGCGGAGGCTAGCGGGAGAGAATATTGGGCCTGTTGGTGATTCTGGAGTCGAAGTTCACCGAGAGATTGTAAAAGGACTGGTATGGGAGAAGCCTGAGCCAAGCATGACTGCCCAAAATGTCTAGCAATGAGCATTCTGATGTATTGACAAATTCCATTATATGTCGCTAGATGTTAGTATGCAAGCTTATTACTTTCCATATTAAATACACCAATGCGAAGTGATAGATATTCTAGACCCAGATTCAGTAGGTTTTAGAAGAGGGTCCAGAAGTTGCCAGTGCTCGGTTGTTCCTCGCTTCCTGGCAACCAGGTTCCAAATAGCATGTCATACTGTGAACTCATCTCAAATGAAGCAACATATCCTGCCATACCTTTCATGGCTTCATCGTCGTACACCCCTAGTATGGGTGCATCATCCACATGGCCTTGAGAAGGCATATTCTCTGGTCCATCATCGCGTCTAACCCAACCAGAGTCATCCATCGGTCTGTTTCGTAGAACGTCTGCTTCCACATCCATGCGTTGCGTGACCTCAAATCTACTGTTTAGATCCTCTACAACAATTGTTGGTGAGACAACGGTGTCTACCGTGTCTCTGTATTCCCCTCCACTAACCGCTTGTATTTGTGTTTCTTGTTCATCTGTATGTCTCTCGACGAGTTCCTGGCGAGAATGCCGTCGCTTCAGAGGTAATCCAGCATCTATGATGCTTTCAGCAGAAGCGTGGCCGATGTTCCTACGGATGATGTTTCGAATTCCTTGTTGCTGCCATTAGACAATATTAGTGAACATTATCGCCGTATAGCTGTGAGGGACATGTAACTGTAACTGTGTTTCGCCGTGTATATATATATATGGGTAACTTACCACTGTCGCAATCCTCGGCATTCGACTTGCCAGCCAATCCAAGGAGGAGATGTTAGATGCCAATAAAGCGGGAATCTCGCACATCCGATAATCTTGTTTAAGAGGATCAGATTCTGGCAACTTTTGGATGGCGAGAAGCGTTTTCGTATTAGAATGCACTAGAACGATTACGATGGGATCGCTCAGTCGAGCACCTCGAATACTGGCAATACTCCGCCAAAAGATACTCTGCTCCAAAGACGACTTGAGCACCTGCTGGCGGCATGTCTGTATAAAGGGCGCATTTGCAGAGGTGAGCTTGACCGACTCGCGGAATCCGGGGAGGCTAAAGCGGTATAAGTTACAGTGGCACTCGTGCCACCAGGACTTTAGCATGATGAAAGTCGCCTTTTCTGCCGCGTTGGTGTGAAGGTACAAATTCTGCTTTGTGAATCTCAGGTTTGAGGGAAGTCGTTGCTCAAAGTCGGAGAGCTTCGTGTGAAGGGCAGAGACTTGCTGCACCATTTCATCGACATGAATCATCATTTGAGAGACTCTCTTCATGAATCTTGATCGAGTAGATGTCAAAAAACACGCTCGATCTTAGGCTGTAACTACTACTCACAGATGAATCTCGCGCCATATTTCAAACAACCCAACTAGGGCAGCAAAGCCACTAATGTTTCGGACTTCCTGGTGGCTAGTAAAGGACTGCAAAGTCTCTGTCTCAACCTCAATCTCAGCCATGAAGAAGTGTTCACTGCAGGGCAACCGTAGGCTATCTATGTACTTTGAGCACACAGAAAACTCTTCGACAGTTCCAGCGAGCAGCCGGTCCAGTATGCGGAGGTTCCACATCATGCGCCTCCGACTCTCTTTCTCGCTGGGTGACCCATTTGCTGATTCCACATTGATCTGTAGACAGTAAGCCAATCGTGCAGCTAATCCAACCAACATCCACGTCTTTCCCATGTTGCCGATGGTGTAATAATAGTTAGCCCACAGCACTAAAACCTGCAGGTTAAGGAGGGAGTACGACCCCATGTTGGCCATGATGTAGGTATCAACATCGTCGGCCCATTGGGCGGCTTGTTTCGTCATGTCCGCAGAAGTCTCGACAAAATGTGAAGCAGAGACAGCCATAGCTTTAAGCAGCACGACGGGCGCTTTCTCTTCGTCTAGTTCCTCAAGCAGCCTGCCTTGATGGATGAACCCATGATTCGTTAGTGGGTATACGAACTCGAAATAGGCATCTATAAGGGCCCTAATCATCTCCTTGGGATGAATTGTATTGTTCGTGATACTATACGCACGGTCATTAACAGTACTGATGCCACAATTAGAGCATCGTTACTCACAGGCTGGGATGTTGACGCGGAGATACAGCCACGAGCTCTGCCTGAGGAAGATCACGTTCCGAGGCCGGTGACTCGTTTCTGTCATCATCATACAGGTGATTCGGTTGCGCTGAAACTATCTTGCGCGCCTTGGCATCTTCTTGACGAGGCTCGGCAGGCCGTTTGGCAGCGCGTTTCGTCTCAGGGTATGTACACACAAGTTCGTTCTGCAGACATCTTTGGCAACCGATTGGGTCGCTGGAGCACTTGAGTTTGCGCGCAGCGCAGTTCAGACACGCTCTCTGTGCTCTATCCCGTGGAATGCCTGCCTCAGTCATGTACCGGGATCGGGGACCGGTTCCCTGCTGCAAAATGACTAACAACATATCAATGTCTCGCTCAATGCCAACGGTAATGTCATCTGCAACGACTGTATAAGATGCCTACCTGACCCGCGACCGGGCTGCTCGTACTGGCACTGCACTCCACGTCTTTCACAGTTCGCGCAGGGATTAGGAGCTGAACTGTCACACTTGACCTGTGGAATAAACAGTTAGCCAGCCACCACCATCTGTAGAGTCGGGAATCGGCAACCTTGCGCTTGGAGCAGACCCAGCAGCCTCCCTTGCGCATACGTGGCATTGGGTTTGTGTGAGTGGGTGCGAGTGCCGGCGCAAATGTGCTATTGGACAGCAATAGCCCGAACGGTCATTGAAATGTGCAAGAAGAGTACAATGGTGGGCACTTCTGTTGATTCGGGAAGTTGAAAAGTGAACGCGGATAGCGAGGGCCGAGAGGTTTTAAATTCTGATCAACTGGATTGGATCGGACCAAACCCAGCGAATAAGAAGTCTCAAACAGCATTATTGCCCAAAAGATTTAGGGTCTTGGACTTTCTCCCACGCCACGACGCCATCAGGCAAGACTACTGCTGCGTGTCCACTGCATCTGTCAGGGAAGATGCTTCAGCGTAACCCGAGAGCCGAGATGTGCCACATGTCACCGGAGAGTAATACAGAACTACCCCATGGGGCCCCAGAGATTTGGCTTCTGCAGGGCGATTTATTGGGGACGGCGCGCCAGTAAATGGTTCAGCTGTGTCGTGATTGGGTATGTCATGTCTACTTAAGTCGCCGCAACTTACTAGGTAGCTCTGTGATTTGCGAGATCCGAAAATTCCGACATAAACTAAAATCCAGCCACGACCTGTCCTACCTATCATCTTAATCACGGCAGCCGTTGAGATTTCTCCAGTTACACGGGTTAAAGAAACATTCACCGAGGACAAGAATCTGCTGCAGAATGGCACACAAAAGATTAAACATCTACAAAAGGACCCTCTCCCCACAGCTTCACCCTCAGTGGCCAGTGCTACACTCTGGCACATTGCATTCGACACTCTGGGCTTCATTCAGCGGCGCTTGCAGGTATTCGGCGAGCTACAAATCTCCTATTCTCGCAATCTCCGCCCTTTTGAAGCTATTATACCTCAATCTACTCAACCATGGCTCCATCCGCGGTCACTTCTCCTGGCAACGCGGTGCTATTGGCGAATGTGACTAACAACACTCACCGGCTGTGGTGGAGAGACCCGGGCCTACGAAGCCTCAACGTTCTACTTTTATCCTGTTTTCTCGGTTCCATAGCAAACGGCTATGATGTCTCTCTCATCTCTGGACTCGAGGCGATCCCCCGTTGGTTCGAAGACATATCTGGCGCCAAGAATGTCAACACTCTGGGGCTCCTCATCGCGGCCTACTCTTTTGGCGGCGTTATCTCTTTCTTTCCGGCACCCTGGGTGGCCGATAAGCTGGGTCGTCGATGGGGAATCATAATTGGAGACGTAGGCATAATCGTGGCCATCATCGGGCAGTGCTTCTGCAAGACGGCCGTGCAGTTCCTCGGCACCCGCCTCGTCCTCGGCTTCTTCTCGCTTTTTAACTCCATCAGTTCAACAGCGCTTCTCTCAGAGCTTGCCCATCCCCGCCAGCGAGCTATTGTTGGCGCCCTCTTCAATACTTTTTTCTTTGTAGGCGCCATCACGGCCGCTTGGACATCCTTCGGGAGCCACAGTATCGACAACAGCTGGTCGTGGAGGACGCCTGTCATTACACAGCTCTTTTGGACGAGCGTGCAGCTTGTCTTTGTCCTATTTACTCCAGAGTCTCCGCGTTGGTTGGTAAATAATCAGCGGCTCGATGAGGCTAAAAGCACCTTAGCCAAGTATCACGCCAATGGTGATGAGACTGACGAGCTCGTCATTGTCGAGTTTTCCGAGATTTGCGCCTCAGTCGAGCTGTCCAAGAGCTCAAAGGTGACTTGGGCATCGTTGTTTGCTACCCCCGGCAATCGGAGGAGAGTTTTCATCTGCCTCGGGCTCGGTCTCGCTACGCAGTGGGTTGGTAATGGCATCATTAGCTACTATTTTGCACCGGTGCTTGAGACGGTCGGCATCTCCAACCCAACTCAACAGCAGGGCATCAACGGGGGTTTGCAGATTTACAACTGGTTTTTGTCAATTGCCGGGGCGATGCTGGCTGAGAGGGCTGGGCGTAGAAAGCTATTTATGCTATCGTCGTCCATAATGTTGCTGTTCATGATCCTCGTCTTGACATGCTCGGCAGTCTTCGCCAACACGGGAAACTCTTCTTCCGGTACAGCAGTTATCGTGTTCCTGTTCCTGTTCTTAGGCGGCTACGTTATCGGTTTCACACCAATCCCTATTTTGTACGTCAATGAGATTTGGCCAACAGAACTTCGAGCCAAGGGTGGATCCGTGTATTGGCTCTCGCAAACGTTAGCAGTCTGCTTCAACCAGTATGTGAATCCTATTGCGCTGCGTGAGATTCAATGGCGATACTACTTTGTCTACGTCGGCGTTCTGATTGCTGTCATTATTTTTGTTTACTTCTTTGTTCCGGAGACGAAGGGGAGTTCCTTGGAGGAGGTCGCGGGTATTTTTGACAAGGAGTACGCAGTGGCAGTATCTCAGCCACTCAGCAACGCATTGAGAAAGGAGGAAACTGAGGTAGCAACCGTCGAAAACGCAGCTTGATTTCAGCTGCAAATTGCGCTTAGATAGCCGGGGAGAATTTGAGCATTGAGTAGGAGAGAGAAAAGGCCTAACGCCCAACTCCATGTGTGAGGTATCCGAGTCAAGTGCACTCACGTGTTCTGTAAACTTTGCGTTTATCCCCCGGGTAGTTAAGATATAGCTAGACCTAGATGATAGCAAACGTCTATTAATGCCATTACTCCTCGATATAGAGGTGAAAATAATAATCTATTGAATTCTTTTTATACGTTTAGCTTAAGGAATAAGAGCGGAGCGAATTTTATTTTCAGGCACTGATCCTATGTCTTAATATTTACAATAAGCTGCTGGCTGTTGACTGTAGCAGACGGTCTGAGGCTAACATAGTGATACGAAAACAGCTTTACCAAGACATCGTACCGACGAAGCAGCCTTTGCGCAGCAATAAAGCGAGGAAAGTGGTACCTAAGAAAAGACTTAGTGCCTCTTGGCCTCTCTCTCTTTATTAAAAATGCAGGACACAGAACTTGCACCCGACCAATCTATGGCTACACCGCGGGGAGGCGGTAGTTCCACTCCTCGTCTGTAACCCTAATCGGCCAATAATCAGCTTCAGCGCCCAAACTTTTGTAGATTGGATCCTCAGACCAGTTTATCTCACAACCCACATAGCAAAAAGCTTCCGTTTTGGGCAGTTTGACTTTTTGAGGTGTCAAATCACCAAAATGGGTCATGTGTATGTCTCGCTAAATACATGTACGTGCACTCAATCTAGACCACCGAGAACATTTGCCTATGACACATTGTACAGTAAGTACTGCGACGGACGCAGTAACACCCAGCTCTCGTATAGCAAGTCGATGACTTACAGCCGCCACCAGTAGGGGGGAATAGCGGTAAGGAAGCATGGGAGGTGGGCGAAATCTTACTCCGTACATGGCTCTTGAAAGACCTGCGGACGGGACGAATGTGGAGAAGTGTTTGCACACTGGCTTGGATATTTGGATGAGAATGGGGGCCGGCAGGCGACCTCTGGGAAAATTAGATATGGAGGTATTAGAAACTGGCTATCTAAGCTATTAACTGAATCTCATATATCCAGTCGTGCTAGCTGGATCATTTTCAGATCTAGATGATCCGGTGTAGGATCATTGGATCACTTCAATGATCTGATGATCCGTTCTTGATTGGCTAAATGGCCCGTCATTTATCCAGTCTTGTCTTGCCAAGATGGCCCATTGTCACGACTATAAGAGCCCAGGTTGTGATAGTAGGGCGCCCTCTAACTTACTACTTTCAGATAACATAATACTATTTTAAGACAGCACGCTAGTGTAGCATATATTAAGAGGGGTGTCCTAGTAGGCCCTCTGACTTACTACTTTAAGATGATACAATACTGTTTTAGGACAACACGCTGGTGTAGCATTACATCAAGCGACATATTGTGTAGCAGTGTAATTCGTCGCCCGTGCCTAGTCTGCCACAATTCGCTAATGTCCGCATCGGCGGCCAACGACTTGAATATTCCACGTACTGCGCTAAGCGAACCGGCGACTACAATGACTCATGATGGCAACAATTTCTTCTGAATCTTTACGAGATTCGACATAAGGGCCATGTCAACTCCTGCTTGAGTCCAAGACCGAGCTGTGTAGTCTAGACTTTCAAGTTAATAGAATCCCTTCCAGGCGGTAGCTCCGACTGCATTGTGCTGGCGGCTCATCAAAAGCATGGCAGGCAGTAGTATTGGTACTGTAGGGAGAGCACGAACAGGTCTGTGAAAGCTTTAAAAAAAGAGCTTGTCTGACCATCCCTCTCGAGGGCCACCGATATAGGCGACTGCCAGATACGTGAAGACCACTATAGCACATCGGAGAGGGTACTAGGGCAAATGTAGACTACCTAGGGTCTCCTACGGACGTCGCTGATATTGAAGATCTGCCATCTCATCAGGTAAAATCGGACTTCGGTCTCTTGGAGTCTCCGCCCGTCCCGCTCTGATCGCGTCTAGTTTGATTGCTCAATTGAGCAAACTTTCCGGTATTTCGATGCGGCATTTCTGTGAGGAGATAATCATCAAATATCGAGATTAGAGTAGGCCGAGAGACGAAACAAGCCAAACAGGCCACAGGCCAAACGAGCTAAGCGAATATGAGTAACTAATTAATGCCCCAAGCAATAAAGACTGAGCATAACAACAACTGCAGTTAGAGTCATCGAGAAGGCACGTTATTTTGATACTAAACTGTCTGGATAAGCGACGAAGGAGCCGTAACGCGCAATAAGATATATGAGGGAGGAATATTAGAATA
This sequence comes from Trichoderma atrobrunneum, assembly GCA_003439915.1. Lineage (NCBI taxonomy): Eukaryota > Fungi > Ascomycota > Sordariomycetes > Hypocreales > Hypocreaceae > Trichoderma > Trichoderma atrobrunneum. The sequence continues at coordinate 302,072 of PNRQ01000009.1, forward strand.
TTAGTAACAATTCGGTCTCCTAATGCGATTCAACTGTCCGTTTCAAGAGAAGTGGTAAGATGAAAGTGATTTTATTAGAGCAGTAACCTTTCCGCCACTGCGCTTTTAGCCGTGACTATACGCAGGATTATAGTAAGCACTCATCGGCTACTGAGAAGCATCCCACTTCCTTAATGACTTTAAGCATCCATCACATTGCTAAACAGTGGCTATTGAATTCTAGGCTTAATTCTAAACCCACACAATATCGTTCAATTGTTAGATGACACAACAAGTCCAGGTCCCAAGGCTTGGCCATCTTTAACTACCACTTTCTCAATTGGTAGCACAACGAAAAACATCCTCAGCCAGCCGCCGTTCTCCTGCTCCGGGGTGATATTCTTCCACGAATGTGCAGTTCCTCTTTGAACCAATACATCGCCCTTACGCATTACTTTCGAATTGCCTGAATCAAGCGACCATTCTACTGACCCGTCTAGAATAACAACGTAATCCAATGTAAGCGTCCGATGCATGCCAGAGACGCTTCTGGGCGGAAAATCAACAATCCGGCACATTGTTGCTTGGGAATGGACTTCCGGTGGCACGGGTGCCTCCAAGTCCTTTCGGTATGACTTTAAATCGGCATCGGCATCGGCTTCAGAAGTAATGGCCGATTGGGGTGACAGGCCACGAACTGGAAATGTGCTTGTCGAGTAGAGTTGGATATTCCTGACGGGTACTCCAGTACTGGGATTGGGGAATGGGCTCCATGGACTTGTCTCATCGAATGCTGTGCAAAAAGCAGCATGACCAGTCTCCGTGTCATGAGTTGAGATAATGCGTCGAGGGATTGGGAGGGGACAAGCGTCAGAACTATCAGTAGCAGACATGATGAGAAATTGTTTTACATAAGCTTTCCTGGCTCTTCGAGGGTAAACGATGAGTGCATCAAGATATTCATGAAAGTTGAGGTGAGAAAAGAAACACCTTTATGTGATATTGTTGGAAGGGGATTATATACATGTTATTCTGTTATATTCTCGGAGTCTCGGGGCTTATTTCCGTAGTGTAAGCTATTATACCACTGCAATTGTAAAGCAAGGGCTTCAAATCTATGTCCTATTTGGCATGATTGATTCCGTTAACTCCGTTATGATTTTACCAAGACCGGTCTAAGGCTGGTTTAAGGCTGGTGTGTAATACACTGGGTGTTCCTATAGTAATTCTAGGTTAGCTATTCCTACTATATAAACCAGCAGTTGTGACAAACTGGGTGTTCCTATAGTGAAATTATAAAAATAATTTATCATCCATCTTCGATGCTACAGCAGGCGGCATTTCAACTAACCTGGTCACCCAAAACATGCATCCGGAGCGTTCCAGGAAGAGATTTGAGAAACGACAGGCCCTATAATCCCTAACCCCTAAAGCCATCGCTAATGAAGCTATACCTTGTTCCTTTGTTGACTGTTTCCTGGCAGAGAGGCTTATATTGAGTGGCTATTGCAGAAGTGTAGCATGCCTCCATTTGCCCTCGCCTCTGGGTTCGCACGCAAGTCTGACTTAATGCCATGCTTGACTCAGAAATCACGCAGAGCAAACGCCGTTTGGTGACTACTATATGTCTTCTTAATGAATCGTTTTTTCTATTCCGAATTTTGAAGATGTAATCATTATGGCAGCCAAGCTTTCTCCCCGGTTCTTTATCACTCTGTTACTGCCTATAATAAGTTTATATTTAGAGAGATTCTTCTACACCGCTACGACGCTGAATTAAAGACTGGCATTTCAATAATAATGACATAGATAGTGGAGTAATTCAAGTTCAGGCTGATAAGTATCTGGTTGGATTACTACGATGGGCAGTTGGAGCCACCTCAGGTGACAACTGGTCGGCCGTGCTGGGCAGCGTCGGTAGCATTATCACCCAGCAACACCCGGACTTCAACCCCGAGGCTTTAGGTACAAGAAGCTGAGTGAGTTGGTAAATACTACTGCAATGATTCCTTTAGAATATCATCGTCTTACAGACGGTAAATCTGCCGCTCTTTGTGTACAAGATTAGAGACGGGTCGTCGCACAGGCTTCAAGATGACATGTGAGGTAACAGCTCACAGTCGCGACCATTTCCACTTTCAATACAGCTGATGGTTGAAGACAACCTCACAAACAGTGAATACGTAAAAACTGTCTTTCTTCTCCAGTGGTCCTCTGTGCCGTACATATACAATATAATCAAGGCATAAAATAGCAATAGTCCTTTATCATGCCGCAGCTTAGTGCAGTAGCCTCTTCTTGAAACTCCTGACCAATGCACTTTATCTATCGGCTCCTGCATCCATCACATTTTCCGTTTGACGGTACTGCATTGGAGCACCTGGTTTTACGGCGCTTGCACTCCCAGCAGCTTAATGTAAAAACACACTCCGCTAATTACTATAAGAAACATTGTTTTCAACAGTACTAGCATCTACTCAATTAACACAGTCATTGTGCAAGACTGTGCTGATCTAGAAACTGTGTCCAGCTTAATAGAATATTCATAAATTGAAAGATGCTATAGCCTGTCTGATAATAATATAACGGCCTTTAGGGTAAGATTTCTAATGTATAAATCTTGCAGTGCCCCCTTTAAAACCCATGCTAGAGAATGCCCCTCCACGCGTAGGTAGGTTTTAGTAGCTAAAATAAACACCTTTATGTCTACCCTTAGATCGGTGCCGATTCGGCAATATTCATTCTTCGAATTGCATTATAAGTGTAGAAAATTCTCTTTCATTATTGAATCTCTTTGTACCCTCTGGTAAAGCTTCATTTGCTCAGAAACCATGGATCTCAATAATATCCTTAAAAATGAAAAGAACGATAACTCAGTTCAGGCGTGCAAACCCTCGACAAACATGCACGATCTCACACGAGCAGAAACGAATAACTTGACTAAACCAGCTACCAATGAGAAACTTCAGACCGAGGCTGATAATCCTCGAGACAGTCAACGTGCAGAAGGTCCATATTCTATTTACAGTCAAAGAACAAAAACATTTCTTATAATATCCGTCTCCTTCATGGCCATTATTTCTCCACTTTCTTCAGCGGTCTATTTGCCAGCCATTCTCCTGATTAGTCGCGACCTAAATGTTTCACCATCTTTGATCAATCTTACTATCACGACTTATCAGGTTGGTTTCCTATCGTCGCTCCATGATTTTTTGATTAAGTTGCTGATTGCATTCATTTGCAGATATTTCAAGGCATTGCGCCATCTTTCATTGGAACTTTTTCTGATACTTACGGTCGTCGGCCTGCCTATATTATCTGCGGCATTATATATCTGGCAGCCAACATTGGACTGGCTTTCAATAATACATACGTGGGTTTATTGGTTCTTCGATGCCTCCAATCGTGTGGAAGCTCGGCTACTATTGCTCTTGGCTCCGCCACTGTAGCCGACCTGGCCACCCGTGCGGAAAGAGGCAAATTTATCGGATACGCTGGGATGGGCGTGACTCTAGGCCCAGCTATTGGCCCCGTTGTAGGTGGTCTAATCTCAGAGAATTTGGGCTGGAAAGCTCTATTCTGGTTTCTTGCAATTTTGTCCGGTGTGCTTTTCTTGTTGATTTTCGTTTTTTTACCCGAGACATGCCGTTCTGTTGTTGGTAATGGCAGCATTCCCAGCCCCTGGTGGAACATGTCTCTTCTGGCTTATATTCAGCATCGAAGGAATCCAATTGGAAGTAGTTTGGAAAAGCCGGCAGCCAGAAAGAAAAGACCTAATCCATTTGCTGCACTCAAGATTCTTCTTCACAGAGAGTCTGGGATGCTGCTTGGATTTGGCTCGCTCATGTATGCTGGATATTTTTCCGTTCTCACAACACTCTCCAATGAGCTTTCTGTTCGATTTGGGTACAGTCCAGTCATTATTGGCCTTTGTTACCTTCCAATAGGCGTAGGCAGCATAACCACCAGGTGGACAGTGGGGTATTTGATCGATCGCAACTTCAAAAGGCATGCTGATAAAGCGGGTTACGAATTTACGATTAATCGTCAGCAAGACATGAGTATGCTGAACGTGGAACGGGCCCGGTTAGAAGTATCTTTACCTCTTATCTACCTGGCCTGCGGCGTCGTATTGGCCTACGGTTGGACTATGGAGAGTAAATCTTCCCTGGCTGGTATCGAGATAACCCTCTTTTTTATTGGCATGTTTTTCACCGGGGCTCTAAACGGCTTGAACGTGTTGGTAGTAGATATCAACTCAGATACGCCTGCTACAGCTGTTGCAGCGAATAACCTCTTCCGTTGCTTAATAAGTGCCGGCGCGGTGGCCATCGCCACTCCGATGATTAACAGAATCGGCTTGGGTTGGATGGGTGTGTTCATTGCAGGGGTTTGGGTGATATTTAGCCCATGCGTCTGGATTATAATGCTATTTGGGCATAAGTGGCGATCAGGCAGGATACCTATTTAAGGACCTGCCGTTCCCACTTCATCGGGTGGCATCGGACATTTAATTTCGGGGCTTCGGTCCCTCGGAGTCTCCGCCCGTCCCGCGAAATCTAGCTGCACACTTTCGTAGCTTTTCAATTCAGTATTTTGGGAGCTGAGGATTATGAACACTTGAGGTTAAAGTGGTCTAGCGAGCCAAGCGAAGGTTAAACCTGTTCAGGAGGGAAGGCAGCTGGTTGTACGACCTAGCTGACGCCGCAAATCGTCGGAACGGGCAGAGCTATGCAATCCATAGAATAAAATTTACTCAATCCAGTTCTTTCTCAACCAGAAGTTCCTCTAAAGTACCTTTTTCTCTTGTTGTTTTGCGTTGTAAGAGCTACTGTGACTACCGGTACTGTACTGATAGCCATATGTTTTTGGTTTTAGAGATGAAGCTTGTAGAGCGCCCATGTGCTCATTTTGTGCCTGCCGCTTAATTGCCTAGGCCTTTGTTCTAGAACCGTGATTGAAATTGAGCTGAATATTTTATATTTACTTCTTCTTACTCCAACGGAACACATTGGGTTTTTTAGGGAATATGCGTCTTAATTCCTAGCAGCAAACCCTCCAAAATGTTTACAAATGTTTGCGTCTACAGGAACAACAAGCAGATTCTCTTCAGAAATAGCGTTCCAGAAATTCCTAAAGGTGCTTAAGGCATGGTATTGATCAATTGCTTCCTTATCTTTGCCTATTTATTCACAGCTCGTTATTATATAAGTGCAAAGTTTTGTGTTAAATTAACATGTAAAGACTCCATATTTTTAAGGGAGCAACAAGACAACATGAAAACTGTTGGAAAGGGATCAGTTGGCTTACATTCAATGTGCACAATGATCTTGTTTGTTTCGTTGAAATGTTCTTCGTTTAGACATATCTCCTCAAAAAGCTGGAACTGCAGGATCGAATCCAGAGTCTCTTCGACTTGTCTGGAGATGGTCTCCAGAAGAGTTTTGACCTTGAAATAGTTCGGAAAACCACGTAAATTACCACCATTCGCATCAGCAGCTTTCCAACAAGTCAACTTACTCGCTCTGTTTTGCCTGGATAGGGTACGAATAGAACTGTTACGAACAGGTCTGTCATATCTAGTTTATTCCAATGATGTTTTTGGTTTGCTTTTTGGTTTCGAGAGATTAAATATTTTGTCTAATATCATTTACATAAGTATGCTTACCAGCAGCCCCAAAACATTTATAAGAACGACCTTGGCTTCTTTGGATTGTGGCAAAATAGAATGAATATGAACTATGTAGTAGATCCATGCTCGGAATTAGCCGGAGGACTTTGGAACGGCTTAGAAATAGCTCTGACCGCATTGGGGTCGAGATGCGTATTACGTTTTCGCTAGTCAGATCGCTCAAAGCAATTAATCAAGATTGCTGCCAAATGCTGCATGATGATGAATTACCATAGTTGTTGGGGTATTTTTTACAGTTGGCTCAGAAGGCAAACACTTGGTATGTCATGTATGGAGGCTTCGAAGGGGCTCATGCCGGTATTCTGTGCATCGTACAATTTACCTCATCGTGATCATGAATAACATGGATACAGGTGTGTGTAATCTACAATAAACAAGAAAACCGCGCAGCTATTGCCCACGTCTATGAAACCGCAGCCCTTAGCTCGGTTGCCTCGGCATCCCTTAAAGCGTGAAAGAGGCGTACGAAGTGCGTACAAGATCCTTGTGCAATAGTCACAGCGCTATCTAGAAGCTAAGATATCGTGATCAAGTGATGGTAATAATTTGCTGCCGAAGTTCTTTCCATATGATGAGAGCTTTTGGCCTCTGCATTCCCTTCCTTGAGCTTTGACAGAAGTCAACATGTTCACTTAAGTTTTAAGTTAACAACCATCTAACGTATCCTACCTGGTACTCTCCTCAAACTGTACTTAACAATCATGACATGGAAGGCTTTAATGATTGCGATATAGACCTTCCCAAAAAGCCCATGGCAATGGACTACTGTAGTTACGACCATCTCCCTGCCTTCACTATTGCTTTCCATGTAATCCATTACAAAATCTTGGTGTTCCCTTATCAGAATTGAAGTTTGAAAGTCGAGATGCCTGTCAAATTCTCCCACAATAATCTCACTGTCCGTGCGCGAGAGGATAGGGAATACTGCAATAGTGTCGATGCCCCTTTTCTCTGCTGCTGCTTGTATTTCCGTAGAGCGCTTCACGCCAAAGGTTGCCATAACTCGATCTCTAATCCGCATCAACAGTGAGAACCAGGCAGGTGGCTCGCAAAAAAGGCCCGTGCGAGGACATCTGGTGTGTATGCTCCTGACTTAGGTATTGGGAGTGACACAGCATATGCGTCAACAAAATAAGCTGATTTGTATAACGATGCCAACTTGCTTTCACTTGGGAAACGAACGGCGTGAACAGATGATAACGGCATTCGCGTTCCTCGCGCTGGGCAAGTATGCAACGAAAGTAAGACTGGGGTACAATAACGTTGCGAATGGCAGCGCGGTCGAGTCTGCGCTGCTGCAACCCGAAGCATTATTTAGCAGATAGGCTGCAGAGAAGAAAGGATGAAGTGATGAGCCTACCAACATGGCCAGGGAGAAAGGTAAATAGAACCTTTGGAACAAGGGTCATGTCCTTGCGCATCCGAAAATACCCGATTAGCGCCTGCAGGCTGGTGAGGAATTTTGCAATGCGTGACTCACGTTGGGGCTCACAAAGACTATGTAGCTACCTGGCCGTTTTCCGTTCGGCACAGAAGAACCAAACCCCCAAGGGGTGGCTGCATATTCAACCAAGAAGAAAAATAGCTTAGGATTCTTATGTGGGGGCATCCTCTGGACTATCAACGCCTAGGACATTAGAGCGACGTTTACAACCATGCACTGCACGACATACCTTACACGAGGAGGCTAGAAGAGCTAGGAGAGCTAAACTGCCGCAGGGTATCAGTTTCTTACAGTCTCAGACTCAGGAGCACCTTTGTCAGCTATTTCAGTTGTGATCGGTTTTCGGTCGATATTATAATACCCATTCTCTCCCACTATCCTTTGCTCCCTCCCTCAATTATCATTCAATTACATTGGCGATTGCGTGCGGTGGCCTCTAGTTCTATTCGTTCAGCAATACCTTTTACCATGGCAATTACGACTGAGGGAACGTTCCAGATTGACGATGATAGCTTCTATTCCAAGACTTGGGCGGTACGTTTGGCACAGAGCATTCCGGGAGCTCTTGGATCGGTAGAGGCTGACTTGCCTATAGCCAACTGGCGCAGTTGTGGCCAAGCTAATATTAGTCCATGGTTTCAGCGACCACATCAACTGCTACAACGAGCTCTTCTCCAGGCTTACGGCTCATGGTATCCAGATTTTTGCATGGGACCAGCGTGGCTGGGGTCGCAGTGTGACGAGATCATCCGAGAAGGGTCTTACGGGCGGGACGACGCGGGTGCTCGCCGATGTGGCTGCTTTCATTGGGGATAAGTTGCCGTCTGAAGTACCCATCTTTGTGATGGGCCACTCTGCCGGTGGAGGTACGATTCTCACACTTGCGGCCGAGCCACAGTACAAGAATCTAGTATTGCAGATCCGCGGCTGGATCCTAGAAGCCCCTTTAGTGGGCTTTCTGCCTCAGCAGGAACCAAATTCTATCGCGGTAATCGCTGGTCGATTGGCATGCATGCTGTTTCCCCAGAAGCAGATGATACACTATGTGGCACCTGAACTGTTCAGCCGAGATACGGCAATTGTCGAATCAATTAGGAATGACCCCCTACGCCACAACACCGGCACACTGGAGGGTCTGGCAGGATTGCTCGATCGGACTAAGGCCTTATCGTCGGGGAAGACTAAGATGGGGAGGCATGTGCAGAGCGTTCTTCTCATGCACGGGACCTGCGATAGGTCGTGCAGCTATGATTCTGCCGTGGAGTGGTTGAATAGGCAGGAGATGAAGGACAAGACGGTTAAGTCATACGAAGGAGCGTATCATCAGCTGCATATGGATCTTTGCCTGGACGAGTTCTGTGAGGATTTGGCGGAGTGGATCTTACAGAGGAGTGTCTCGACTGAACAGAGTGATATCATTTCTATGGAAGGTTAACATGAAGCCCTTTAGAGACGGATATAATAGTCTCCCTCCTAGGATATTTTCCTTGATTATTCCCTTCTTGAATGCCTCGAAAAAAGCCGAGAAGAAGTCCTCCTTCGAACTTGGTTTGTACCTGCCCTCATCTTCCTCTCAATCTCCCGACCATACGCATAGCGGGCTGAAACAGCCAATATCAAGAGGTTTTAGCATGTAAGATAAGTGAGGGGGTATGTACCGGTACAGCAGAGAGGAACGATATGCTTTTCCTTGCAGAAGGCGTCCAAATTGAGAGATTGATGACTTTCATGGCCATCCAGCACAAGAAGCCGTGTTCTCTCAATTGTACGAGGCCGAGTATATTTGTTGAATGCTGAATCCATTATAGTCCAGTTCCATTTGTAGTCCATCCATTTTAGGATGCTGCGATCATCCGGTCGGGTGTTAGAGGGCTATTCTCATGCCATGCTGAGAGGTGATATTGGCCGCTAAGCACGATGAATGGCGGCAGGCAAAACCCAATTGCACCAAAGCCTTGGATAACCGCAACTCATTCTTGATTGCTAGGCTGCACTAATTTTGCATTTGAGGCCCTTTCTGAGCTTATGACCACCATTCCAGTAGATATAACGCCCATTTGGAAGCCAGTCTCGTCAAAGTTGTAAATGTTCCCATCTGTAATGCTATATTTCGCGATTGTATTGCGCAGAAGAGAGAACTACCCGCTTACCACGGCTGGATTCTTATATAAGGCTCTCTTATAGTCATATATGCGTAATTGACGCGTTTTGAGCTGTTTATGGCGCGCAATGAACCTATAAGGCGAGCTGACTCCAACCAGCTTCCAACCACGCGCTGAAAGCAGAAGATTTGCCATAGCTCTAGCATACCTGATCCGAGTAAGACTAAGATAGGGAAATATATGCAGATCGTTCTTCTCATGCACGGGACCAGAGATACCGAAGCCGCTATCGAATACATGTACCCCGAATCCAAGCGGGAAGATGAGGCTAGGAAGAAGAAGAAGATGAAGAAGAAGACATGGATGTGGAGGCTCAAGAGGCCGAAAAGATGGAGGAAGAAGAAGCCAACAATGGGGAAGAGAAATCCCAAGAAATGGTTCGAGAAAGGCAGTAAAAGAGTTTCCAAGAGATGAACCTTCCATCCAACAATTTTTGACCGCCCAGATGTTGACTGGTTTGACACATTGTTGAGAGTGCATCCACAATCTCTTGTCGATGTGACAGAATATTGGAATGACATCGACAGGACTTTGTCGCACTCCCACCGCTCAGAAATAGATGAGGCACGAGAGGAATACTTGGAGGGACTAGCTCACATTCTAGGCGAAGCGTCTGGCTTCAGCATTTCCACCTTGTCTAAGCCATCTGGACCGCTTGGTGCCGTGCTTCACGGCCAAGGGAAATACCCTACATGAACGACGGCAGGCTTAAAGGTCAATCTTCATCATGCCATGATACGTTTCATTACCTGCCTACACACCCATCCGTTGTCCACTGTTACATGCAGTATAGCTTATCGTGACCAGATACGGGACTACTCTTGGTATTATAAATCCCTTGTCTAAAGTAACCTGGGTAATAAGTTCCCACTAGTAAAATCTAGGGCGAGTGGTACCTAATGCGTTTGGCCCGTGCCTCTAGATAAAACTAAATTAATTCGTTGCAAATTGCCAAGTTATCTCAGGTTTCTGTTCGAATACCGGACCCAGGCTTAGGACACTCCGCCTGGCGGTGTCTACAGTGATTGGCCACGCCTCAGCTGTGGAAGTTTTACCGCGCGGCATTATATAAGCCTTGCAGCTCACATAGCCGTGGGTTGCATATATATGTATTCAAAGGTCTAGAAACTCAGGTTGAAAGTTCCTACTAAAGCACAACGGCAACAAAATATAATTAAGTCAATCTGTTTCCTCCTATGTACCACAACCGTCAAGATACCGTCTTTTGCCATGGTTAAAGTTGCCGTAGCAGGCGGCACTGGTGGCCTTGGGCGAACCATTGTGGAGGCGCTCGCAAACTCCGACCACGAGACCGTCGTTTTGACACGAGAGGTATGCACAATCCTTTTTTCTTTGCACAGCAGTAGACTTACACTTCATTGTGACTAGCACAACATACATCGCACGACTATTGCTGGAGTAACCCTGGTAGCCGTCGACTACACTAATGTAGAGGCTATCGTTCGGACACTCAACGATCACCAAATCCACACGGTGATTTCATCCGTGGTAGTCAAAAGCTTAGAGCAATCCGAGGCTCAAATAAACCTTATTCGCGCAGCCGAAGCTGCACCGTCTGTAAAGAGGTTTACCCCCAGTGAATTCGGTACCCCCCGACTTGAAGCGTAAGTTCCGCTTTCCCAGGCCTGACCTTGTTATCTTGCTCAACAGTTGTTTGGACTAGATCGACCAAAACAGGTGCTGCCGTCTCAATCAGTTACAAAGATGTCGCAATCGCAGAGCTGGAGAAATCTCACCTCGAGTATACTCTTTTCTCTCATGGCGTGTTCATGGATTACTATGGGATGCCCAAATGCCAATCCTATATGACACCCTGGGTATTCGCCATCGACATCGCTCACAAAGTGGCGGGTATCCCAGGGTCCGGCAATGTACCTGCTGTCTATACATATTCTGGAGACGTAGCAAAGTTTGTCGTGGCTGCCATAGGCCTTCCCGATGGAACATGGCATAAGCATAGTACGATGATTGGTGATCGCCGAACTTTGAACGAGGTCCTTGGTACAGCAGAATCTATTCGTGGAAGCTTCAAAGTGCAATACGACACCATACAGAAACTGCAGCAAGGGGAGATAACCGAATTACCGTCCCATGTGCGCTTGTATTCGCAAACTTCGAAAGAGTTACATCAACAGCGTTTCGCTGGATTCGGTATCGGCATGGAGACCGGGGCGTTCGACTTCAACGTTCCAGCAAATGGCGTATTGTTGAATGACCTTTTTCCAGACATTCGCGTGAAATCTGTGGAAGACATCATTACGGAAGGCTGGGCTGAAAATGCCTAACATGCCGCTTCCCAAATAGAGTCGATTTCTGTGCTCGCACCTTACTGGAATTATCGGCCGTATGAACAGAATACTTGGAAGTACTGGTTAAATTATTATGAAAGGCGAAATAGATCAAATCCACTTGAATGAGACATCAATTCAAGTGGATTTAGAAATAAAAAGTATTTCCGATGTTATTTCGCTTGGCTTTGGCGCCACTTGGATTGAATATGGAGCTTGGGTGGCCGCTGTACGTCGGAATTCGACTAAAAGATTGATAGAGCGGCATAGTGCTTTTAATACAGTGGCATGATCTTGCAGAGGCATGGCCTTTTGCGGATTCAAATTCGCCCAATTCTACCTTCCCCATATATACTTCCGAGCAAAGGTGTTATTGCTGGCTGCCTTGACTGCTCACTATAGTACAAAATCAGGGTTGTAAGGTAGATCGGGCAAACCTTTCATGGGTTTTCAATATCATGCTTGGCGTTGCCTCAAATAAGAAGTGTTGCTTATTGAGGCTAGTATGAATATGCGCAGTTACAGCGGGTAATCAGTTGGGGTGAGGAGAGAAATAAGAAAAGATACAAGCGACTGTGAATACAAGTAAAAATTGACTGACTTAGACCCGCCGGAGTCAATCCGTCGCCGAAATCCTAGGTCACACCGTCTTTCCAAAAGTCTTTCAAAAAAGATACATTAGCACCATGATGACATGTTAACAGCTGATAGGTATTAGTATAAGATGATCATTTCAGCCAGAGCTATCAAAAGTGGTTTATTAAGGCAGCAAATCAACGTAGGATACCTGCGTCTCTGTGATCCCTCGCACCATCACAGTGTCAATGGAAACCTTTGGCGCAGCCGTCCCCCGAACTTATATATCAACGCTGGGATGGGAATTAACGCCAAGGCAATGAAACCTAACAGAGAAGTCCCCCAGCCGACACCTAGTGAGTCGTACATTTGAGGTCCGGCAAGGGGGAGGAAAGCGGCGACTATGCAACGCAAAACGGAGAAGGCAGCTAGGCCGCTTGCAGAGTGTTGAGGGTAGGCGTCGATTATATATGCCTGGGCGGGAAGCCAAATCCCAACGATGGCAATACCAAAAGGAATGATTCCAATAATCGGAACAATCCAATGTACAGCTTGGTCTGCACTCCATCCATACCAGAAAAATGAAATAGGTAAAACAAAAGCAAAGAAAATACAGTCTGCTAGACGCATCTCAGGCTCAAAAACCCCATGATTAGCCTTAGTCATGCGTACAACAGTTTTGTCTGACAGCACGGCGAAGATGCCAAGCCCTACTGCATACCCAATAAGCATCGTTAAATAGACTAAGCCAGTAATGCCAATAGACCAGCCATAGCTGCCCTGAAATACCATCGGAATAGTATTAAAAAGAAGGTACAGGCAACCGTATGCAAAAGCGATGTATAAGGAGATGCTGAATATAATGGCCGAATGGAAAAGCATTTTCATCGGTCTCACAAATCCGTCAAGAAGAATTTGCCAGGTGGGCAGAAATGGGGTGTCTGGGTTATCGTAGCAGCTGCGAAGTTGTGGGCGGTTAAGCTCCTGCCGTAATTTCTGTGTCTTGCGCTTGATAAGCACCCGATGGTTTGTTTCACGATTGATGGCCGTTGAGATGAGAACTATAATAGCCGCCGGAATAAAGGTTATCCAGTTCACCCAACGCCATCCTATAGTTTCAGAGACAAACCCTCCTATCAATGGGGCACATGACGGCCCAAAAAGAGGGCCAAGCATCCATACTGCCATAGCTCGCCCTCTTTCACTGACAGGAAAGAGGTCACTAATAACGGCGCCACCAATTGTCTGGCAGGCCGATCCTCCGATTCCAGTCATGAAGCGGAAAAAGATAAGCGTGTCTATAGTAGGGGCTAAGGCGCAGCCGATAAGCCATAGGCAAAACCAGAGGTTCGAGACCAACAGAACAATATTGCGGCCGTAGATTTCGGATAGCGGCGACAGAAATAGAGGTCCAACGGCATAGCCAAGGAGGAAGATGCTAACAGGCATCGCCCCTTTGGTAGTGCTGGAGACTTCCAGGTCCTTCTCGATGAAGATGATTGCCGGAGCCAGAATAGAAGAGGCAAATGGTGACATGAAGGTGATCATTGAGAGGAGACAAACTATTAGCCACTTTTGGCTGTTCTTGAAATTGAGCGGCATGGCCGGGTCATCTTCCCTCTCCCAGCCAACTATATCTTTGTCCAAATCTGAAGTCGGGATTATGGGAGATGTCGGTTTCTCCTCTGTCTTATTTTGAGGTGGCCTGGTTGGGAGGCCTTGGTCAGTAGCGCTTCCACTCATTTTCATGGGCCCTTCTATGCTGCTGTCTCTCATGGCACGCTGTCCAGCAATAGCTGTTAGTATCCGAAGTCACAGGGCTTGAAAAGGGTGCTTACGCCTTGAGTCTCAACGTCGAGGATCTGATTGTCTAGCTCGCCAGCCACGTTGCTTTTCCTAGCTCCGTGCTTCTCACTGGAAATGGCAGAGTGTCCCTCCTCGAGAGTTTTTTCGTCCTCCATCATGGCACCAAAGCTCGTATCGTAGATAGGTCTTATTCCGAATTCTATTTGTGCGTGCGGAGTTTGGAGGTAGACAAAGCGGCATGACAGACTCATGTATCGAAAGATACCATCGTACTAGCAGGAGGAGGCGTTTTTATGTTAGAATCGTGGACAAGGGAGATTTATTGTGCAGGATTACTTGAGGCCGTCAGTATCATTTCGCTCTGGGCTCTGAACCAAGTTTGTCAGCACCCGCGCGGGCATGGCGTAGACAGAATAGGAGATATTTACCTTACGAATGAACACCGCCTTGCCGAGTCCGCAAAATAATGATCAAGGGTCCACAGAATGATCCTGTTCAGCGTGCTAGCAGTGGGTTGTTAATAGTGCCCCGGTAGCACAATTGACCTCCAAGTATTCTTATTGACATGTTGTGGATATGAGATAGGCTGTCCTCATTTGTCTCAGTGAATCACTTATCTGTGACAGTGAACTCGTCCGTTTCCCCCGTTTACTAACACTTTAAATGACTCTCTCGTACGGGGGTCTCTAGGGGGTAAAGCACTTTGATCTAACCTTAATTAACCCTGATGTAATCACTCCCGAGTGCCACTCTCTGACTCTGGTTGGTGCCAACATGCGTCGGTCGACAAGCGTCGAGCCGTTGGATAGGAATACCTTTCATATAACAACCTCTAGAGAGAGATAGTCTTAAATCTAAAGAACCAGCTTATTGAAGAATACTAAAATTTTCTAAATTTACAAGTTTACTTAAGTTATCAAGGCTATCACGTCTTAAGCGCGCCAAACTGAAAGTCAAGTGGTGAGCTTGCTTTTCAAGTTTCTGATATCTATACTCCCAAGACACTAACACGAAGCTACGCCTTGTGGGGTTCGTGATCCGATCCACCGTAGCGTCGGCGGTGAAGCTACTGATTGGCCGGCCATTTGGTGCCGCATGGAGCGGAAATTGCGGTATTATCCCGCAGTGCGGGATCGCGTAAGTCCAAGCCAGTGGCTAGACATCTTTTCATTTTGAACTACAGTTCAAGGTGGCAGAGGCAAAATTAGCCAAGCCTGTTGCCAAGGATAGGCCATTGGTTTTCCCCCTTTGCCGGCGATTCCAGTATGTATTGCGACGGTAAGGGAGTTGGTGTTATAAGTTGTCAAAAGGTTTGCTATACTTTTGTTGGCTTTTATTATATAAATTCCATAAAATATATAAGAAATAGGCCAACCATACGTCAGCTTCTTATATCAGCAACACACTATATCCTAGTACATTCATACAGTTTGGTACATCCCAAGATTCATCAATTTCAGCCCGCATCGACCATACTGTTTCCATGACTAACAAAGCTTCCTTCATAGTCCCAAACATCTCTAAAGGCCCCAGCCGACGCACCAGTGCTCTATATATGGCCTCATCTTCAGGCGGGGACAAGCAGCCAGATATACACATTGGCCATGTCAGTGCCCGTATTCCAGGCCCTCCTGGAACCTGACAAAGTAGGTCCGTTGCCTTCGCAACCGACCAACGAATTTCTTGGTGGGAAGGCTGCCACCCCAATATGACTACGTTCAAGTAGCTCAGCGTAGCAAGCAACCATACCATTTCGTGCTTGGGCTGCTGGTTTGCATTTGCATCAGGCCAAGAATCGGCAACTTGGAATGCGGTGACATCCTGAGCAATGTATTGCCGCTGGCAATGACTCTCCAGAGACTGAATGCCTGCTTTAATTACATCCGATAGGACTTTACCACGAGACTCGAGTTCGCTGACCTGCAATGAATTGCTCTTCTTTTGCATGCGTTTCCACTCTTCCAGAGATGCCACATCACCTAAGACCTGCACAATCCAGTTTCGTAATCCAAAGAACTCGTCAAAGCACAGATAGCCGGCTTGGATTGCTTCAAAGCTCTTCTCGTAAGATAGGGATTCTGGGACGATACTTGCATGGTAACTGGCAAGTTGTGGCAAATTGCCCAAGGTGACACTCGATAAAATGTCGATGTATAGAATTGTGGCTGTAAAGAATCGCAGCGCCGCTTGGTTTGTGGTCCACGGTCGCCTTAACCCAAACTCCGGAGGCGGCCATTTGTGGGCATGGGTATACAAGCTGTTCAGTGTCTTGCTCCACTCCTTTGGGTCGGGGAGAATCCGCAAGAAAACTGCAATGGCTGCATTGAGATGCAACTTCCAATTGTCCTTGTTAGATGTTGCCACTTCGAAAAATATCATTTGAAGAATGCTCTGCATGACCACGAGCCCTTTTTTCATGTCAAAGCCTGGAGCGTTGGTGTTGATATAATTTACTTCCTTGTGCAACTCTTTGAGACCAAGCTCTATCTGGCTCTCAAATTTGTGTATCATTTGCATTGTGCATTCATCGTGGGTTTTGTCGCTATTATTAAGAACAATAGCATAGAACGACGTTGACAAGGAAACCGCGCTATGGTACACAGCCTTATTGGTGTGCAGTATTTCCAATATCCAACCTCGGCCGCCCGCGAGAATCGATGATCGGTAATGCGGGAAGAGGTACGGGAAGACATAGTCGAGGTATATCATAAGCAGATGTAACTCTTTATCAGCCTCCCCTTGACCGATTGGCATCTTGCTTTGCATAGTAGAATCCTGCAGCACTGAGCTACTATCGTTGCTAAATCCAGAGGTGAAGGCAACGCCGAGATGGCCAGGAGAAGGATCGAAGTCTGTAAGTGTATCTGTTTTATCTATGGCGTCCGTAGCAGGAGACTCCGTGTCGATATGGCCAAGATTGTTGGCCTCGGCCTGAAGTATCTCGAGGTGCTTGCGTTTACGCTTCTGCGTGGCGGAACGTTTTATCTGTGCTTTTATCTCCTCCATCATGTTTGTCTGCCTCACTCCACCGTCCATCCATGGTGGTTTTTCCTCTTCGTAATAACAAGTAATTTGTAGTGCTTGACAAGTGTCACAGACGGGGCGGTTTTCGGCGCACTTCTTGCGTCGGACTCGGCAAGTCCAACAGCCGTCAAACGAGCGGAGCTTGCTGTACATGGGCTACTAGAGGGATGCAAAGGAAGTTGAACTGGGAGTGGACGCAATTGTTTGGGGAATAACGGTCTTGAAATTGCGGTTATCGCTTCATGTTATTGTCAAGGTGTAGTAGGCGATGGGAAACGCCTTTACGTTATCCAAATACGGATTTTCGTTTGCCCGGAGGGAAGTCCCTGAAGCGCTGGATTGATAATTATTTCCTACCTACTAGGGGGGCTTCAAATCCAGCCAACTCCCCGTGTATGCTCCACATAACATGGTGAAGGTGAAACATTGAATCGGTTTGGAAGATTTAAAAACTGCAATGGCAATGTTGGCTACCATCTTGAGGCAAATTCTTAGTCGATTCTAAATTAGCAGCAATAGTTTCTACAAAGATCGTCATGATTGTGAATCCATCGTATCTATTGTAGACCTAAAGAGAACTGCGGGGGAGGGGCGCTGTTGTAAACCTCATTGATGTCAATTCTTCAAGCGCAGTCTTGCTACTATGACAGAAATACCGAGCAATAAGAGCATGAATATTCATGAGTAAGCGATAGCTCTTTAATGAGAAATGTATTAATGACATTTTTCGTGGCAAGGTGGAATTTCCGTGCTGGAATTTCCGTGCTGGAATTTCCGCAAAATGTGGGCCAACGCGGGATCAGTCAGATTTATCAGTGGTGTTTAAACTGGTCTGGCTGTAGTCGCATCATGTACATCCCAACCGAAGGCGCATTTGTTCCATCGGAATTTTTATTCAGCATAGGAAGTGTAATGTAATCACTTACCACGTATATGCCATCATGTGATTTGTAATTGTCACTCTTTGGCTATGCCAGCAAATTAGTCTATTACACAGGGTATACCAAAGCATATTCACCAACGCATTACTAATCTTAATAATCTCAATGCGGTTTGAACTAGGCGTTGGGCACTACAATGCTCTCTCGCCAGCGCTAGATTAGTAGCATTCCCGACATCATATCTCGGAAGTTCCGTGAGCAGGAGTTTAGTCTTTATCGGAGTTTATAAAGATAATAGGTTTCGTGTATATAACAGAAGTTAGTTGCAGTTACACATCTAAAATTTATGTACTGGGACTATTTACAACGGCTATTCGAACATCTATCTATCTTGCATAAATCGAAACTCCAGATTCAATGTCTTCTTCAATCACCTTTTTCAATCACAATGCCGGGAAGAAGATGGCAGAAACTTTCAACTATTCGCAGGTGGCTAAACTGGCCAACGGAGCTGTTGCTCTTTCTGGAATGTTGGGAGTGGACGCAACCGTGACTCTTGCACCAACCCTAGAGCAGCAGGTCGAGACAATCCTGGATCACATAGAAGCAGCACTTGCAACTGCGAGCGCAAAACCCACAGATGTCTTCAAAGTCATCAGTTACCATATCGATATTGAAGAGAGTGCTGGTTTGATTACCGCTGGGTGGCTGCGAAGATACAATTTCAAGCCGACGTGGACTGCCATCGGGGTCGCACAATTAGCTATTCCTGGAGCTCGGTTGGAGGTACAAGTGGAAGCATGGCGATACTCCCAGGATAATTAGATCATGGGTCTTGGAAGCCTGGAATACGTTACGTAAAGTGGTCCGTTCATCGATACCATCGGGATTCTTGGACAAGTCTTCTAGACTAAAGAAGCTGGTGGTCATACTATTTATAACTTTAGTTATCAATCTGAATCAGTACTTGAGATCACACCCAATTAGATTCATCCTGTAGTAGAATAATAATACAACAGGGTTGTAACTGTAATTACAAGTCTTTTGCCTAGCCGCCCAAGATGAATTAAGGTAAAGGGGCGCCTTGTATCTCCAGATGCCTCTAATTCATGCTCCCTTACAGTAAGTGACAGAATAGAATAGAGATAAATGTATTAGCAACAAGGTTGGCCGTTCTTACAATAACAGACAAATAACTGACGAAGTGAGTTCTGAAATGATATTGCTGCTAAAGATATTTTCTTGCTTCTACACTATATCATCAAAGACGTTTTGTTGCAGTGTTCAAGTCTTACGGGTTTCAATGCAAATATTTCTTACACATGAAGGCAAAAGGAAGTCAAGTTTAGCTAATCTTATAGGATTCAAGGGAAAGTTGTTGTTGTTATAACTGCAAATGTTGACATGCTAAAAATGATTCCAGTTACACTGTTGCACCCACACCAAACCGCTTCCAGGAGTCTCTGCTTGATACACTCTCCCACCACGCCTTCACATGGGCACGGTCGGTAATCATGTGTCCAAAGCCCATACGGAACATATACGACATCAGAGGCATGTAAAATATGTCTACCAGAGTGAATGTGTCTCCCGCCATGTACTTTTGTTTGGCAAGAATGGCTCCGTCGTAAACATCTAGCTTCTGCGCAAGCGTTGCTAAAAGGCTGTGGACCAGCTCCTCATTCTTTGACTCTCCAGTGATACTAGTGGTGGTATTACTTGCTATTAATACCTGGGGAAATTCCTTTGGATCAGGCACTTACGGTTTGAAAATTATTTCCCACTGTAGTGGGCGGGCAATAGCATCAAAATTCGCCATTTCCACGCTCGCCCATTGTTCAAAATAACCCATCGTTGTCAGATTAGACAAGTCGGGGAGTAAAGGAGTACGTATGTTGTCGTATTTCTTTTCCAGATAGCGACAGATAGCACGGGATTCTATAGCTTGCATTAGCAGCTATCTCCTTCTGCTTCAAATGAAGTTTTATGTATATCACCATATAGAGATATATCGCCGTCTTCGAGAATCGGCACGACACCGAATGGTTGTTTGGCGAGATGACTCGGCAGCTAGAACACGAGGTAATAATTAGCCTCGGTCTTTGGATCAAGATAACAGGCACATGTAACGGAAACGATATGCCTGCATTTTGTTCCCCTTTCATTAAGTCAATGTTAATAAACTCATAGTTGGAGATGCCTTTTTCCGCTAGCGTAAGAAGGACCTTCAAGGTACATGAAGATTTGGGGGTTCTGTTAATTTGAGAGCCATATCGTTCGCTGTGTACGTGTATGAAGATGAATTGATTCGCGATATCCCTACTTCAACCTTTTACTTTATAATGGCTCGGGTTACTACGACCACTACCTCGCTCTTGTGGGTTTCCAGACGAAGGTCGTTGGGACTTCCGTAAACTTGAATGTGCGGCGCACCTCTATTACAAAGCTTTGTGGAGAACCTCGCGGGAGTTCCGTAGATAAGTAGGAAATTCCGAAAGAACACACTAGCGGCACAGCTTCGTAGGCCAAAGTCGATCTCTGAAACAAACATAAGGTATCCGTGAATGTAAGTACTTGAGTAGATAACCCTGGTCGCGCGTAAGTGCCGTTGAACATTCGTACGCTGTATTTGGATCACTGACGGTTTGTGAGACTTTTATATCAACGCCGATAGGAATATTCGCTTCGCTTTTCCATCTTCTCATCCACTTCTACGGAATATATTCTTACAATGGCGGAGTTGGAAGCGACTTTACCCTTGGATGACTCTAAAAACACGGCTGGAGACCATCATCACGTTGATGAGCCAAGCAAACGTCGAGCAAGATACGTCCTGCAGGCTTGTGAGGCCTGTAAACGACGCAAGGGTCGCTGTAACGGGAAACAGCCATGCCAACATTGCTGGAAGCGAGCTGCAAAGTGTCGGTACCCTAGCCACCCTCAGTTATTGTCCAGTAACGATCAAGATACCAATAACTCGAAAACTGGATATACACCGACCATAACTCTTAACTTAGAGTATACCTTTCCATCATACCAGTGTTATCAGAAACAGCAGCTTACAATCCTTACAAAGGGACGTGCAAAGTATACAGAATTCGATAAAGAGTTTGCAAAAACAGCTCGACAAGATTACCGCACATATCAACTACCAAGTCAGAAATGAAACTTATCAGGTTACGCCAAGGCCTCCTTTACAGCAACAACATCACGTTTTCGAAACCGAATCGTCCTTCATACCCCAACTGCAAGCCATGTCACTCGCCGAAAATGATAAGATAAATCTGCCTGATCTACAGTTCCATGGGCCGTCGAGCTCCGAGTATGGCTTGAATATAGCGCAGGTGATGCTACGACAGAGTAACGGATCTGACATCTCTATAACGGAGGTCGACCGCCAGAATAGCTCTGGTATCGATGAAATGACAACGGTTACGGAGGAGCTGAACAACAACGACTCATGGGGAGGCGGCGATGTCTTTCACCAACCATTGGACGCTCCATGCACTGTGCCAGTTCACAGATTGTTAAGCAAGGCAGACACGTTTCGACTTTTACATGTATATCAAGAAGTTATTGGTAATTTTTATCCGATACTAAACCTGCAATCTCTTGGCGAGGAAGCTGAGAGGCTACATGATTGTGGAGGAATTGATCTAGGATTAAGGCGAGGCAATTCTTCGCACGTCGATAATGACAGCATACTAGTATTGAATCTGGTTTGTTCAATTGCTCTTACGGCTGAAACTACTGGAATATCTAAAATAGCCCAAGTATTCTACGAAAGTGCACAGAGCGCGATTCAGACAAACGTAACGGCCCGGAAACTTCAGATACGAGATGTTGTACTGGTACTACTAGCGGTTTGTTGCAAATATTCACTGTTCATATTGGGCACTTATTTAAGGGTACACCTAACGTTCATAGAGCATCTACCACTACTTTAGTGATGATATTCGGTTAGCATGGCGACTGTGCGGTATCGCTGGTCGGATGGTCATAGAACTTGGCATTCACCGTCGGGAGATCTTCCATCAGCTTTTTAACATCCCATCTCAGCGTGATAAGGTTGCCAGCACTATATGGACTATTGTGGTGCTCGACCGACAATGGAGCTGTGCCCTTGGGATTCCACAAAACTTCCAAGAGTCAGACTTTGATAAGCGCCTGCCAGTCCCTGTTAGTACCGCTATCAATAATGAAAGACACATTTCTAACGCCTCATAGGAATGTGCGATCTATTTGAAAGCAATGCTCTCGTACGGGCTGTTAAGTCCAATGCATTGGGATCGTGTTCAGCGTAAGATAGCCGGCGCTATATGCAGTGATGAGGATTCCTTTCGATTCCTCACGTCAGAGGTAGAGCAATGGCGAGGAAGCTCGTTAAACGGCATGAAATTTATTCATCCTAGAATCCAGGATGATCCGAATATTTCTTGGAAAACCCGCAGCGTCATTCCCACATTATTACACTTGCGCGCAAATCAACTGCAGCATCTCTTATTTCGACAGCTGTTTATCTCGAATCCCAACCTTGCCATAAGCACTTCATTCGCGGAACCAAGCCTGGAAACTGCCTGCGATACAATAGAGATTCTCTGCGATATTAACGAATCTTCAGATTTATATAGGAAACAACTTCCCGTATTCCGACACTTTCTTGCCTCCTCTATCTCTGTAATATTCATGATCATCACGCATAAAACCCAAATCGAGGCGACATCGTCTTCTGACATGCGGCAACAGTTCCTATCAAACAAGATGAGCGACATAATCACAAGAGCAGTACAGCTTGCAACAGCTTATGCAGATTCATCAGGCATCTCACGACAACTGTGGGAGCGGCTTGTGTCTATCGTGGAATCTCTTTGGCAACATAAAATCATCCCGAATGGACGACTTGATCAGATGACTTCGGCTTCTTCAATCATTGACTTCAATGTGGTGGCCAACGGTATTCCTGGCTATTATAGCCAAATACCTAATAATTCATGAAATAGATCAATGATTGTACCTGGAAATACTAGTGTATACTAGTTTTATATCTAGCTAACTAGCATAGGTACTATACCAGTAAGTAGTACAGATAATAAAAATCTCGGGTTAGATAGAACTCCCCACTGTGTATCGTTCACAAGGATGGATGCCCCGGCCGTGCTTTGATCCTTGGCATCAGCTATGGAAAGCAGTACTATGGTGAGGCTAAAAAGATACACAAGCACAATGGGCTTTAGGAGCCATGATAGTTTTGTCCGGATCGGCGATTGAGCCAGCCTAAGCCAGAGGGCTCGACCAGAGACAGCGAAGATTAGGCTCGTACCCATCATATATGCTGTAGCCTTAATGGCGAAAGACACTTCTCGATCATAGCTTAGTCTGACTGAAAAGTATGCCCAACTAGACAGGAACAGCTGGCATCCGGCAAAAATTGTTGTAGAGCCTACAGATTTATCCATGGCGTCGTATCTCAGGCGGTCGACCACAAGCCGAATAGCTGCATTCACAGCCATTGCAGTACATCCCATCTCCGGCAAGCTCATGAGCCCGCAGTCGAGAGCGGCTACCAGTCCAAAGAACGCGATCATATTAAGCATCGACGTTAAGATTTGCGCAGAGGGAATCTTATCCACACGATTCTGGTCAGGTCTGGCACCGCAACAGCCGCCAAAATAGCACCCGATACGCCCAATGGCTTCACCAAGCAACAGCGCCAGGGCCATAGAAGCAAGCAACACGTCTCGAGCAACGGTTGGTGCAATATGATGGATCTGCGATACCCACAAAGCTGAGAACAGTATGCTTCCTTGAATAGATATGCCGTTCAAAGATAGAGTATCCAGGAATGGCACGCCAAACATTTTGCAGAAACTGACAGTGCAGCTATCAGGATCAAAGGTCCTAACAAGTGAAGTACAAACAGAATCTGAGTTTGGAGACGTCCTTTGAGCGAGAGGATGAGAATGCAGCGCTGTCAATGGAGAGCCATCGATTGCTATCATCAGAGAATTAATGGCTTTAGCCCCAAATAATCCGGCTATGACGGTTCCAAGGCCAGCTGTAATTAGATCATGAGTCTCTATGCCCGATAGTAGCACATCACGCTCTGCGCAATACACAGCCGCCGTAACCACCTGAGCCGCCACTATGGCGACGCTGAGCATCAGGCGGTATAGGGTTATCCGTGTTCTCTGACCAATGCGAATATAACCGGGCCTGACCAAGACAAGCTGTACAACTCCTTGCGTAGAGAGTTGCTTAAACGCTAGCCGTATCAACCAGACGCAGTAGAAAACAACACTGGCAATGTAGTCCAGCTCACTGATTCTTTTCACTGGCATCAGCACGGATAGAGTAACCGTTATCGCGGGCAGTGCCCGGAGAATCAGGAGAGATAATGCGTTAATGACCGTAAGTTGTGCGTACAGTCTCGAGTTTTTATGGGTTTTCCCTCTGAACCTGAGCAACGCAACTGTATCCGACAAGAGCTCTGTAATTAGACCGGCGTAGATCAAATACAGTGGTCGGCGGGGAAGGTTGTTGAAGAGAATGATGGCAAGAGAGCCAAGCGACAAGATATGGTGAACAAGGTACTCAGATGAGTAACTCAAACGTGGCAGCTCTGATATCCATAGCGCACCACGCGAGCTCAGGCAAATCTTCTCCGTTGTGGACATTCGGGAGTGACCTCCTGTCTGGTCTGTGTCTGCCGGGGTGAACACGAAGGCTCCAAGGCAGATTGGAGCGCTCATCGTGGTCCACACAATGCCAACAATGAAGACAAAGTAGGCTGGAAATCGGCTCCCTTGATCTTGCTTCAGCTGGCCGTATGTTGTTGGCATGAATCGCTTGATGGCGGTGCGCGCAATGAGGAGCGAGACTCTGTGTCCAGCTAGGCAGACTAGCGCCAATCCTGCGTCGCGGACAGAGATTGCGTTTGCCAGCGAATACTCACTGGTCGTTTTGGCCTCCATTTTGCCTGTTCTAATGATAAGCAACTTGGATATACACGTGATGAGAGTCGGCGTCAACTGTCGAAAAAGTCAGGTAGTTGAGCATGTCCAAATATCGCTGTCATATCTCAAACATATCGTGGATCTGTTTAATATTGTAGTGAGAGATATAGCATAGAGCGTATACCCTGCTACAATCTGATATAGCCTAAAATGTCAGCACTAAATCAACATTCGTGTTGTACAAATGTACGTAGGAGAGGACCTTATGGGCTTGGTACTGACTGGGGTCATTCCGTGCCCTGCTTCCGTGACGAGTTCCTTAGGTTTGAACTCATCTGAGACCTCTATGCCTGTCAGTCAGCCCGACCCGTTTGGGGGCCCTTTTCATGTGGATCTGCCTGTACCAATGGTTCTCAACGAATGCTCGTTATCGCTCATCCATCCTTGGCTGGGAAGCCGGCGACATCAGAATTAGGGTATTTGATCGACATGTGACGGTCCATAAAGTCTCCAGTGTCGCCACCTTGCCGCACAAACTTTGCATGGCCGAGGCTCTGCAGCAGGGTCGGAATGTGGCCCCTCTGAATCCTGGCCTGCGCGATCTGGGAGAAAGTCGAAGGGCTGGGACTGAGGGGCTGCAACGTGGAAGGCTGGGCAGCTGAGATGCCCTAGTTTTACCAACGGCTTGACGGCATGCTCCACTCCAACGAAAGGGGAAGGGCATTCACGGATAGACAAGAGAGGCATGGGATCATACTTTGGAGACCTGCAATAGACAGTGTAGGTCAAGATGTAGCTGATGAAAACAGTCACTAGAGCCTAAATAGTATGTGAACTGCAGAAGCTGCTCGTTGGTGGATGCCTCGATGGTGCGCTACTTATACTCTTGCTGCTAGACCTTGGGATCTTTTTAGCGGCATGCTTGTTTTGACCATCAGCAAAATCAGGATAGCCAATATCCTCAACGATGCGGGCCAATGACAGCTTCAGCTATGTTCTAACGAAGTTGGGTCGCCATATTGCTCAATATGCCGCTAGTATGATAAATTTCATTTAGTATAAATGAGCGTATCTTACGTGAGTCCAGTTTCCCCTTTTGGGTTCTTGTTGCTCTAACGTTTGCTCGATATCCTAATATGCTTTTTGCTAACTCTATCTCTTAGTTAGCAGCGACTGCATATGGTCCTTTGACGTCCTGCTCAATCCTTAATGCGTCAATGATAGTGTATGCATGGCTCCACCCATACATGTCTGTCCCTGCTAACTTCTTGGCCCATTTTTTGTTAGTAACCTCGTTACAATAATTGGAAAATGCATTCGTAACAATCGAAAGTGCGGCATATGGGTTGTTGGGATTGGCAGCCAACGCCTCGGCTTGAAGAGCTGAGGCTGTGAGATTGTTGGTTGCGTTTGCCGTGGAAATTCCCAACAGATAGGCCTCGCGACAATTCTTGTAGAGATCAGATACGTAGCCGTAACTATCCTCAACGTCTTGTCGAGTGCCAGATAGTGTCAAGTGCCCGGCTACCAAATGCTCAAAATCGTACTCCAAGGCATACTTGTGTGCTAGCATATAGCCAGGAGTATCCTCAGTCTTCCCCAGGAAGAGATATGGGGACCATTTTGGAAATATGACTGCCGAGTGCCCATTAGAAAGAGTCTCAAGACTTATACGCGGCGTAGGTAGTAAGTAATGTTACAGGGATCACTCACTATCAATAAGTACCAACACTTTTTGCGCTGGGGCGTATATATATGAGTTATCAGGAGAATGGTTAGGGCCTCTATTCTCGAGATGAAGCGTCTGGTTGCCAACGGTTAACGTCATTTTGTCCGAAAATTTCTTGTTAGGTAACGGGCGATAAGGGTCGTTAGCTAATGCGAGATATTCGTGAGTCAGTCGATGGCCGATTCGAGTGATGTTGCCGTACAGAAATGAGGCTCCATTGTGATCAGCATGAGAATGACTATATACTTGGTGTGTAATAGGGAGATGAGTGATGTTGCCAACTGCATAGAGCAAGTTTCGTCCAATAGATGGCGGTGCATCAATCATGATGACACCTTCCGTTGAAACCAAAGCCATTGCCTGATAATAATTGTTGGTAATCATGTAAGCTCCCTTGCCGAAGCTCTCAACACGATATCCATCAGTATTAAGCGGGAGCCCAATTGCAAAATCTGGAATTGGGTTGTATGTAGGATTCACCTCTCCCGGAGGTCCGATTACTTGAGGTGATGGACTTGAACATGCCAGCGCTGCTCGCAAAAGGCTCAATAGAAACAGCGGCTTTAGCATAATGTCAAGGTTTGCAAGTTAGAAAAAGGGATGATATAACGAATTCACTGGCTGTTGCTTCTGTTGTATACATACCTATACATACATGTATATATATTGCTTGAGCAGTCTGGAATCGAACAAACATCCAGTACTGTCATTATATGCACTTCTTATATGATAGCTATTATGTTTCTATCTATGCTCTGCTGCTTTTCGCATATTCTGAAAGCGGTGTTTTATCTGTGCATTGGCAAAGTTGGGTATTTTCCATACTTACAAGGGACGGTAACTTCGGCCTACAGTAGCGGTACTAATAGCCTGACCCATTAGTTTTACCGAAGTAGTCAAAAAGATACGCTATAATATTTCCTGTTTATGCTAGCGGCAGTTATGTGTTTACAATACGAACTGACATAGAATGCAGAATGTAAAATGCTTACCAAGTTACTGGCTTGTTGGGCAACGGTTCTGCTGCAAGCGCGCAAGAGCAGGTATAGTCTGCAACTGGCGCATTCGATTAGAACTAGTTGTTTACCTTACACGCCTTACAGGCAAGACGCACTGCTACACAATTGCTCTTCTCTCTTTTTAAACTCTGAAGGCTAAATATGCATTCGCTTATGTAGAGTGGAGATGAAAATGCACAGCATAATGGTCCCAACCTGGTTATTGCAGCATCGGGTGAGGTTAGCCACAAGAAGGCCACAACCAAGTATTCCGTACTACAGTATGAATGGGTTCCATAATGAATGGGACATACCGCCGGCGAAGAAATGGAGTATGAGCTGTCGCGCTCTCACATATTTTTTAGGGGAAACTGGTGAAAAAGCCGCTGCTGATGGTTCCCGGCGTTGCTGAAAGCAAAACAAGCGCCCACTTCCGGCCTCGCTCAGTTCACAAGCTTACAACTATCACAATCAGTCCGATTTTATGCATGCCATACTCGGCAGTTGTGATTTCAAAGGGAACAAGCGCTGAGATGGAAACTTGTAAGAAGAATATCGCAGCTTACACCCCAGAAATGTATATACCAAGGGTAGCGCTACGGAGTAAAAAACATTTTACCATACCACCCAACCGCCGTATTATGCAAGGCTCAATGTTGCATACATATTGCTTGGCTCGATGTTTTTTAATTATTTTTTATATTACAAAATTTTCTACAGTATAACTTATTATATTCTCCCCATATTAATCTTCGCTGCCAAATATCATTACCTCACTATTAAAACCTAGGATAGATTCATAGCTCCACATATATTGCCACAATGTTTTACAATATCCTCTTAACGTCCGTTTCTTAACATTAGTTGGGTCGAGTGGGTTGAGTAATATACCTCGCACTTTATCAAATAGAGATTGACAAACTATTGATTGGTTTGGTATACCATCCCCATCGGAAACTGATGGATACTCTCCCGACTCGCCCGTCACATCCTCATCCAGACTTGGGCTCTCACCAATTTCGTTGATTCCGCTTTGTAGCCACTCATTATCAGCTAATGGGTTGCTCGATCCGTATGAGAAATCGTATAGCTTGTAAAGCATCTCTAGGGTCTCCACCCATGCACTCGCGACGCGCCAGCGAGTCTGCCAGGATTTGATGATTTGCAGTAACTGATCAGCATTTTCTTTTGCAACATCTTTTGGGCATTTGCTACAGGTCTGGGTATATAGAATCCATAGCTGGATTGCCGAAGCCGTAATGATGGCGTTTGCAGCGAAGGTCGATTGAAGCAAATCTCGATCCCGTTGATCTCCATTATTGAGCTCTGTAGCCATTGCTGTTATGGCTTGAGCACTGTCTATACAAGTATTGATGATATGAGGTTCCTTATGATCAAGAGAGAGGCCCGCGTTGTCAAATTTTGTAACTGGGTCGATTTCCAATGTGAGCGCATATTGAGAATCTAGTTGAGGTAGATACTCTTGATGCATAACACATTTTGAATGCAGCAGCAGAAAATTCAGGTTGATGAAAGCCTGGGCTTGCCCGGTGACCTGGTGTAGCTTATAATTTTGCATCGACCAGTTTAAAGTCGGTGGAAGAATGGCGGTAAATAATTCCACAGCCTTTTCCTTCTGGTAAAATTGACCTGTAATATCAGTCGGAGTCTCTTTCAATTCCCTTCGACCACCAGATTTATATAACATTGCCATATCTCCCCAAAGCTTCACCATTGCGACATAAAAGGGAAGGATTCCGAGTTGTGAAAGCTGGTGGCCGTACAGCACAATTGAGTCAAGGGTTGGTCCTGAATACGATTCCCCAAAAGCAAATGTGTTTGGGGGACAGGGAAGCTGGATGCGAACTGACATCATATCAATAGCAAAGAATCGGTTGCATGAATATGACACCAATCGATCAACCACAAAGCAAGCCCAAAATGTCCTCCTTCGAATCTCCTTATCCTCATTGGTGTGACGTTGGTTGAACTCGGAACCAAGCTGTAATGCGTGAGCCATTCTTATGGCTGTGCCAGCATACATCCATGACTTGAAGCTTGTCCATGTCACGAGTTCTCGAATAGCCAAAACCAAATTCCCCTGGATGGTGTAAACTGATGACGAATAGCTGTTAGCAGACTTTTAGCAATTGCGGTGTTGATCAGGAGCATACCCGAGGGCTCATCAGAAGAATTGCGTGCTAGATTTCTAGCAACTTCGACATAGTGATTCGACAGAGCAGAGGCGGATTCAAACCCGAAGTCTTCTTTTGCCTCATTGTCGGAGATGTACAAGGCGGAGAGAGTGATTATGGCGGCTACCAGCAGCTGGGATTTGCTGCTTAGTGCTGTAATATCTTGAGTTGGTTTATGGAGGAAAGAGCATAGTTCTACATCATGATGGCGGTCAAGAAAAATCTTGAACAGCCTCTCCAGCTGTGGGAGGCTCAAAAGAATACAGCTACCTGAATTATTCTCAGGTGGGCTCTTGAGCTGTATAGTTTCATAAGTCTTGACAGGTGTAGGTTCGGAGCTTGATTCGGGGGAGTATAAGGCAGAATAGTTCCCTGCCACGAGAGATTTTGGCCATGTGCACCTTGACTTTCGTTTTAGGCAGCTTCTACACGTCGGTCGGGCGCCATCACATTTGGTCTTTCGTTTTCTACTAACCGGATTTCACCAGATGTCAGTCAAGTGCTATGTGGCATGTGAACAATAGCAAGATTAACGGCTCCAATTTGTAAAACGTACCATACTTCACAAGCTTGGGGTGTACGGCTATCTGGGATACTTTTGTGACGCTGCATGTTTCAAGTTCTTGAAGGGAAACCAGATACTGCAGCGGGCCCTGTGAGATGAGCGGACCAGCAAAAGGTAGAGGAAGATGGAAACGTGTAAACAACAGAAGGGTAAACTGGGACCTAGAAGAAAGCCGGAGGATGAGCCAATTTGTCATCGGAGGTCTCGGATCAGACATCGGAAGCTAACTTGTTGGAGCTAGCTGCCGAGGGGGGTTTTTTTTAACACTAGTACTGAATACGGAGTATCAACAGCATGATCCAGGTTAACTAACATCCCGCTATTTTATGTATTTACAAAGCACGCAGCTCGATTTTGAGCCTGGAAGTCTGAATTATGACTTGATATGCTCTTAAGTTTCTTCTCCAGAGTCTAATTAAGTTTGACCTCAGCATAAGTCTTGGGTTGGTGTTCTTAGATTGTAAAAAAAACTCGCCTCTGTAATTAGGTCTCTTTTGCCTATTATGAATGCTAAGCCAGACTAAAAGCCTCTTTCAACGCCTCCTCAAACTCGCGATTGTACTCCATTGCAGATTCCAGAATCCCATCCATCATCATAAAATGATGTGGCATGCCCTTGTGTCTATGGGATTTGACTTTTATGCCCGCCGCCATGAGCTTTCTACCATATGCTTCGCCTTCATCACGCAGAATATCCATCTCCGCAGTAATAATAAAGGCAGGGGCGAGATTGGCGAAATTCGGTGCGTTGATCGGAGATAATTTCCAATGCTAGAGATTTTTTGTCAATTCTTAAATTTGGACATGTTATGTAGCAATTTTTACTCACATTTTCATACTCTAGAGGTCTTGGAGAACCAAGGAATGTTTGATGAAGATACATCATACGTTCTGCTGGCAGGCCCACAGTATCAAACAGTTCTCTATGAGACTCATAGGGGCAATCGGCCTTGATTTTCCCATCGCGTGTGAAGACACCTGTAAGGTCCACGCATGGTACTGCTAGGACTTGTAATGAGAGAGGGTAGCCTGCGTCCCGAGCAAGATGCGCAATTACAGCCGCGATATGTCCGCCAGCAGAAACTCCGCCAATAGCTACACGGCTAACATCAAGGTTAAACTCTCTCACTTTTTCATCGTATATCTACTAGAATAGTTAATTCTCTCAAGTTGAAGACGGGTTCATGATATGGGGATTTACCCATTTGAAAGCCATCCAAGAGTCTTCAATTGGAGTTGGATATGGGTTTTCAGGAGCGAGACGGTAGTCAACATCGAAACATACGCATCCTATCTCCTTCGTCAGCCGTCGGCAGAATGGGTCATCATAATGGAGACCCCCAAAAGTCCATCCTCCTGCGTGATAATTGATGTAGACAGGACGATTTGCATCACTGTCCTTGCATGGCTCGGGCTCAAATATCCTAATCGTGATCTCGCCACCATCTACAGCACACTTTTGTTCAGTGACACGGAAGACTTCAGGGCCTTCGGCGCGACCATATGAGATGGTGTACTTTGAAGGGTTGTTCCGTGCTTCTTCGATAGGTATTTGATGCGTCTGTAGGCGGCCAACGTTGTATTTATTATAATACTCCACAAACACGGGATCGTAGCGTGAAAGGAGATTATTGGGAATACTGTTTAATAATGGTTGATAGATTTCCCGCGGTGATTTGGTTGTAGCCATGATGCAGAAGCTCATAAAGTTTCACGCTGGTATTATTAAGTTTGACGTTCCTCGACATGAGTATACAGTCTCTATATATACCATATTTGGTGAATGCCGCGTGGTTTTAAGTTATATATAGAATGGAAATAGTGGCTCCTTCTAAAGTCTTTTAACATGGGACCTTATGGGACAGGTCTCGGGAAAGCCGTGCCTGGAGTCGGAACAGCCGTGGTAAGATAAAGCCATTATCCAACTCGCTAGCTTCAGTCCCGCTGGTAAACTTTTGTACCTAATGAGCCTAAAGGCATAAGTATATGTCAGAGTATTTATGGAAATGAAGTATGTGACATGGATAAGAAACTTTATTCTTAGGTGGGTTTTTAGGAATTTTATCTTTTGGGGAAGTGAGAGGAAGGTGTGTTCCACATTCGTTTTCTACTTGTCGACCCTAATCTGCTCTGAACGTTGCCGAAGTGTTCCATCTTTGTTCTAATATGTATACAAAATGTGGAATATTCAGGTAGTTTCTAAAGTAAGATTGTAATCGCATCTAAAACTATAGTAGCTAATTGCTCTTAGATCATAAATACTCAGAGCTGTTCCTTTAAAGCCTTTTTAAAATCCTTCAGGAACACCCATCTTCCAGCTTTGACCCAACCCTTTTCAACAAAGCCATCAACATATTTCGGGAAAAAGTCCAGCACGTCCAGCAGCGATGCATCATGTGCCATGACAACCAATATCTTGTCATTTGCATCAACTTCCTGGATTTTCCTAATTGTCTCCACCGCCTGATTTGCATCGGCTGCAACACCGTTTCCGTCTGTGGAACTAGAAACGGTAAAAAAGGCCTGTTCTTATCACCATCTGGCAACAAATGATCGAAAAGGGCCCCGGGATATGCAAGGGCGATCTGTTTCTCGAAGGGGTTTGGCAACAGAACAGAGGGTAGACCCAGATATCTCGAAGGCCTGAATTGTCCTCCGTGATGACATGCATCTCCGCCCATGAAGACAAAGCTATCAGATGTCACCCGAGCAAGAGCACTAATGTGTCCTATAGCATGCCCCGGGCTATCCAACAAAAAGAAGCTACCATCGCCGAAATAGTCAAAAGCGTTGAAACCTCCTATCTGCAGTCCATTGGCCGTATCAAACGAAATCTCGCGTAGAACCCTACCCTCAAAATCGGACTCAAGTAGCGGCGAATCTGGGTTTGTTGGATATGCCGGTATGAAATTCTGTTTGAACCCAGGGCCTACAACAAGTGTAGTATGCTTATCGAATGTTGACATATCGCCGATATGGTCCCAGTGCCAATGGCTCCAAATGACGGCGTCAATATCTTTCCCGTCAATTCCATGTTCTTCTAATTGCTCTCGAACTCCTTTTTGCACTTCGACCTTCCATCCGCCATCCCTGATCCTGTTGCTTACAGGTGGAGGCAAGTTCATATAATCTTTTCGAGCACCAAGATCGAAAAGCAGTTTGCCATTCGAAGGGTGCTCGATTAAGAATGAGTAGGCTGGACAATTGAGGTGTTCCAGACCTTCAAAGATTGGAGACATGAAGAGCTCCGAAGGAATATCTCCAACGCGAGTTGTAGTGTCAATGATACGGATTTTGACGGATATCGAGGAGAAAGGAATTTTGAGGTCTGGTAACTGGTCCATTTTGAAAGGTCTTGAATAAACTCTAGTATCGTATGGAAAAGGGAAGATGAAAGATGGTTGTGTTGTCTTAATGGATGGGCCGTACATAAGCAGTATAAATATCTTTCGATTTAGCTGCCCGCCCCACGGGATGGTAATATGAGCCCAAATATTATGGAGAGGTAGCTATGATAGATAGATTCTAAATTATTAATCCGAGTGGGAATCATAACCGCATTACTTGGTTCCGAGACCATTTCGGCACATCCGATGCCCGCGGAAGACAATGTAATTGTGAATACAAGGGTTTATACCGGAAAAGCCGCCCCAAGAGATTTTTTCGGAGGGACAACTCATGTGGTAATTGTCTCAAACTAAGTTAAGAGTCGGTTATCGGCCAACATTCTAGACATGTGGGTAAATATGATGATTGGCAATATAGGAAGGCGAGGCAGATGTATATCTTAGTAGTTCGGTTAATAAGCGTTTCGCCATGCTTTTCTTTGTAATGTACGTAAGGATGGTTCGGATAACCCGTCGGCAGATAATTAGGTGCTCATCATTGAATGTAAAATTTGCATTTATAAAGCGTAAAACACTTGCAGCGTCCTTTTAACTCTAATCAACAAAACCGTTTTCTTTATAAATTATTAATACTGCCAGCATGGTTCAAAAAGAAGCTGTCCTGACCGATAAGGCACCACTACCTCTGCCTATCTTCTCACAGGCAATCAAATGTGGACCTATGGTTTATTGCTCTGGAAGCGTTGGCATAAATCCAAACACCAACACGTTGATTGAAGGTGAAGTTGGAGCTCGTGCTGAACAATGTCTGAAGAACTTGAGCGCTATCCTAGAGGAAGCCGGAAGTAGCCTTGACAAGGTTGTTAAAGTAAATATTTTCCTGACCAACATGGAGAGCTTTGCGCCAGTGAACATGGTCTATGAAAAGTACTTTAATAAGGAACCAAAGCCTGTACGATTCCATACTATTTCTCAAGGTTTTTGATATGGAATGTGCGTTGATTCAACTACAGTGCCGCACTTGCGTAGCTGTGTTTCAGTTGCCGCTAAGCACCGATGTTGAGATCGAATGCGTAGCGCATTTGTGAGGTATATTCATCACTTCAAAAAGAGGAGAATCCGTGACTAATGTTTATATAGATACTTCATTGTAGGACATCCGATTACCGAATCAACCCATATAGACTTCGACTGCGAAGCCCGAGGACATACGCGCTGAGACTCTGGGACAATGGAGGGCTGGGCTTGTGCTGACCAACCATGTCTCGAAGATCAACGACGAGAAAGGGCGGCGGATAACGGGGAATAGCTGCACCGAAAAGGGTGGGATCGTATGTAGTTCGGAAAAGCCCAAAGTACCTAATAATAGGCTTACTTGATGTTGGATATACCGTAGGTCCTGAATGTTAACTTATTGTTAAACATTGGGTTGAGCTATTTTACGCTATCCGTTCAGCCATACTCTGCTGCCTAACACAGCGGGGGAACAGCACCTCCTACAATCCCATTTCAACAAAGATTTTGGATTTATTTGTCTTACGAGATTACATTCCCCACACATTTACGCCCATGTCTCAACCAGCAATGTCTACAGTATTCCCCAAGTGGACGCCTGCGACTCTCGACATCCACCACATCGACACCGGGAGCGGCAATGCTACTCTGATCGTTGGACCCGATGGGACAACTATTTTGATTGACTGTGGGACTTCTAAGGATGCCTCCGTGGGACAGGACGACTCGCGCCGGCCCGGCGAGCTCGTGGCGGCCTATGCTTTGCGCAACAGCCCCAGCACGACGCTCGAGTATCTTGTCGCCACTCATGTACATCCAGACCACGTCGGCGATGTTCATTCTGACAAAACAGCGATGGGCAACGGCTTCCAAAGGACTGGGCTCAGCGACGTTGATCATCAGATGCCGGCGAAGCTAGTGATTGATCGTGCCTATCCCAATTACGGCTTGCGGCCACCACTTTCAGCCCCATTCACCGATAACTATCTGGCTTGGCTCGATGCTAGGCGACAGGAAGGGCGTGAAGTCGCCCGCATTGATGTTGGTTCGAAGAGTCAGATCAATCTGCGGTCGCCTGAAGACTACCCGACGTTCTCCATTCGGACGCTCGCCGCAAACGGGTTGGTGTGGACCGGCAACGGGCAAGAGAGCCGCTCGCTTTTCCCGGATCTCAGCACACTGCCACCAGAAGCGCTGCCTGAAGAGAACAAGTGTTCAATAGCATTCCTCTTGTCGTATGGTCTCTTCCGTTACTATACTGGTGGCGATCTTACCTGCGACACTTATGATGGCCGTTATCCCTGGATGGACATCGAAACACCCGTGGCGAAGGCCGCAGGCAAAGTCGATGTCGCCGTTGCTAATCACCATGGCTACTTTGATGCCTGCGGACCTGACTTCGTTACTATGCTTGATGCCACAACTTATATAATTCCCGCCTGGCATGTCACTCATCCGGGAATGGCCCAGCTCCAGCGTATGCTTGGGGCTTGGCCGGGCGTAGCGAGACGCAACGTCTTTGCCACCAGGATGTTACCGGAGAATCGTCTTCTCAACAACCGCTTCACTTCTGAGATGTGCAGCCAGCAGGGTCATGTGGTAGTTCGCGTAGCGCCGGGCGGGGGCAGTTATAAAATTTTCGTACTTGACAGCAATGGCGAACAGGACTTTGTGACTGCTGAATTTGGCCCTTATCTGTGTGGTTGAAGTATTGGGACACTCTTTTACTGATATCTGATACAGCTTACCGGGCAAATAGATGAACAAACTCCCTTATTACCTTAACACGGCGCTGAGAGATGCCCTTTCTTTAGCTGTACACTCTATCAGACTAACTAAATCACAATGCTTGGTATTAATACATCCTGTTATCCATAATGTTAACATTCTTATCTACCTGATGTTAGCATATGGGGATGAAAAGGCAGCTGGTCAATCTCTTGCTTGGCTTCAATTAACCGTTATTTACTCTATTTATAGCACAGTCGGAGTTGGACTAGAATGTAGTGTCCACCTTAACATAGTGCTCTAGCAGACCATTGGTATCTAACTATGAAGAAATACTCGTCTCTTATACTAAGGAGCGAAAGCCCGGCTGAGTTACCAATCGAGTTACCAATCGTAGCTATTAATTCATCGCGGGGCCTGTCAGATCTGCCCATCTAAGTGACAGCTGTTTCCTTATTGCTATGATTAGTTATCAGTCGGTGGCCCAACATACTTGCATATAACCTCCTCTTCCTCAGTAGAGCACTGCGACAAAACAGTACTAGTTCTCGTATCGAACAGCTCAATCAATTCGCCGCCCTCTGGAGTGACTCTGCCCGCCGATCCCTGCGCTGACGCATTTCGGATAGTGATAGTGCCATAGTCGGGAGACGCCACGATGCCGGTATCATTGCCTCCAGAGTTGTTGTAGTCCTCGACAATCCACTCAACACTTTTCTGACACAGCGGTGCATCTGATGGTGCCTCAGTGCTGTTAAAAGTGTGCGACACAGTCTGCCCAGTGCTGAGGTTGTCTAAAATAGCGGAGCCATTGAAAGGTCCGTAGGCGTAGATAGTCATTCTGATATCGTCGCCCTCGCCGACTTCGAAGTTCTCAAAAACCGGCGCGCTCAAGGGAACCCACTCAAACCAGCCGAACGCTGTGCCATTGCCGGTGAGCCTGACGCCTGTCTGCAATGGACCGCCTCCAGGACATTCCGTGGAACCGTCGATTCCAACCCAAATAGAAGGACCAAAGCTTTTGCCACCTTTTGGGACTGTGAATGTGCCAGTCACCGAGGTAAATCCACTCCCGCTCTGCTTAACACCGGACCATACGCGGTCCAGAGTTTGTGGGGGGTTTGCGTCAGTCGATTGTGGGGAGAGGGCTGACGCAAAGGTAGCCGTCGCAACAGTGAGGACGATGAGCTTCATAGTGAGATGAAGGTTTTGCTGTTGACAAATTATAAATTAGGCAGATCAGCGGTATACGTCGTGCTGTTGTTGAGAAAGAAGGAATGCGCCTGTGTTATATAGACCTCGTCAGATGTTATCCATAGCTCACCGTCAAATACGCGAACGTCAGCTGCTCTTACGGCAATTGATCGACGGTCGGCAGTATAATGAGACGTTTATGCGGTATTCGCAATCTGCCCCTATGTATCAACGGCAGTCGGCAGTAAAATACGACATTTATGCGGAATTCGCAACCACCTTGTTTATTATCTACGTTACTTCATAATTCTCAACCGCTAAGAAACTCTTACACAATCCTTTTACTTATAATAAAAAGCCACAAGGACTTGTAGTTCATTTTATCCTAGAGTAAGTCAACGACAAGTGATGACCATGAAGCCATTTGATCCGTTTTTTCATCTCCTGAATTGATGCGGCCATAATATCCAAGGATCTTTGTATATCCCCTTCATCAAGAAACTCCTTTCTAATCGAACTTAGGAGAGGCGACATCTGGGTACAATAGAACACAAGCAGTATACCAAGGAAATTTTGACTCCAGTAGAACAGATATGGCAATAAGAGTTTTTGTTTCCCAGGAGGCACGATTAATAAGGGCCAATTTAGGCAGCTCTACCACTATTCTTAGCAAGATAAAGAATCAGCAAATCCAGCGTGTTACAAACCTTTAAACAACAGCTGACACCATACACGTCGTCGGTCGTTATGTTCTTAGGGAAGTGCAAAACTTTATATATGAGAGGACGATAAATCATGTACTGAGCATAGTAATATCGGGTTCGAAGTAGCGCAGTTTGCACGTCGCGGACGTATTTGCGACGAGCGGCTTCTTCGCCTTTGTCACTGATATCTGATCCAAACAAAAGCTCACCGTCTACTAGTGCACTTCGAGCATCATCCCACTGTAACGCTGGCGGTAGTATTGACTTCCATCTTTCTAGTTGGTTCGCGTGGTATTGTACAACAGATGAGATAGCTTTTGGGTTGGCGGAATGGCTAGTCTCTGTGTCTGGTTAGCCTTGGCCTAATGATGGTTGGCTCTGGCCTATGCCTCTACTCACCATGATTCATCGCCTCGTGGAATGCACGACAAATACGCCGTAGCGCAATGAGAGCGGCGTAATGATGTTCAAAATTCGAAACGTGGTCCAATTGTTGACTTAGATAACAGAAAGACCCTGAAAAGGTGGGTAGCGGTACTATCTGCTCCAGGTCCATGAGAGATGAGTAAGGGAGGTTGAGTTCAAGATGGTTACCACTGTCAGGATTAGAGGATTTTCCTTCCAATCGTTTTCCGAAGGGAGCAGACTAGTAAAGACTCACACTTCCATCGCAACGCAATGCCAGAAAGCTCGCTTGAGAAGGTCTCCTTCACCACTATCCCAGTTATGCTGCCGGCTGTACGTAACCATTGTCAGCTAAGCCTTAGGAAGATATTACGTCGAATCAATCACCTTTTGATGAGTAAATAGCAGCTTTCTGACGCTTTGACACTCATTCTCCACGAATCCTGCCGATGAGAAATTAGCCAGTGTATGTTAATGACTGTGATCATCATGGCTCACCATATGTCGAAAACACGCTGCATAATAGAGCCTACATGTCGTTCTGGTTAGCTGATAGACGCTACCATTGGGTCAAGTAAGCCATACGATGTCATCGCCTCGATATGCACAATAGCAAGTGTAGGGCTGAACTGTAGAAACCCTAATCTCTTGCGGACCTCATTGAAGTACTTCAATCCAGGAGGAGACTGGGACAGGTGCCGGTCATGATCCGTAGATTCTCGGTCATTCATGGTTATACTCAAAGCGAGCTCACCCAGAGCAAGAACCAGTAGCGTTATGAGCAATGATTCATCATCAATTCGATGAGTCGCTGTCAAGACTGTTCCCATGGCCGTCGGTAGCGTTTCCTGAAAGAAGATAGTCCGATCTAAGAGTGGATGCATGTAATTGAATGTGTCGAAATATGTCTTTGCGTATCTCATAGTATTGGAGTATGTAATGTCTACCAAGGGATGAGATTCGGTGAGATCGGCGGGTGAGTGTAAGTGACTAGGAAACTGGTTGTCGCTGCTACTATGGTGTATTGATAGGAACCAATCTATCCCGCTTTCGAAAACAATGTTCTGAGATCGATTTAACCGACTTTGAAGAGACTGCCACACGAACGGCCATTTCAAGAGTTGGTGAGTTGCTGTAGAGTGCCGGTAAGCTACGGCGAGCTCAGCGTCAGCATGGTCGGTATGCAACTCATTCTTGTATAGGGGCGCAGAAAGCACACAAGGTACCCCAGAGGGCTGCCCTATGTCAGATGTTGACGGACGAACGCCGTTTTGCTCTTGAAAGGTATAACGACCATGGGTTACTGTGTTTGCCGACAAGATTTCGTTGACTCCGTCATTGACTTGTTGCAAAACGGTCAAAATGTCAGACAGTGTATCTGCTCTGTTGTGTAGCAGTTAAAAACAAGCCTTAATTAGCTGCCATAAGGTTACAGTGCCTACTTATTGAGGGTACGATCTTTGTAGTGGCAATCTATCTTGAGTCGTCGACAGAGTGCGCATTTGGGCCTTTGCTCGTCGCACTTTCTCTTGCGCGCTCGACAAGCTTCGCAAGCCTCATAGCAGTTAGCTGAGATTCTGGATGAGCTGTGGAGTCAGAGTATGGCGTAGGATGTCGCAGTATTATCCACGACGGGGCCTATAATTCCCGAAAAAAAATCCGACGTGCTACTTACCTGCGTAGCTAGGATGCCTCGGTGGTTTTGACGTAGAGAATACATAGCAGACTCTCAACACAAGGTAAATGCACAATGCATCTTACCGGAACCTTTGAAACATATGGCTTATAGCCCCTCGCAATTTAATATTAATGCTGACATATGGATTTGAGAACTGGGCGAGCGGTCTCATACGACGAACCCACTCGGTTCTGTCGGAGTTATCGTTGCTTCCCCTTCAGTAAGACACCAGTGACCGAACCGGTGAAGCTGCGGAGCTCCACATCCGCTCGACTCAATCAGCTTATTCGTTCATCGTAGGGCCAGAAGGGGAGCCGGTGCGTGTCAGTGGGAACAGAAGCGGAGCCCCACCTCCACCAGAATTTGCAAGTCTACTCTAGACTCCGCAACCCATCAGAAGCAGCTTCTTCACAAGATATCCTCTAGAAGGGGAACGCAGCTGGGTTCCGGGGCGGTAGCAGGCGGTAGACAATAGAATTTCCGTTCTTCCAGCACCTACTCATTCGAGTACATCCGTCTACTAACATCTTGCTTGTGAATTATCTCCATGAGTACCCACAAGTATATATTATCGCGGATTAACCGTGAAAGCCGTATTCAACAACAGGACCCACGGGGAGACAACTTTTCAACATATGTCTCCTCGTATCACTACTCATGAGATTGGTTCTGCAAAGCCTCTGGCCACCATCATTGAGAATGACGACATAATGGATAAGTTAACTATAGAGGTCAAAATGAGTGGTAGATGTGTCATCCTGGCCCTTTTCAGAGGCATAATAAGGGCCACGAACACACCTACCCTAGAGGGATAATAAACTTCCCGGCCAAAGTAAATCAGCTGTGTTTATTTATTTATTTATTTTATTATTAACGTCTACTAAGTAAGCTAATTATATAAGTCCTTATCTAGGTACTAGGACAGTAGGAGCTACTAAGTTTAAATTAAGCATTTACTATATTTTAATATAATAAAGGAAAATAGGGAAATATTAATTTATATTATATATTTATTTTATAAGGGGGGGCTATATAAGCTTATATCCTTTACTAATTTCTAAAAGTCCTTATACCCCTATTACTAAGGAGGTATTAAATATAAGTAATTTTAAAATATATTTTTTTTAATATATTAAAAGAAAAAAACTATTATATAATACTTTATAAAATACCTTTATATCTTTAGCTTATTATATTTATAAATAAACTTAATATTATATTTAAATCTTTTATAATATTTTATAAAGTCTTTATATTTAAACTTTTTAATTAATAACTTATATAAAATTAATAATAAAAATATAATTCTAAAGGTATAAAAAAGCTTTATAAAAACTTTATTTAC